>OW121742.1:53869333-53886833 GCA_933228675.1 Stomorhina lunata
TGTTGATGCCTTAAATGATATAACCTTTTTATGGTTTTGTCTTTTATATTATGGTAATTACAAAAACAAATGAAAATTGTCCATGTTACGGAAATTTTACGTAGTTTTTTACTATTCAATTTTTAAAAATAAATGAAAATTTCCGTTTCTTATACTCAAAATGTAGTTTAAATTTTTGTCAGTAATTTTTTTGAAAACAACTGAATATTCCATTTTTAAAACTGAAAATGTAGTTTAAATATTTGTCAGTTAAATTTAAATGAAATATTTATTGAATTTGAATGAAAAATCAGTTGACCGGTTTTTAAATTAATATTCATTCATTTCAAATTACATTTTAAGTTAATTTTACTTACATAATATTCTGAGTGGATGTAAAACAGAAGAGTTCGAACGGGTCCGGGCGGTTGCAAAAGTATATATTGACTAAAAGAAAACACTTTCGCCTATCTTGGATGTTTCCGATTTTTGTTTCTTTTTGTTCTTTAAAAGTGTTACACTATTAAACTTTATATATGGTGGTTTCAAAATTATTACACAACACCCATACTTCAAATTGGGGAGTATATTGAGATTGTCATGCCGTTTGTAATTTCCTTAATATTGGCTCAAAAATCAAAAACGATATATATTCTGAATCCTTATGAAATTCTAAGACGATTGAGCGATGTCCGTCTGCCTGCCTGCCTGCCTGCCTGCCTGTCTGTCTGTCTGTCTGTCTGTCTGTCTGTCTGTCTGTCTGTCTGTCTGTCTGTCTGTCTGTCTGTCTGTCCGTCTGTCTGTCTGCTGAAATCACGATAACGCCTAAATGAAAGGAGCTAGCTCACTGAAACGAAAAAATTTTGATATTGAAATTGGGCAAAATCGGTTAACATTTGACCATAGCTCCCGTATAACCTCGTCTACTCTAATCGCTTATTTGCTAATAAATAACAATCTCTAATAGCTATGATAATAACATTTGATACATAGAAGTTTTGCATAAGCCCTAGGCAGCATATAAAATTTCATCAAAATCGGTTCACATTTAGTCATAGCTCCCATACAAAAACCTAACAGAAACAGCCAAAATTTCACGAGAAATACACTTAAATGTCAATAAATCTAAAATTATAACAGATATAACCACTAAGTTTAGCACGAGGAGGTCTTATGTCAATGCCAACCAGCGTGCAAAATGTTGTCACAATCGGTCACCATTTGACCATAGCTCCCATATAAAAAACTTACGGAAACACAAAAATACAAAAAGAAAAGGGGGTTTATGTCCGTCTGTCCGTCAGATAAAAGCGCGATAGCGCCTTAACGATAAGGCCTACAGCAACAAAATTTTACAAAAGAAAGTTTTATGTGAATACCAGCCAGTGTGCAAAATTTTGTTACAATCGGTCACCATTTGACCATAGCTCCCATATAAAAAACTTATGGAAACACAAAAATACAAAAACAAAATACGGTTTATGTCCGTCTTTCCGTCAGAGAAAAGCGCGATAGCTTCTTAACTACAAGAGCTAGCGAGACAAAATTTGGCAAAAGTATTTTCGATATGTTATGGAAACTGTGTGCTGAAAATGGGTGAAATCGGTTCACATTTAGTTAGAGCTCCCATATAACCCTGCCCCGAAAATCACATTTATGCTGATAAATTGAATAAAATTGTAAAATCAATGACTACTTAATTTATAATAGAGAAGTTTTATGCAACTTTCAGTCAGTATGTCAAATTATATAAGAATCGGTCCATTTTTGACCATAGCTTTCATATAAAAACCGCTCCCGGTAACCACTAAAATGCCACAAACGCCAGTTAAAAGCTTTTAAATTATAAACTATGTCAGATATGGCCACTAAATTTTGCACAAATAAACTTTATATTAATACCAGCCAGTATGTTGAATTTTGTAACAATCGGTCGACATTTGGCTATAGGTCTTATATATATAGCATTCCCTTTTATATCTATAATCAAAAAGTTTTGGAGTTACATTTTTTATATTAAGATTGCATCTACGAAATTACGTAGCTATCAATCAATGTTAGTTCCAGACTTTATACACGGTAGATGCATTAGGAACTCCTAACAAAATATATGAACCTACCGTGTTGCTGTCAACTTGTTTATGGCACAACGAAACAGCTTATTAATGTAGTTTTTATTCGGTTATGGAACAGCATTTTGTCCAAGGTAAATACTTGGGTAACCACTTAGATACTTTTAAATGTTGAACTATAGTAAGTATACCACTGCAACCGAATTTAGTCCAAATATATTACCAACAATACCGAATTTGCTCAAAATTTTGAATTAGCTACACTTGCGTACAACTTGATGGTGGGTATACAAGATTCGGCACAGCCGAATATAACACTCTTACTTGTTATTATTTCACATGTAAGTGCTGGTATGGTGTTTTTATTAGTTGCTACTCTGAATACAATAAAGAAGAGCAGTGTATATACACTATTTTTATTAATCACTATTTTTATTATTTCAACATAACAAAATCGAATAACAAGAAAAAATCGAAAAAAAATGAGCCTAATTACAACAGACTTTTTCTCAAACCTATGACCCTGTGCATTAGAATTAAATAACCTTAATAAAGATTTAAAGAAAATTCAATTGATCAAACTCAATTATGGCATAATTCACTGACAAAAAAGAAAGGCAATAGTTTTTCAACTTTAAAGCATATTTGTTCTTCATTACTTGTATCTCTTGTCCTATCATTTTACATAAATTTATCAATATCATACAAAAAATAATACACACATATCCTGAAAAAAGTAATGCCAAAATACTTTCCAAAGTGTAACATACAAAAGATTCGTGTATTTTTTTAAGGATTTTTAGTTTTTTCCTACATTTTCAAACTTCCTTTAGGATATTTACAACTCCAAGTATTGTTTGATAGTTTAATACTCTTACGTACATGTTTACAAAAGCTTCACTCGTTTATGTATATTATTCATGGCATATTTCCAAAAAAAAAAAAAAGTTTTTTTTTTGTTTCTAGTACCATTATGATGCGTTGCGGCACTATCAAGCTACATATTGAAATTTAGGTAAATTGTATGTAAGTTTTATATACATACAAACATACATATGTATGTATAGAGACTATAATACAAAGTATTGTTGGTTGTTTGTAAAATAAGAACAGGATACTTGTTTTGTTATTACCCGTGGCCATTTTTTAACAAGCGAACTTTACAAATAGTTCTATGTTCTATACATATAAACAATTATATTTTATTTTCTATACATACATACTTACAAATTCTGGTATACAAACATATATTTTCTATTTATGTAGACAATAGCAACAGCTTAAGGTTTTAGTTTTGCCATACCTAGACCCATTTAAATACTTACATACAAGTACACAGATACATTTATATGTATTCAAAACACTCACAGTTTCATACCTTTACACAAAAAGCCATGTTTACTAGGGTAAACTATGTTTGTATGTATTGTTAACATTTACAAACACTTTTCTACCTTCGCATACATACATTTGTAAAATTGCACTATTCACGTTTCGCTTTCCCATTGAATACAAATTTGTGTGTGTGTGTGTGAGTTGTAGTTAGAGAAATATTGTTTACTACCTCTACATAGTTTTGCAAACTATTGATTTATATTGGAAAGTTATTAAACTAAAATTTAATTAATTATAATTTTTTTTGAATAAAACTTTTGTGCAATGAAGTTTTGTGATTTTTTTTCTTCTGTATTTTGCGAACATGAACACACACATACACATTTTTGCGACATGTCTGTAATATTGATGTAAAATTGGCAAAATATTGGAAAGTTTTATTTTTTTGTGAAAAGTGTCAATCGAAAAAAGTTAAGATTACATTAGGAGCAAAGAAGATTGCTAAATTTTGGTAGCGAAGAATATTGAAGGGATACACTTTTGAAAATAATGTATCGTTGGTCTCATGTAGAAAGACCCTAATTCGCATATTTAAAACTTTACAGGAGAAGGTAAAAACTAATTTAAAACAGTAATTGATAAAATTTTATATGTTACTATTAAAATGAAGGACGTATTTAGTTCTCAACACTTTTTTAAAATTAATAAAAAACTTAATTGAGTTAGAGCTTTTTGTATTCTCATTTCAAAGCAAAAATGTAACTTAGGGCTTACTTCTGTAGTGATCAAAACAAATTATCCAATATGTGATGGAAATCGATTGAATCGCATACTAATAAGGCACAATCTGCATTCGGCGTTCTCCAAGCTATTTAGAAATTTCGGCAAATATCAACAATAACTAAGTTGCGAATATATAACTCGAATGTCAAGTCGATCTTGTATTACGGTTGCCAAACCTGGAAATGCATAAATGCCATGGATAAGCGCCTACAAACCTTTGCAAACAAATGTTTGAGGCAAATTCTTAATATATGGTGGCCGAATTGCATTAGAAATTAAGATCTACTTAAGGCTACAAACCAAAGCCCTTCTTCTATAACGGAAATGGCAGTAGATAGGTCATACACTTCGAAGGCCAAATACCAACATTGCTCGACAAGCGTTTCGTTGGAATCCACAGGGAAGCGGCCATCGTGTTAATGCACCTGCTAGAATATGGATAAGGTCAATTAAAGTGGAGTTACAAGCAGCAAACTATTCATGGAATGATGTCGGCCTAGCATCTCGCAATAGAGTTCAATATTAAAGGATGGTTTAGGCCCTATGCTCCACTTGGAGTCAAGGATAACAGAATAAGAAGAAGATGGAAATCTATCGTTTTTAAATCCATCGATTTCTTATATATTTTTAAGATAATTTTTGGTTATTTCCCAAAAAAAAAAATGAAAATTTGTACTTTAAGATTTTTGACTGGTATCTTAACTTTCATGTGTTTTCTATATTAAATCTTTTGATATTTAAAGTTTTTTAAAGGAAATCAAAAGTTTTTTATAGAAAATCTTTCCATATTAAAATTTGTTATTAAAAAGCATTTCGAAATCAAAAGATTTTTACAGGAAATCTTAAGATATTTTCATTTTTGTATTGCAAAGCTATTGATATGGAATGTTTTTAGCAGAGACCGAAAATAACTGTTATTTTTGAATTTTTGATTAAAAAAAGCAACCGCAAGGAAATGATTTTTGTTTTTTTGTTTTTTTTTGTTTTTAGAAAAATTAACAGGCTTTTTTTGATATTTATTTTTTTGAGCAAAAATAACAGTTATTTTTAACTTTTATTTTTTCGAGCAAAAATAACTGTTATTTTGACTTTTATTTATTATTTATTTTAATAACTTTTATCGTAAAAGTCAGCAAATAAAAGTTATTTTTAACTTTTATTTTTTCGAGCAAAAATAACTGTTATTTTGACTTTTATTTATTATTTATTTTAATTACTTTTATCGTAAAAGTCAGAAAATAAAAGTTATTTTTAACTTTTATTTTTTTGAGAAAAACTAACAGTTATTTTTAACTTTTATTTTTTCGAGCAAAAATAATTGTCATTTTTGACTTTTATTATATCGAGTAAAAATAAAAGTTATTTTTTTACTTTTATTTTTTCGAGCAAAAATTAAAGTTATTTTTTGACTTTTATTTTTTTGAGCAGAAATAAAATTTATTTTTGTGTTTCCAACCGCAATTATGATTACAAAACTCAACTCCATTAATTTTTGAGCATATAGGAATTATTTTCACTGAAAAATTATCTTTGTTTGAAAAAAATTTCAATAAATTTATCATAATTTCAAACAAAAGTGACTTTTGTTTCTGCTCGAAAAAATAAAAGTCAAAAAATAACTTTTATTTTTGATCGAAAAAATAAAAATCAAAAATAACTTTTATTTAAAAAATTTTTAATAAATTTATCATAATTTCAAACAAAAATAACTTTTATTTCTGCTCGAAAAAATTAAAGTCAAAAATAACTGTTATTTTTTCTCGAATAAATAAAAGTCAAAAAATAACTTTTATTTGTGCTCGAAAAAATAAAAGTTAAAAATAAATTTTATCTTCTGACTTTTACGATAAAAGTTATAACAGTTACGGTCCCTGGTTTTTAATAGAAAGCTTTGGATATATAACCTTGACAAAAGCTGTTGATATAAAAGCTTTACAATCCGAAATATTTGGACGACAAAAGTTTTATATAAGAAATTTTTTAATATCGAAAGTTTTCTATTGAAAATCTTTTTTTCCGAAAAGCTTTCATTATGGAATGTTTTTAGTTTATATATATATTAAAAGCTACCTATAGGAAAGCTTTGACATTGAATGTTTTTTATAGAAAAGTTTTTTATAAGAAACCTTAAGATGTCGAATGTTCATTATAGGAATCCTTTCGACATCGAAAGTTTTATATAGGAATTTTAAATATAAAATAAAGTTTTTGAGAAAGCTTTAGATATTAAAGTCATCTATAGGAAAAGCTTTGATATTGAATGTTTTTTATAGGAAAGATTTATATAAGAAATATTTCGATATTGAATGTTTATTAAGGAATCATTTCGATATCGAAAGTTTTATACAGGAATTTTATAATATAAACATTTTTTTTAGAAAGCTTTAGAAAGAAAAGCTTTTGATATTGAAATTTTTGTATAGAAAAGTTCTGTTTGAAAGTTTTCCATTTGAAATATTTTGACGACAAATGTTTTATATAAGCAAAATCTAGATAAATAAATTTTTATGGGATATTATTAGCAGAAAATTTAGATATTAAAATCTGCATATAGGAAAGCTTTTAATATTGAAAGTTTTCTATCTGAAAATGTTGTCGACAACAGTTTAATATAAGAAATCATTATATATCCAACTGAAAGCCTTAAGATTCGAAAGTTTTCTATTATTTGTTGATGCAACGACACACACTTTGACGATATAGGACTTTTAAGAAATATTTTTTTTAGTTATAAGTTAGGGCTTTTAGAAAATTACTTAAATAACCTATAATTTTGATAAAATTGCCTTGAAATTTTGCGAGGTGTTGTATTTGCGTTAAATGCATTGGAATCACAAAAAAAAAAAAACAATTTCGAAAAACGTGTGAGTTAGGGCCTTTCAAATAAAACCGGCGACATATGTATATTTTTTATTATATGAAAATTAAGAGAAACTTTGTAACTCATTGACATTTTAAATGGGAGTAAAAATAATTGAAATTTATATATTGGTTCTAGTAACAACTAAACAATTCGACTCTTATCTAAATTTAACGATTCTAGTCAAACATAGAGTTCAGTTATCTTAGACAAAAGCTTAAGAATCCCGCGATTTAGCCCCTGCTATCTGCATATAATATCAGGGTCTAAACCGTCGCACAGTGGTGCTTATTCATACATCGTTATGAATAAGCACCACAAGTCGCAATTCCTAACAGAATTTTATGAAATTCCTAAATCTTCGACTCCCATTTTTTTACCTGTTCTTCTTTTCAATGCACAAGTAAAAAAAAACAGCTTTACTGATTTTGGATGAAATCAGTTGACTTCTTGGGGTACCTGCTTTGGACCCCCATTTTTTCACTTATTTTTCTTCTCAATATATAAGCCGCAATTCTTAATAAAATTTGATGAAATTCGGACACGTCTATTAGTTGACCCAAAAAAAAATTTCCACCAATTTTAGTTAAAATCTGTCGACTCATAGGAACACCTGTCTTGGACTTACACTTTAATACAATTTCATTAATAATTTAAGCCTAAACGACTGCAACACTTTTTGCTTAAATTATGCGTAACAATTTAAGTGACTTTTTTCAGAAAATTTGTTCTACGATCTACTGATCGTAGAACAAATTTTCTGAAAAATTTAGGTGAGTTTTTTTTCGCTCAATCTAAGAAAGAGACCTTTCACGTGGTTATAGTGGAAGTTCCGAACAAAATCGACCCAACTTAATTTTTGTCCAAAGGAAAACGAAAACACTGATTTTTTTAAGGTTTTTTTAATATCCTGATATCTCTTAAACTATATAAACATTAAACATTAAGTTATTTTCTTCTGCAGACTAACACCAAGGTTCAATATATTTATTAAGCTGACATCAAGATGAAAACAGTTAAACTATATTCGATGTAAGAGCTAGTAAATTTGATGAAAAATTGCATTACTTTTCATGTTAGAACATTTTCAATGAAAACATTTTTGATAATGGAACTTTTTCGATAGAAAAATTTTTATTACGAAATTTTTTCTTTAAAAAATGTTGCATATTGAATTTTTTTCTGTAGAAAATTTTGCATATTGAATTTTTTTCTGTAGAAAATGAAGTATGAAACTTTTTCTATACAAACAGTTTTTAATTGTGAAATTTTTTCGAGAAAAAACTTTTCACTATAATTTTTTTTTAATAGAAAATTTTTAATTACAATTTTTTTATATGAAAAATTTATTTTCATTTAATTTTTTTGATAGAAAATTTTTCATTACAAAATTTTTTTAAGAAAAAGAAATGGTAAAACTGTAAAATGTTTGTGTGCTTCTGTTCAGATGATAATCTTCGCTTTGTGTTGATATTTGTTAAATACAATAATAATTCGTATTTATTTTGTCCCTCAATATAAGATATAAGGCAACACGAAAACCACACATTATGTGGTTTTCGCGATGCCTACAATTTGGAATAATCCTCCTGATGAAATGGTCTAACCAACCATCGAAACGCGTCGGGGAAAGGTTTCCCCACCGACATTTTTTGGCTTTATCAAAAAACTATTTATTACAATAATAAATAATTGTAATGAATTGGGATCTTAGTGCAATACACTACAACAAAACTTTTTAGTTAAATGTTTGATGTCCCAAAATTTTGATAAACCTTTTAAAAATTTTTCATAATGAAACTATTTCGACAGAAAATTTTAAAATTTTCCATTGTGAAATTTTCTTTCGGTAGAAAATTTTTTATTGTGAATTTTTTTTTTTTTATGGGAAAATTTTTTATATTGAAATTTTTTCTATTCTAAAATTTTTAAATGTGATTTTTTTTGCGATTTTTGACAGAAAATTTTATTTTGAAATCTTTTCAGTAATAAATTAATAACATAATGTATATAAAAAATAAAAAATACAAAAAATCAAATTTTTCATTTTTGCCTCCGGAAAAAAGGGTTAAGTTTACCCAATTTTAAAAACAAAGAACCTGCTTTTATTTTCCATAGTATGGATAATTTTATTCCATATAAACATTATTAAAATTGAACATAAATATGATTTATGAAGCATTTACTCAAATTATGAGCAAAAAATTACTTTTTTGCGAAATTCGTCGAATTCGAACACAAGGTACGGGAAAATGGTTTGAGATATCGACCTCAATTTTTTGAGTTTTATTGTATTTTTTATCTATTTTAACACACTGATGAGAGAAATTCAAATTTGTAATATTTGTTACACAAAATTTTCAAAAAATTAAGAAATGCGTTTTGAAACCCACCTGAGAAAAATTACCCATTTCGATTATGAAAAAAAACTAAGTAAATATTATTATATTTTAACAAAATTAACCTTTGAAGTACTTACAAGTCTTAAAATGATAAATCATGTCTTGCTTTGCGAGCTTTTGTCGAAAGTAGTTTTTTCTAGCGAATTTTTGGGGGAAAATCGAATTTTTGGGGGAAAATCGCAATAACTTCGAATCTGTTTCATGGATTTCAAATATTGATGACTTCAATTAAAGCTGCATTAGTTCAGTTTTAGATTCCATTATCTTTTCTCTTTAAAATAAATTGTAAATGGACGAAATGTAGCAAAAACTGCAAATACTCTCAGTTTTCCCCATACAAATGGACTCACAAATGTTGGGCCCGTTGCGCTGGCTCGTATTATAAAAATAAATCAATAATATTTTGCACACTTCCGATTGACATAATTTGGCCATATAATTTTACTATTAGAAGTCGATCAGAGACAAAAGTCAAAAAACGACCCACCCTAATGTACATACAATATCTGGGGCCAAATGCGGTAAGCATTAGACATCAATCGAAATGTAAGATATTTTTGAAACATTTGTGTAGTATACTTTTGGGGTAACATGTAAGGTTTACTTCAGTGTAACTTTTGACAAATAAGTTACACTGTAGTAAACCTTACATGTTCCTGATAGTAAAAGAATTTCATTTAATCTAAATGTTCTGAAAAACAAACGGATATTTTCAGATATCAAATTTTATGAAACATTTTGCAACAAAAACGTTTTTGAAAAGCCCTATCAAAGTCTGAGTTTTAGATCGAAAATTTGCAAGAAACCAAATTTAAGCTTTAAAAAACTAATTTTCAAACCAGAAAAAATCTTCTGACTAAAGAAATATGAATTAATCTTTTTATTTAAAATTATAATAAAAAAAAAAATATGTCTCAGCATTTCATTTAAAATTTCCAACTTAAATTATCCTCTAAACTACCAACAGTGATGCTATGGAGTGTCGTAAATTTATTCTCTGGTGAACGTGATTTTATGTTTCAATATCTCCTATTATGTTCCAGCACAAAGTTTGTTATTATTCCAATTTTATCTTAAGTCTTAGGAAAGTATACAAAGTATATATATACTTCGTTAAAAAAAAAAATAATGGTAAAATTAAAATAAGTTTAACAAAAGAAATTTGCATTAGCAAAAATCTTAATGTGCAAAACTAATATCATAATATTATGCTATGGAATTCATGCTTATGAATAAAAATCACTCAAGAGTTGAAAAATGTCTGTACTAGGAATTAAACAAGGGGTAGAAAGAAGTTTTGAAAATATACTAATAGTTATCTATAATTGAATGACTTTAAGACATTAGATTTTAAAGTTATATTTTCTTATACTAAGAGTTTAAGTCTAATATTCTTTTTAAAATTTATAGCTTTTTTTTTTAATGCCTCACCCTGTTTATGCAAAAGCTCATGCACCAAGATTATACTTTTGCATACGTTTTCATTTTTATGAAAACTAAAACTTATGACTTTTTTTCTATTATTTACACTAATAAGAAAATTTTATATTTTCTTCTTGGTTTTTTATTCAAAACCACCAGAAAATATCTAAATACGGAAGAAAAAAACTATTTAAAATAATATCAAGTACTCAACTTACATGTAATTTTACACTCAGAATATTATGTAAGTAAAATTAACTTAAAATGTAATTTGAAATGAATGAATATTCATCTAAAAACCGGTCAACTGATTTTTCATTCAAATTCAATAAATATTTCATTTAAATTTTACTGACAAATATTTATTTAAACTACATTTTCAGTTTTAAAAACGGAATATTCAGTTGTTTTCAAAAAAATTACTGACAAAAATTTAAACTACATTTTTAGTATAAAAAACGGAAATTTTCATTTATTTTTAAAAAATTGAATGGTAAAAAACTACGTAAAATTTCCATAAAACGGACAATTTTCATTTGTTTTTGTAAGTAACGTAATATAAAAGACGAAACCATAAAAAGGTTATATCCTTTAAGGCATCAACAAAAGACAAAAGACAAAACAAAGTTTGTTGTTTGCTTAGGCCATACCCCGTGATAGGCGGCCAGTATTATAAAAAGTTTCTTCAGTAAGCAAACCTAAGATACTTAAGGAAAACCAATAATTAAACAAATACGAATTATATTTGATACAATAATTGAAAAAATTTATAAAAACTAAACAACTGATATTTTCAAATGTTACGGATTTTCAGTATTTTTTTGTAGGTTGTTTTTTAAACAAATGTATAAATATGTTAAAAATCAATTTTCATGTAAATTTAAATGAATATTCATTTGAAAACAACATAACCGAAAATTTCCTAAACAACATACAATCAGTTACTGTAATAATTTCCTGAGTGTATGAATGTATATACATATGTTTGTATGTATATGAGTATAGTACATGTAAACCTACTAATGTTACTTAGTGGTCTGGTAATATAAGATGAACTGTCTGCTGTTCTTTATCTAGTAGTCGTAAAAACTTAAGATGATGTTTTATTTAAAGTTTTTCTGGGTCACTAAAATAACTGTGAGTTTGTAAAATTAAAACAAACTACCTCACAAATTGCACTATGAGACAACAGGAATTACAAACAATATCACCATATCTTTTCAATGTATGTTTAAATCACTATAACTAAAAAAGTTGTTGCAATTTAAGATTTTATAGGCGAAACTCTTTTCAACCCTTTTTCTAACCAATACCACAAAAGGTGCACAGAAATATAGATCATGTGAAAAAATGGTGTTAAATATATAAACATTTACATAAATATTTAAAGTGAAATATCGTTGTAATAATCGTGTGCGTATACTTGCTATTAATTTAATTCACATAAATCATACGTACCCAGTTACAAACGAAATTATAGTACAGATGGACAAATTCTCTTACATTTAGAGAAAATAGGAGTAATTTTAACTTTTAGAAAGAACATTATTGAATAAAAAGTTAAGTTTTTTTTTTTTTTGTATTTTTAATTTACATAAAAAATATAAAATATATAAATAAAATATACAGGTATTTGATGGACATTTTTCGTTATCAAATCGATCGATTTCAGACATATTTTTTAGCTAATTTTCGGTTATTTCCCCCAAAAAAATGAAAATTTTGGCTTTAATCCCTTTGACAGATATTTTGTCTTTCATTTGGTTTGAATTTTTTGGGAAAATAACCGAAAATTATCTCAAAAATATATACAAAATCGATCAATTTGAAAACGACCGTTTTCCATCACATACCTGATAGTTTTCTAAAACGAACTGTAAATAAAAATATTTATTTATGTTAGGAGATGAATTCTGTTGCTTTTGTTCTGAACAACACTGTAAGTGTATAAAAGCATAAACAAAACATTAAAGATTGATATAACAAAGCTTAATAGCCTTAAAAACAAGTACGAAAGTGATATAGTTAGTCAAAACCAACCATGTAATACCCTTCACCACTAAGATCAAAACTCTGTAAATTTTGTAATCATACAAACAATTTCTCAATACTCAACTATTTCAGTCATTTCGCCTTGACTAGGGTCAAACGTGGACCGATTATCTTAAAATTTTTCAATTTTATTACAGTTTTTACAAAAATTACCTATGCAAAAAAATAAACATTAAATTGTCATTATCTTTAGGTTTACCAGCGTTTTAGTGACATTCGTCCCATTTAGTAAGTTTTGACAGAGTATGTATGAGAGCTATGGTGATTTTGGTTTATATAAGCAATATTTGTTTTAAATTTCATGAAAAAATATTTACATTTGTGGCCAAAATATCAATTCCAAGAAGTGAGACCTATGGGAGGTACCATATTTGACGATTTTGAAGAATTTCAATAGCCATGGTAACACTGACAAAAAAATAATCTGTGGCAAATTTCATGAAATTATCTTTAGAATTTTGAGCTGTACTTTGATAACATGGTTTATTTGGGGGTCTAGCCAGCCGTCCAGACGGACGGTTTGCCTGACATCGCTTAATCGACCTATAAAGTGATTCTAAGCCTATTGGTTTACTAAAAGGTGGGTCTAAGACAAATATTTCTTTACATTACATACATCAGCACAAACTTATAATACCCTTTCCTCCTATGGTGGTGAAGGGTATAAAAATGACATATTTTGACATACACAATTGTATGATGATTTTCATACATATGCTAAAACAAATAAAATAGCCTTAAGGTACGGTCAGACTCATTAAACATTTAAATCAAATATTTTGAGTAAAATATTGTCAAAACAATATAATAAAAAATTTGTAGTCACACTTGCACATTTATTTGACGATTTTTATTTGATAAAATACAGAAAAAATACGTTCAAAGTATAAATAAAAAAACAAGTTTTATTTATGGTCACACTGGAGATTAAATATTTTCCCAAAAAATATTTGATCAAATTTTTTCAAAACAAAATTGTGTATCTAGCAATTTGATTCTCATATTTGAGTTGTTGTTTCTCAAATTTGATGTTGTTGTTTCTCAAATTTGATGTTGTTGTTTCTCAAATTTGATGTTGTTGTTTCTGTTTGAATAGTAAACAATAGAAATGCTCAGAAATGCTGTTATTTGCCCCTGTTTGATGTTACACAAATTTTGTAAGATTAAATAATTATTTGATCACATTAGGAAAATTTTTATTTGCTGGCAAATGATTTTGTTTTGTTCAAATCAACATGTTTCTTGTTTGAACCTCAAAAATATTTTGTGGCCAGACTGCAAGGATTAAATATTTGATAATTTCGATTAAATGTTTAATCAATGTGACCGTAGTTTTAGTAACATCATGGTATTTTAGATCCTATTTACTTGCAATTAAAGCTCAATGAAATATAATTTAATGTTAGCCTAATTGATCTATCAAATATGTAAATGACTACAACTTAAAAACATCAAATAGTTTCTAAAAAATAACTGTTGGACCAGATGCCCAATAACAGAAACTCGATTATCTTGAAATGTCAAAAAAATTATGCACTTTTGTTTGTTAGGAAGACTACATATGTATAGATATTATAAAATTTGTTGTAATTTTCAGTTGACTTCCCAGGTTATAATATCAACCAAAAACTTATTCTTTATAAGAAATTGTATATAGCATACTTTAAGGATGCTCAAAATTTTGTCTGCCGCTGCTATTGGATAACAAATGATATAACAATTGCATATGGTTTGTGTCTGTAATAACAAATATGGTATTTTGAAGGAAAAGCATTTGTCATTATAATTCAGAATTCGTGAACGCCAAAGTGTAAAAACACATTTTTTTACAAATCTTGTTATAATGTTGTGAACCGCCGTATAGTATAGCAAATTAGTCATACGCCTAGCATACCAGAGGTTTCAAGTTCGATCCGCTGCCAGACTCACTTTAGAAAAAAAAGCGGCGGTTCACCTCATAACTAAGCTAGCCACTGGTTATTTAGTACTAGGCTATGTAAAACTTCTCTAACTAATGCATTTTCCGTTCGGTGTCGGAGTTAAAACGAAGTTCGCTTTCAATGAGTCTAAAAATAAAATCGGATGCAGCTCATTGTCTGAGAGAAGTACCCATTGTTCCAATTGGAATGTTGTCGGGGAATTATATATATCTATATATATATATATATATATATATATATATATATATATATACAGACAGACAGACAGACAGACGGACAGATAGACACACAGACACACAGACATATTATAACAATTTTGAAGAACTTCTATTAATATTTATATGAGTACCTTTCATAATCTTTAATTTTTTCACCATTATTACTAAAATGATGGGGTAAACATAAAATAGTAAGTTAAGCGCATTTATCTTACA
Organism: Stomorhina lunata; assembly: GCA_933228675.1. Classification (NCBI taxonomy): domain Eukaryota; kingdom Metazoa; phylum Arthropoda; class Insecta; order Diptera; family Rhiniidae; genus Stomorhina; species Stomorhina lunata. The sequence continues at coordinate 53,884,613 of OW121742.1, forward strand.
ATAAAAAGAAACATTCAGCATCTCCATTAAATAAATCACTAAATAATATGTAGTTTCTTTCCTTTAGACAACCCCTACAATGAATCTCAACAAAATTTCAGAAATTTGATTCCTTTACATATATTTCACAAACTTCCTTCTAGAATCATTTGTATCTACAAGTCCATAAAATATGTTCATACATCCATACAAACATATTAACAAAATGTTCATACAAACAAACATTTTATACTGACACAAGGAAACCCCATAAAAACGATATTGCAACGATGTTGACATTTAATATCAAAATAATGCGTGGCAGGCAGGCAGCCATCATAATGTTTAAAATCTGGGTAAGTGGTTAGTTTTAATGAAACTTGTTTACAACGTTCATATACTTCTCACATTGCAGAACATATATACAAACATATACCAAGAGTATAAAATGCAATGGAAAACTGGTAAGGAAGAGTGAAGGTTTGTGAATAGGGACAACCACGATTCTTAAAAGGGTGGTTGGTGGGTTGGGTTGATGGCATTATTACTTAAGCTTTTAAATTTTGGTCTATTTGTGGAATTTAGCGTATAGCTTTTTTGTGGTTTCTGTTGCATTTTGTAGTGTATATAGTAGTGGTAGAAGTATAGACACAAAATTATACCCAAAGGGAAAATTCTGAAGATTTGGGTTTTTGAAATATTCACATTTTTCTTCCCGTTATAGAATCAAGGTATATATTAGACAATCAAAATTTGTTCGCTTCTTAACTTCAAGCCCTGTTATTAGCAACATCTTATCATTTGGCAGACTCCCAAAGACAGTTTTGATTGAGTAGACTCTGTTATCAGCAAAATCTTCTGATTTGGTAGCTCTGCTGCAAAAACACAGTTTTCCCGCTGGGTATGCGGGAAAACTTTACGTCTCATGAGTTTGCTAGTTGCTACTACTTTCTTATAAGAATACTTTTGTTTTCTTTAAAGATTAGGTCAGGGATAAGGGGAAACTAGTACAGTATACATTTTCTTTTTAACTAACTATTTGGGTATTATGTTCTTAAGTACCAGCTAAATTTTCTTCTGCAACCGGGTATTGTTAAGAAATTCTAGTAATCAAACTATAATAAACTTTATTGGATTAGCACACTTACTAATGAATTGTATTTAAGGTTTGTTTTTTTTTCTTGTTTCCATCATCCATCAAATATTTCATGTTTTACAAAATAAACTTATCCAAATGGTTGGTTGTATTTTCAATTCGATATAATAAGAGATTTTCTTGAGATATTTTAACAACACTTTCTGTTTTTGTTTTTAAGCTTCTTAATGTTATTGTCGTTTTTTCGCAAGATTGCAAGGCAAATGGTTGTTAAGGCAATCGAGGATTATGTGGAGGATTTTGTTGGTTTTAGTTGAATTTGTTCTAATATATATAGATTTGTGCACTAAAAATACAAGGTAAGACTTGAAGCGAATTTTGTTTAAAGTCTTATGCAGATGTTTTAGGTAAAAGTAGGGAAACTGGGTTAGTATGCGACTAAGATTATATAGGAATCAGTTTAGTAAATAAGTATTAAAAGGTCTACGTCCATATGTTATACAATTTCTTAATCTATCTCTTAGTCTATGTCTCAGCCTATGTCTTAGTCTATGTCTTAGTCTATGTCTTAGTCTATGTCTTAGTATATGTCTTAGTATATGTCTTAGTATATGTCTTAGTCTATGTCTTAGTCTATGTCTTAGTCTATGTCTTAGTCTATGTCTTAGTCTATGTCTTAGTCTATGTCTTAGTCTATGTCTTAGTCTATGTCTTAGTCTATGTCTTAGTCTATGTCTTAGTCTATGTCTTAGTCTATGTCTTAGTCTATGTCTTAGTCTATGTCTTAGTCTATGTCTTAGTCTATGTCTTAGTCTATGTCTTAGTCTATGTCTTAGTCTATGTCTTAGTCTATGTCTTAGTCTATGTCTTAGTCTATGTCTTAGTCTATGTCTTAGTCTATGTCTTAGTCTATGTCTTAGTCTATGTCTTAGTCTATGTCTTAGTCTATGTCTTAGTCTATGTCTTAGTCTATGTCTTAGTCTATGTCGTAGTCTATGTCGTAGTCTATGTCTTAGTCTATGTCTTAGTCTATGTCTTAGTCTATGTCTTAGTCTATGTCTTAGTCTATGTCTTAGTCTATGTCTTAGTCTATGTCTTAGTCTATGTCTTAGTCTATGTCTTAGTCTATGTCTTAGTATATGTCTT
>OW121742.1:53891833-54193420 GCA_933228675.1 Stomorhina lunata
GCGTAAAATATGTGTATGTAAAATAATATTAAATTGCAACTCAACCAATATTTTAGTTAATAATATTATTGTTGTATAGAATTATTAATTAACCCAAGGGCAAATATAAGCCACAAACGACATTGTTCAATAAAGTTGAACGCAATTAATAAAGAGGCGGGTAATCAATTAGTGACATAATAACATTTAAGCGATAGGAAGTAAATTAAAAATGAGAGATAAGAATACACACACATTTACCTATGAATAAAAAAATTTACACTTTAATTTAATTATGTGGCAAATTTGCATAAAAAATTAATAACATAAAAACTTGAGGTAAAAACAATTTGACTTAATGTGCAGCATTCTCCATCTGAAAATAATTAATTTTATTTATTTCCAAAATCCTAAAAGTATACTCCAGTATTTTATCTCTCAAATTTCTAGACATAATTCCACGACTTTGTCATTGCTAACAGACATTTAAAGCTGCTTTAAAATATATAAAACATAATTTCATTTAAATATGATTTATAAAATGTAAATACTGGAAAATCATCCCAAAAGTATGCAACATTCATATATCAGCTTTGTTCTACACAAAGCAATACAACATTCCTATGAATTTTCTGACATATATAAATATTGTCAAAATGTTTTTGAAAGAAATTACTTTTCTTTCCTAAAAATACTTCAAATAATCTGTACCACGAAACCCACTAAAACACACAAGCGAAAATTTAATGAAATTTTAGACGCACAAAAAATACGACAAAGATGTTATGACATATAGACACAAGACTCATGCTCAATCACAACAAAACAAACAAGGTCATGTTCGAGCAGGCACAAGCACGAAATACACATTTTCTATTTGAATCCACAGGATGCGCAATAATGTTACAGTATCATTAATATAATTTCAAATTATTTAAAGCACTAAGCACAGTGGGGTAAATCAGAATAAAAAATAATTAAGCACTCACTAGAAAAAGACTAATACTAATACATCACATCGACTAAGACAAGACATAGACTAAGACATAGACTAAGACATAGACTAAGACATAGACTAAGACATAGACTAAGACATAGACTAAGACATAGACTAAGACATAGACTAAGACATAGACTAAGACATAGACTAAGACATAGACTAAGACATAGCCTAAGACATAGACTAAGACATAGACTAAGACATAGACTAAGACATAGACTAAGACATAGACTAAGACATAGACTAAGACATAGACTAAGACATAGACTAAGACATAGACTAAGACATAGACTAAGACATAGACTAAGACATAGACTAAGACATAGACTAAGACATAGACTAAGACATAGACTAAGACATAGACTAAGACATAGACTAAGACATAGACTAAGACATAGACTAAGACATAGACTAAGACATAGACTAAGACATAGACTAAGACATAGACTAAGACATAGACTAAGACATAGACTAAGACATAGACTAAGACATAGACTAAGACATAGACTAAGACATAGACTAAGACATAGACTAAGACATAGACTAAGACATAGACTAAGACATAGACTAAGACATAGACTAAGACATAGACTAAGACATAGACTAATACACAAACTTAGTTTTAGATGAAAACGTAGGAAGATCAGTATATAAAAATTAAAACTTATTCTGAGTAATAATACGAATTGAATTTATCATATTTTTGTCCTATCCTTTTACTGTATGAAACCACTGTGGCATTCTACACAAGTTGTTTCTTTTTATGAGAGATGTTAATGTATATCATTAGGAAATATTTGATTGATGACATGCAAAATAATATGACGCCCGCAAGAATTCTTTGAATTATCCCCCGACAAAAAGAAATAAATAAAATTTAAGAAAATTTCACTTTATTGAAAAGACATGATGGCATAGAAAATCGAAGTAACACAAAAACATCATCAACATCTACATACCACCCAAAAAAGCTGGAAAAAAGTTCAACAAGAAATATTCATAATTTATAGACACACACAGACGCAAAGATTAATGTATTGGGTATGGAAATATTAATGTGTGTATGTTTTTTTTTTGCTTTTTTGTTGATTTTATAGCCAAACAAGCCCCTTTGGGAGAATTTATGATAGAGACACCAATACACCAACGTGATCATATAGTACTCATACATATGGCGCTCGTAAATATATATTTTCATACATTTACTATCAATACATAAATTTTCATTTTTTTTTTTTATTTTTGCTCATAAGTTTTTTACCATTCTTCATTATTATCATTTTTCTCGTTGGTCGTGTATTCGCAGAAAAAGCTGAATATTAACGAGATACATCTCAAAAAAATTGGATAACTGCAAAGCTTACACATAATAGGCGGCTTTATGTTTAAACTAAGACACTTTTCTCATGAAGAAGCTGTTGAATTGAAAATTTCGGAATTATGTGGTCAAGGAAAGTGGAATTGAATTGTGTTGTCTACTTTTAGGGATGATGGTGGAGCCTTCAAATTAGCATTCTATACTAAGAAAAGACCCAAAAATATTTCTGTGGTATACTTTTGGGAGGTGCAAAGTAATTGCAACTCAAAAAAGTGAATATCCTGCACCCAAATAGTCTTCGATTAGCTCAAAATCCCTTTTCAACCTGACCTCCTTTGTTCTATCCTACATCCATATTTGATGCATGTGTGTTTTCTTATGCCAGTGTTTGTTTTGAAAACATGTGTGCGTGCGGTCTTAAGAGCTTCTTTTTCCATTTAATGTTCTTTTTCTTCAAAAAATGTTTTTTTTTCATCTTCTCATTCGTCGTCTGTCCTATGCCAAGTATTGTTTTTGCCTCTAGGTATTAAGTATGTTCAAATGTGAATACAGCCGTTCTATAGGGCATCGTTTATTCTTCTTTTTTATGATATAAATATTTTTATTTTCCAACATTTTGTGTTTTTACGGTTGCGAACTTTTTTTTTGCAACATCTACTCGGTACATGTGGAAGCTAAGTGTGATATGTATTTTTCTTTTGTTTGCTTTTTTTTATATTATGAAAATAGTGTTTTTTATGATATTATATAATATGTCAATTATATAATGCATTATGTATATATATACGTATTATACTCATACATTTTCTTATATGATTTCTTTTAGCCTAGATTAAATACACACACTCATATATCATTTGTTATATAATACAAATATTAAATTATGGCATAGAAATTTTTTTTTAAGCAAAAAGTCGGAGTAAAGAGCAAATTGACATGTATTAATTTATGACTAAGATATACATAGAATAATGTAAAGAAAGGTCAAAAGATGTATTAATCTTAATGTATTGAGCCGGAAAGTTAAACAGTTTGTTTGAGAGCACACATTCATAAATCTATAGTCAGTATGAAGCCTGAGCATAAGTCAAAGAAAGCGTTTTTATTTCAGATTTAAGTGAATTTTTTTCTATTACCATTTTTAACTTATCTTTTTCCTCTTTAAATTCTGAGATTTTGGGCAAATGATTTAAATTAAATACAATATACTTAAATTTCCTTAAAGTATGCTTTAAAATAAACTTTAAAATATTCCCTGACCTAAATGCTACTTTAAAAATTAATCATAGATTGTATTTTATTTAAATCATTTGCCCACTATGGTCAAAGTTGTTATTTTTCCTGTATAAAGAAAAATATTTGCTAAATTTTGCAATCATACAAACATTTTCTCAAAACTTCTATATTTAAGCTGTTTCCGTCATTTGGACTTATATGAGAGCTAGGGTCAAATGTGGACCAATTATCTCGAAATTTGGCAAATTGATTACAGTTGTTACAAAACTTATGTATACACTCAGGAAATTATTACAGTAACTGATTGTATGTTGTTTAAGAAATTTTCGGTTATGTTGTTTTCAAATGAATATTCATTTAAATTTACATGAAAATTGATTTTTAACATATTCCCAGCAAAACTTTGGTAATGGCAAGTACTCTGATAACTGGTTACCTTGTAACGACTACAACATACCATCCGAATAAATAATAAGTTATTACAGAAGTACTTATTTGTAATTAAGATGGTAATTTAAACTGAATGGCCCCGGTTCAAATCCCACCAAGGGCAACAATTTTTTTTAGTTTTTTTTTTATTAAAAGAGTCTTTTTACATGATTTTTGAATTTTAAGTACTTAAATATTATCTTCTGTAAAAAAAAATTGTAAAACTAACTCACGTTAATGAAAAAATACCATCATGAGTCAATTTTGATTATGTAGGGGATGTTGAATACCAAACACGATTCTAATTGGTCTTAACTTGGTAAGCCCAACTTATCTGGGTCATCCTTCATCTCAACTGTGGACACACACCTCCTCATGGTATCACCCGGGGAGCTACTTTAACACCCATTAATATTGTGAGTTAACATGTTCCGAGAGTTGTCCCATAAGATCGATAAAAATGGGTTAGGATTACAGACTAGTAACCCTCTCTTGAAAAAAATACAATGAAGAGGATAAAATTAGAATTGAAATGTCCCACTACCTAATGTTAGAGGAGGATGTCCGAAACTTCGATAGAAAGACCAAGTAGAGGAACATTTTTCAAAGCTTGGCCTATAAAATTGGAGAATATTCGCACAAGATCGAAATCCATGGAATTCTAAAATATGCTCGGACTTTGACCTTAACAGGTTGTAACATTTAAGTAAGTAAGAGTCAATCTTATGTAAAAACTTATACAAAAAAGAAGATTTAAATTGTTTAAGTCTTAAAATAATTTTAAAAAAGTTTTAAAATAATTACAAAAAATCGTATACAAATATTTTTCCAAAAATTACAACAAAGCATAAAAAGCAGGGAAAAGCAAAGTTATTTTCACATGATTTTGGATCTAAAAATAAAAATTGTTTTTATTAATTATAAGCTGCTAAGTTTTCAACATATGAAGTAGCTCAGTGGAAGAGTCTCTGCCTAGCAGTCATAAAAAATTTTGTATTTCGTTTAAAAATATATGTTTTTAGTAAAACAACAGCAAAAAAGTTGTTGCTGTTGTTGTTGTTGCTTTTAAATTGCTTACCCAAGTCATTACTTTTCTGCAATTAGTAAGTACTTGCCTCCAATGACATTCCCAAGTTAATGTAATGACTTAAACAGCGAATGAATAAGTAGTTCGTGTTCAATAGTTTAACTGTTTAACTCATTATTTGGTAATGAAAAGTTTTACTTGGTTTATACATTTGTTTAAAAAACAACCTACAAAAAAAAATACTGAAAATCCGTAACATTTGAAAATATCAGTTGTTTAGTTTTTATATATTTTTTCAATTATTGTATCAAGTATAATTCGTATTTGTTGAATTATTTGTTTTCCTTAAGTATCTTAGGTTTGCTTACTGAAGAAGCATTTTATAATACTGGCCGCCTATCATGGGGCCTAAGCAAACAGCAAACATTGTTTTGTCTGTTTGGTTTTTTAATGCCGTAAAGGATATTATAACCTTTATATGGTTTCGTCTTTTTTTTTACGTTAATTACAAAAACAAATGAAAATTGTCCGTTTTACGGAAATTTTACGTAGTTTTTACCATTCAATTTTTTCAAAATAAATGAAAATTTCCGTTTTTTATACTAAAAATGTAGTTTAAATTTTTGTCAGTATTTTTTTTTTTTGATAACAACTGAATATTCCATTTTTAAAACTGAAAATGTAGTTTAAATTTTTGTCAGTTAAATTTAAATGAAATATTTATTGAATTTGAATGAAAAATCAGTTGAACGGTTTTTAAATGAATATTCATTCATTTCAAATTACATTTTAAGTTAATTTTACTTACATAATATTCTGAGTGTAAGATTAAAGCAACAAGAAAGAAAGTACTATAGTCGGTCAAGCCCGACCATATGATACCCTTCACCATTGAGGTCACATATTAGTTTTTGTTTATAGAAAGACAAATACTTGCTAAATTTTGTCATCATACAAACATTTTCTCAAGACTTATATATGAAAGCTTTTTTCGTCACTGCCACTTAATGAGAACCGATTATCTTGGTATTAAGCAAATGGATTACAGTTTTTACAAATATTATGTATGCAAAAAATAAACTTAAAATTATTTATCTTCAGCAGGGTTTGTATGGGAGCTATGATCAAATGTGAACCAATATCAACGAAATTTGATACAGTAGTTTTGGCGAACATAAGCAGTAGGTACCTGTTTTAAATTTCATAAAAAATATTGATATTTGTGGGCAAAATATAAATTCCAGAAATTGGGACCTATGGGAGTTACCATAAATAATGGACCGATTTTGACGAAATTCAATAGCCATGGTCCCACTATCAAAAAAATTACCTGTGTCAAATTTCCTTAGATTCCCTTTAGGTCGCAAACCTGCACTTTGATTACATGGTTTACATGGGGGTCCAGCCAGCCAGCCGTCCAGACGGACGGAGTGACATCGCTTAATCGACTCAGAAAATGATTCTTAAAGGTGGGTATATGACAAATATTTCTATGCGTTACATACATGCTTTCCACCTATGGTGGTGTAGGGTATAAATACAGTTTTTGCCAAATTAGCTTAAATTTGAAATTAAATTTATTTATACTAATCCTGGACTCACTTAGAATCTCTAAAAGGTAAAGCTATTGCAGTAATGCCTTAAATTCATTTGGATCCTCCTAAAAGTATACCAAATTATTTCCTATAAAATATCTAAGTTTTCAGTCGTACTTCAATATTGAACCTTTATTTAAAAATCTGGGGCCAAATTACCGCTTTCGATATCGATCGAAATCTTAGATATTTTTAAAACATTTGTATAGCATACTTTAAGGATAATCAAAATTATTTAAAAGGTGCACAGCTTACTACATTTATTTGAAGTTATTTGACAAAAGATGAACAATAGCAAAATAGTTTTAATAGAACAATATATATTTTTAAAAACGAATCAAAATCGGTACCAAATTTCAATAAACTTTTTGCATTGAAGTAACTTTGAACATCCCTTAAGTATACTTCACAATATTCGCTCAAAAGTCAGACTTTTCGATCGATATCGAATGCGGTAATTTGGCCCCTGGTTTGTTTTAAAATTTTAAGACTTTTCAAGTAAATTTTATTGCATTCTTTCAGGGAGTTATTATTAAAAAAGTTTATTGTCATCAATTAAGTTACAAGTTAAAAAAGTATTTGTTATGTGATGGAAATCGATCGTTTTGAAATCAGGGACCAAATCGCCAAATATGCGTTATTGCTTAGATATCAAATTTTATTTAACTTTTTGTAAAATAAATTATTTTTTAAATCCCTAAGGTATGTTCCACAATATTTGCTTAAAAGTCTGGGGCCAAATTATCGCGTTCGATATCGATCGAAAACTCAGACTTTTAAGCGAATATTGTGAAGTATACTTTAGGGATGTTGAAAGTTACTTCGATGCAAAAAGTTTATTGAATTTTATTATCCATTTTGATTCGTTTTTAAAAATATATATTATTCAATTAAAACTCTTTTACAATTATTCATCTTTTGGCAAATAACTGTAGTAAACTGTGAATCTTTTAAATAATTTTGATGATCCTCAAAGTATGCTATACAAATGTTTTGAAAATTTCTAAAATTTCGATCGGTATCAAATGCCGTAATTTGGCCTCTGAGTTTTTGATCGATATCGAATGTGGCGATTTGGCCCAAGATAAATTTTTGAGATTGTTTTCGCCATTTCTGCAAAAAATTCAAACTAAATGAAAGATAAGATGTCAGTCAAAATGATTCAACGCCAAATTTTCAGTTTTTTGGGGGAAATTCCCGAAGATTATCTCAAAAATATATCAGAAATCGATCACTTTAAAAACAATAGATTATCATCATATACCAGTTTATTTGATTACTTGGTTATTTCCTACAAAATATCTAAGTTTTCTTTCAACATTTTATATTTCTTTTTGTAAAATAATACCATCTGTTTTTTTTAATCTTAGAAATTTTTAAGAGAATTGTATTGCCTGCTTATAGGAGGTTAAAGAAAAAAATATTTGTTGTTATCAATTTAGTCACAAATGAAATTATTATTTAAGTGTTTAGTTTTACTTACTTGATTTCAAGCAATCCCTTTTTTCATCCAAGTTATTTTTACAGCAAAGACACACGTGTATCTAAAATATAATAAAGAAAATAAATTATTTCCAGCTCCTGAAAATATTCAACACTATTTTAAGATAACTAATGGATTTATTATCATATCAAATGTAGCATTTTTGGCCTGAGGGAAAATCGCGGCATATGATACAAAACTAAATTAAAAAAAAAAAATTTAAATATTTAACATAAAGTTTAAGGGCTATTTATCTGTGGCTTGGTGCTAAAAAGGCTAATTTAAAAAAAATAGTTTTGAAAAAATTTGAATTAAAGTTTTTATTTTCCATATAAATTTATAGTACAAATGTTTTGAAAATATCTATGATCATTTATCTTAGAGATAAACAAATTCTTTTAGAACTATAAGAAATTTTTTGTTCTTGTTTAGTTTTTTATTCAAATTTTTTTTTTTAACGATTTTTTGTTTTTAATTGTTATCCGAACTTTCTTAACCCATTAGTGCATAAGATCCCTTTTAAGGGACGCTATTATTTTTCCACTTTACAGCGAAACGAAGAATTTAAAATTTAACTTTCATTTAGAATCTCATTCTCACACGTGTCTCCGTCATAGCAACAAGTGTTTTTTTCAAACCAATTCTTTTGAGTGCGTAATATTGTGCAAAAAATGTATAACGGGAATAATAAAATTCGTAGCACACGTGGAGGGTATGTAGTAATGAAAAAAAATTAGCAAATTTTAGTTACATTTAAATTTTTTTTATGTGTGTTTATTAAAATGTGATTAAGTAATTGATCTGCTCAAGTTTTATAATATAAGTGTGTTTAAAAATATTAGTAATTGTCGTTTTTTGTTCATGTCCCTTTTAAGGGACGTTATGCTCTGTGCTAATTTTTATCGTTTTTATTAAACAGACTCACAGTTGCTGAAATATTAGAACAGTTGGAAGAATTAGATGACAACGTTCAAAATATAAATATATTTGCAATACCTCCTTTAGATAGAGATGATACAGATCACGATTCGCTTTGGTGTTGGAGGTGACAAAGTCGTGGATCTTATCACTAGAGCAAATATACCGAGCAACAAAGGTTTTAAAGTAAGATAATCATATTACTTCTATTTTTTTCAAGTACTCTGAAAGTTTTAATTTTTCTTACATAAAGGTGTTTATTGATAATTATTTCACATCCGTGAAGCTTCTTCGTCATTTATCAGCTTCTGGAATATGTTCATCTGGTACAATCAGAGATGGTCGAACTGAAAAATGCCCACTCCGTTCCGTTTCAGAAATGAAGAAAGATCAAAGAGGATCTGCGGACTATCGTTTTACTGATAATGGAAATATATTAGTTGTACGATGGAAAGATAACAACGTGGTCACTTTAGGAACTAATTTTGATAATATCGAGATGGGAACATGTAAGCGTTACAAAAGAGGACAGGACGCTATGCAGATAGCCCAACCAAAATTATTTCAACGTTACAATCAAGGAATGGGCGGAGTTGACAAAATGGATCAGTTAATTGCTGTTTATCGATCGCGAATAAGACAACGTAAGTGGTGGTGGCCAATTTTCGCGTATCTCTTGGATGCTTCGGTTGTAAATGGTTGGCTACTTATGAGAAAGCTTCATCCAAATGCTCCCGATTGTTCAAATTTGTTACAATTCCGTCGATACATAGCCACATACTATCTAGAAACGTACGGCGTGCCCTCTGCAAGAGGCTCCAGATCATCAATTTCGAATGCTGACATACGGTATGACGGTAGAAACCACATAATAGACTACTCCAAAACTGATAAGAGATGTGCAAGCTGCGGTAAGAAGTCTAATTTTATATGCATCAAATGTAACAAAGGCCTTCATCCAAAAGAATGTTTCAAAAAATTTCACACCGCAAGTGACTATACTGCATAATGTCCCTTATAAGGGACACCTTCTAAAATCTTAACAAAATATATTTTTTTAAATAAATCTTATGAAACTTATTTAAATAGTGGTTTTAATTACATATATAAAAAAAAAATTGTTTAAAAGTTCCTGGGAAACTTCATGCACTAATGGGTTAAAGAAAAAGTGTATATAGTTTTTTGTAGGAGGGGAAATGAAATCTCGCAATTTAGCAAAGACATCAACCAGTACTAAGTACGGGAATATAATTGGGAACGTTTTAAGTAACTTCGGACTGGTTTGAGTAGTTTCGTTATCGTAGGGGAACATAACTAAATTTAACAGTTTATTTTCAATACTTGGATATACATTTTTGCATAAATTTGTCCTCGAACACAAATTTTCTCGGAACTTATATAAGTTTTTATCCGTCATGGCATTTATATGGAAACTGGGGTCAAATGTGAAGAGATTCAAAAGTTTTAGGGTATAACTAGTGGACGTGAATATGAAAAATGTACAAAAATTATAAATTTTAAACAATTTCTTTAAAATGGCTTGACATTAGGCCGCAGGTGTTCTCATGCTCCATGAAATATACTACAAAATTTACATTCCAATCCAAACCTATATTCTCCCTCCTTCACATCATAAAATAGTTTTATTTTCCCAGAAAATTAAAATAAAATATAAGACAGAATCTAGAATAGCCATCAAAAATATTAACAACCAGTTAAATAAGTAAATGCAAAACGTTTCAAACGTTTCATTTTATCATTCATTCCAGACTTCACTCATTCATTTCAAACATTTTAGCATTCCTTCAACAGCCAAAGCAAATGAAGCAAAAATCCAACTAGACGTAAAAAGATGTAAAATTATATTATATGTATTTATGTATTAAGTCGGGAAAACTATGGGAATGAGTAAGTGAGTGACTGTTTGACTGACTACATTTTTGCATATAAATTATCTGCGAAAATATTATTTATAAATAAAAGTCTATCTATCTATTTATGTATGTATTGTTGGATGTAGGTATGTAGGTACGTTTATACGTTAATTTAAATGTCAGTTTGTCAAAAAATGAACGTACGACGAATGAAATAAAGTTAGACAAATGGTTTGAAATATTAGAGGAATATTAATGCGTTTATCTAAGTGTGTGTGTGTGTTTAAGTCTGCAAGACTAAGGATATGAATGTTTATTTAAGACCTTATCTTTAAGGATACTGTGCTTAGATATGTATAAGTTTGCCTCTGAATCAAGATGCGGTAAATGGGTGTGTTTTTTCTTTGCCTATTTTCCTTGAGTCATTAGAGTGTGAGCTAGTAGTAGTTAAGGTACAGCTAAAAACATGTTCAAGAATATAGGTGGGTCTGAAATAAATTGAATGAAGGAATGTCTTTAAGAGAAAATATATTAATGCGTACAAAAGCTCTATAAAACATTCTACTGGAAAGAAGATATTTCTGGGTAATCTTATCATCAAACGTATTTTTCTAATAAAGAGTGTTAAAGAAAAAGTCATGAGATTCTTTTTCAAAACAAGGAAAATTGTGTGTTTTAAAAAAAAAAAACATTCATACATTAATACATGTTTGTTAACACATACAATAATATGTTTGCGTACTTGTGTCCTCACAGGGCCTAAGAATTTTAAAGCTAGAATATAACAAATAGAAAACATTAAAGTTAATTTACATTTTTTAACTTTGTCCCCATTTCTCATTTATTTTTGTTTTCAATATACAATCCGCAATTCTCTATAGAACTTGATGAAATTCATTACACATCTATGAGTTGACCCAAAAAAAAAGCTCTTAAAATTTTGGTTGAAATCCGTGAACTCCTAGGATTAAAAAGTTAAGCCTAAATGACTGCAATACTTTTTGCTTAAATTATGCGTAAACATTAACGTGACTTTTTCTAGAAAATTTTCTGCAAGCTAGGTAAAGGGGCCAAATTATTGCATTCGATATCGATCGAAAGCTCTGATTTTTAAGCAAATATTGTGAAGTATACTTTAGGGATGTACAAAGTTACTTCGATGCAAAAAGTTTATTGACATTTGTTATTCCTTTTGATTCGTTTTTAAAAACATATAGTTAAATTAAAACTCTTTTACTATTGTTTATCTTTTGGCAAATAACTGCCCCAGGTGCCAAATTATTGCATTCGATATCGATCGAAAACTCAGGGGCCAATTACGGCATTCCATATCGATCGAAATCTTATATATTAACATTTGAATAGCATACTTTAAGGATAATAAAAATTATTTTAAAGATGCACAGTTTATTATAATTTTTTGAAGTTATTTGCAAAAAGATGAACAATAGTAAAAGAGTTTTAATTGACCAATATATTTTTAAAAATGAATCAAAATGGATACCAAATTTTAATAAACTTTGAACATCCCTAAAGTATACTTCACAATACTTGCTTAAAAGTCTGAGTTTTCGATCTATATCGAATGCGGGAATTTGGCCCCAAATGTTTGAGCAAATTTTGTGAAGTATACTTTAAGGATGTTCAAAGTTACTTCGATGCAAAAAGTTTTTTTGAAATTTGTTATCCATTTTGATTTGTTTTTAAAAACATATAGTTCAATTAAAACACTTTTACTATTGGTCATCTTTTGGCAAATAACTACAAAAAAAAAAAAATAAAGTAAACTGATCATCTTTAAAATATTTTTGATTATCCTTAAAGTATGCTATACAAATGTTTTGAAAATATATAAGATTTCGATCGATATCGAATGCGGTAATTTGGGCCCAGGGTCCTGTGTCTTAATTAAATAGACATCAAGATTAAAGCTAAATTCAATGCATAAGCTACTGAGATTGATGAAAAATTTCATCACTTTTCGCTTTAGAACATTGAGCACATTTCAATACCTTTTTACACATAATATAACTTTTTTATTGAAAACAATAATTGATCCTAAATATCTTGACTTTTCTATAGAACTGTATCATTCGATTTTTCAAAAGTGGTGGTCAGAAATACCATAATGCGACGTCATAACCCATAATTTTATCGTTCTTATGGGAGAACTAGAGACGCATGTTAGCTCGATACTTTAACTGGTATTAGTGTTGTTCCCCAGGTGATACCACAAGGAGATCAGTATGTACAGTTAAGATGAAGTATAACCCGGATAAGACTGGGCTTACCAAGTTGAGATCGATCAGAACCGTTGATTTTTATCCAACATCCCCTGCATCACCTAAGATAACCGTCATCAATTATAAAAGTAGAGAAGTCCCTGTAGGCAGACCCTTTCCAAAAGTTATCTATAGACGAGATTAATTACGAAAAATTCCAAGTCTGCATTTTTTCATTATAACATACATCATCTTGAACCTCCTAAAAGTATGCAATAACAATTTCTTAGAAATATCGTATATTTTGAATTAAATCAAACAAAGATTTTTTTATCTAATACCGGATTATACAAAATCGATCGATTTCAGATATATTTTTGATATGAAATAAAAGATATGAGTCAAAAGTATTAAAACACAAATTTTAATTTTTTTGGGACATAATAATCGAAAATTATCTCAAAATATATTTGAAATTGATCGATATACCGGACAATTTTTCCAACCAATTCAAGTTCTCTTCATTGAATAATTGCTTCAGAGTTCTCCCTATTAAAATCATTAAGAGTTAAATTTAGAAGCCTAAATATAGACCGCACCTATTGAACTTAAAGATTCTAAAAATCTTGTTAGATACTTTTATAACATTTCACATATTTGTACTCTAAACGCGGACTTTAATATTATCAAGTTATTTGTTAACTCATATTTTTGTCATAAATTTAATAAATATCCTACAAATCCATATATATTTGATTATTTACATACTTCCTTATTTACTTACTTCAATGTAAATATGTATACTGTCGCTTAATATACACTAATAGAACAACAAGAGTACAAGCTAATAATCATTAATCTTTTAAAGAACGCCCTAAGATGTCCTTGGAAATCAGTGAAGTCTACAATACACACACATATGTACTGAAATAAACATATACAGAAATTTTTTAATATATAAAACTACCCCCCAGTTTTTGAAACTATCACTCAACTTAGGGAAATCTTGATAAAGATCTGGGGCCAAATTACCGCATTCGATATCGATCGAAAACTCAGACTTTTAAGCAAATATTGTGAAGTATACTTTAGGGATGTTCAAAGTTTCTTCGTTTTAAAACGTTTATTGAAATTTGGTATACATTTTGATTAGTTTTCCAAAAACATATAGTTCAATTAAAACTCTTTTACTATTGGTCATCTTTTGGCAAATAATACAAAATACAAAAATATATAATAAACTGAGCATCTTTTAAATATTTTTGATTATCCTTAAAGTATGCTATACAAATGTTTTGAAAATATCTAATATTTCAATCGATATCGAATGCGGTAATTAGGGCCCTAGATTCGTTAATAAAATGGTAAAAAACTCTATATTAATATTAACAAATATATATGCTATTATACAAACAAAATTTTTATATTGAGTTTTATTGGGACCACCTAAAAGTATACAAGAAAATTTTACAGAGGACAATAAGTCTTTTTACACTAATTCCTTATATTTTTAGGATGTCCGATATAAACTACAAAATATTTTATTAATTTTATTAAACGTAAAATTTTCCTACGGTATTTAATGACATCCCCGGATTTAGAATAGTTATTAATATTTATGATTCCTCTTGCTGGCAGCTACAATAACTTTGACTGTAGGGCACTTATACATGTATGCTAGTATGCATGTTCATATGTCAGTTATGAACTTTTCCATGTTATTTGATTATTGTGAACAGGACTATTTACATATTTATTTCTTGTATTTTTCTTGTAAATAGTACCATGATTTCTATTTTAACTTAGTTTATGCGTGCATATGATGGTTTAGTTTAAAAACTAAAGTTCTGTTGACTCTTTTGGTAGTTAATTTAAAAAAAAGATGTGGGAAAACCTTTAAGAAGGGAAAGAGTTTGTTGAAACCTCTTTTCTTTCTAGAAAGTTATGGGGGAAAACTTTGTTCAGCAACCTCACCTTTTAAATACTCGTATTATATACAACAGAGCAATTGAGCTTAAAAGAGACTATAAATTTCGAAATTATGAATAAAACTAACTAACAATTTTAATTTATTTATAACCTCCTAAATGTAAGAGTCCAATATTTTTTATGAAAATCTTTTTAAAGAATTTAACAGTTTCAAGTAGTTTTTATAAGTATTTTATAGGAAATTTTTGGATTATTGGGTATTTGACTATTTATAGGAAAATTTTCGAAAATTTATTATGTATAGGAAAATTTTCAAAAATTGACTACTTATAGGAAATTTTTCAAAAATTGACTACTTATAGGAAATTTTTCGAAAATTGATTATATATAGGAAATTTTTCGAAAATTGACTATTTATAGGAAATTTTTCGAAAATTAAATATTTATAGGAAGTTTTTCGAAAATTTGCTATTTAGAGAAAATTTTTCGAAAATTGACTATTTATAGGAAATTTTTCGAAAATTTTCTATTATAGGAAATTTTTCAAAAATTTACTATTTATAGGAAATTTTTCGAAAATTTACTATTTATAGGAAATTTTTCGAAAATTGACTATTTATAGGAAATTTTTCGAAAATTGACTATTTATAGGAAATTTTTCAAAAATTGACTATTTATAGGAAATTTTTCGAAAATCGACTATTTATAGGAAATTTTTCGAAAATTGACTATTTATAGGAAATTTTTCGAAAATTGACTATTTATAGGAAATTTTTCGAAAATTGACTATTTGTAGAAAATTTTTCGAAAATTTACTGTTTATGGGAAATTTTTCGAAAATTGACTATTTATAAGAAATTTTTCGAAAATTGACTATTTATAGAAAATTTTTCGAAAATTGACTTTTTATAGGAAATTTTTTGAAAATTGACTATTTATAGAAAATTTTTTGAAAATTGACTATTGATAGAAAATTTTTCAAAAATAGACTATTTATAGGAAATTTTTTGAAAATTGACTATTTATAGGAAATTTTTCGAAATTGACTATTTATAAGAAATTTTTTGAAAATTGACTATTTATAGGAAATTTTTCGAAAATTGACTATTTATAGGAAATTTTTCAAAAATTGACTATTTATAGGAAATTTTTCGAAAACTGACTATTTATAGGAAATTTTTCGAAAATTGACTATTTATAGGAAATTTTTCAAAAATTGACTATTTATAGGAAATTTTTCGAAAATTGACTATTTATAGGAAATTTTTCGAAAATTGACTATTTATAGGAAATTTTTTTTCTTAAAATTGACTATTTATAGGAAATTTTTCGAAAATTGACTATTTATAGGAAATTTTTCCAAAATTGACTATTTATAGGAAATTTTTCGAAAATTGACTATTTATAGGAAATTTTTCAAAAATTGACTGTTTATAGGAAATTTTTCGAAAATTGACTATTTATAGGAAATTTTTCGATAATTGATTATTTATAAGAAATTTTTCGAAAATTGACTATTTATAGGAAATTTTTCGAAAATTGACTATTTATAGGAAATTTTTCGAAAATTGACTATTTATAGGAAATTTTTCGAAAATTGACTATTTATAGGAAATTTTTCGAAAATTGACTATTTATAAGAAATTTTGACTATTTATAGGAAATTTTTTGAAAATTGACTATTATACGAAATTTTTCAAAAATTTACTATTTATAGGAAATTTTTCGAAAATTGACTATTTATAGGAAATTCTTCAAAAATTTATTATTTATAGGAAATTTTTCGAAAATTGACTATATATAGGAAATTTTTCGAAAATTTTCTATTTATAGGTAATTTTTCGAAAATTTACTATTTATAGGAAATTTTCGAAAATTGAGTAGTCATAGGAAATTTTTCGAAAATTGACTATTTATAGAAAATTTTTCGAAAATTGACTATTTATAAGAAATTTTTCAAAAATTGACTATAGGAAATTTTTCGAAAATTGACTATTTATAGGAATTTTTTCGAAAATTGACTATTTATAGGAAATTTTTCGAAAATTGACTATTTATAGGAAATTTTTCGAAAATTAAATATTTATAGGAAGTTTTTCGAAAATTGTTTACTTATAGGAAATTTTTCGAAAATTTACTTTTTATAGGAAATTTTTCAAAAATTGACTATTTATAGGAAATTTTACGAAAATAGTCTATTTATAGGAAATTTTTCGAAAATTGACTTTTTATAGGAAATTTTTTGAAAATTGACTATTAATAGGAAATTTTTCGAAAATTGACTATTTATAGAAAATTTTTCGAAAATTGACCATTTATAGGAAACTTTTCGAAAAGTGACTATTTAGAGGAAATTTTTCGATCGACTTTTTTGAATTTTTTGAAATTTTACTATTTTAGGAAATTTTTCGAAAATAGGCTTTTTATAGGATTTTTTTTTTTGAAAATTGAATATTCACAGGAAATTTTTCAAAAATTTACCATTTATAGGAAATTTTTCGAAATTTTTCTATTTATAGTAATTATGGATTTTTCAATACATTTCTAAATCGACTTAAGCCGTTATTGCCTGTATTCACAGATATAGAAATGAATAGTTTTCTTTAATATTTTTCAAAACCTTAAAGCAAAGCTTAAATACATTTTGCTCTTAAACACATACATAGCTATCACATACATACGTTTTTGCGGTTCGATTCGGTTCAAAAGCAAAAACAAACCAACAACATTTGAATCCTGCCATACACATGTCAAAACTAAGACTCCAGACATTGTTGTGTGGTTTAAACCACGAAAATGCTGGTATGGCTAAGGGTTATGTATGTTTTTCTTTCTTTCCCAAGCATTTGAAGTTACAATTTTGGTTA
The DNA here is from genome assembly GCA_933228675.1 of Stomorhina lunata. Taxonomy (NCBI): domain Eukaryota; kingdom Metazoa; phylum Arthropoda; class Insecta; order Diptera; family Rhiniidae; genus Stomorhina; species Stomorhina lunata. Next base: position 53,909,711 of record OW121742.1, read on the forward strand.
AAGGATTTCTTACGTGTTTACATCTGGTCTAGGTATTTATTTGTATAGCATACATTTTGGCTTAAGCATGTGTGTGCGAGAGTGTGTATGTAGTAAAGTGCGTGTAAGCAAGTGTGTGTTTTTAAAGAAGGAGAAAGTTTAGCTTGTCTTAAGATTTATTAGTGGTTGAGTTGTGCACGAATTTCCTCAATATAATAAATTCTATATGTATAATGTTACTACCTTCATCGAAGTTTTGAGAACGCAAAATAAAGGTGTTGTAGAAAATAATCGAATTTTGTTTTATGTCTTTTCTTTTAATTCCATCATCCATTTGTTTTGACAAATTACTATTTTTGTATCTTGCTTATTTTAAATCTAAGAATTAATTTTATTTATTTTAAAACCAAATTAAAAGGAGTTCTTTTGGTAACACATTTATATACTTTTTATGTTAACATATACAAAATAAACACAATATTAGGCAACAGCTCACGTGCTTTTGATGTGTGTAGGTCTAAGTATGTGGTGGTATTTGTTTATATATTTATTTATATGTATACACATATTATTTGCCAAATTAATTCCTTTGATTCATTTTGTCATATTAACCAATTTGTTATTATTTCTCATATCAAAGTTCATGTGGGTGTTTACTTAGGAGTGTAGCTCTATACAGTTTTAACATGTAACCAATTTTATTTTGTGGTCTGGGTAAGACATTTCTTTGGTATTAACAAAATTAAATTTATTTTAATAATTTGTTTCATTTGTTACCATTTATATTTGAGGTTAGTTACTTTGAGTGTATTTGAGTATTAAGTGCGTATGAGTGATTTAATTAATGATATTTCATTATTGATTTATTTGTCAGATAATTTAAAGACTATAACATTAATATATATACCCAGGGGGGAAAACTATTAGAATTTACTTTTTCGATTTAAGACAAAAGCATAATTTTCGAAAATTTGCTATTTTTAGGAAATCTTTCGAATATTGGCTATTTATAGAAAATATTTCGAAAATTGACTATTTATAGGAAATTTTTGAAAAATTAACTATTTATAGGAAAATTTTCAAAAATTGACTATTTTAGGAAATTTTTCGAAAATTGACTATTTATAGGAAATTTTTCTAAAATTTACTATTGATAGGAAATTTTTCGAAAATTGATTATTTATAGGAAATTTTTCGAAAATTGACTATTTATAGGAAATTTTTCGAAAATTTACTATTTATAGGAAATTTTTCAAAAATTGACTATTTATGAGAAATTTTTCGAAAATTTACTATTAATAGGAAATTTTTCAAAAATTGACTATCTATAGGAAATTTTTCGAAATTTTACTATTTATAGGAAATTTTTCAAAAATTGACTATTTATAGGAAATTCTTCGAAAATTGACTGTTTATAGAAAATTTTTCGAAAATTGACTATTTGTAGGAAATTTTTTGAAAATTGACTATTTATAGGAAATTTTTCGAAAATTGACTATTTATAGGAAATTTTTCGAAAATTGACTATTTATAGGAAATTTTTCGAAAATTGACTATTTATAGGAAATTTTTCGAAAATTGACTATTTATAGGAAATTTTTCGAAAATTGACTATTTATAGGAAATTTTCCGAAAATTGACTATTTATAAGAAATTTTTCGAAAATTGACTATTTATAGGAAATCTTTCGAAAATTTACTATTTCTAGGAAATTGTTTGAAAATTTAGTACTTATAGAAAATTTTTCAAAAATTTACTATTTATAGAAAAATTTTCAAAAATTGACTATTTATAGGAAAATTTTCGAAAATTGACTATTTATAGGAAATTTTTCGAATATTGGCTATTCATAGAAAATATTTCGAAAATTGACTATTTATAGGAAATTTTTCGAAAATTGACTATTTATAGGAAATTTTTCGAAAATTGACTATTTATAGGAAATTTTTCAAAAATTGACTATTTATAGGAAATTTTTCGAAAATTGTCTATTTAAAGGAACTTTTTCGAAAAATGACTATTTATAGGACATTTTTCGAAAATTTACTATTTTTAGAAATTTTTTTTGAAAATTGACTATTTATAGGAAATTTTTCGAAAATTAGCTATTTATAGAAAATTTTTCGAAAATTGACTATTTATAGCAAATTTTTCAAAAATTTACTATTTATAGAAAATTTTTCGAAAATTGACTATTCATGGCAAATTTTTCGAAAATTGACTATTTATAAAAAAATTTTTCGAAAATTTACTATTTTTAAGAAATTTTTCGAAAATTGGCTACTTATAGGAAATTTTTCAAAAATTGATTTTTTTATGGGGAATTTTTGAAAAATTTACTTTTTATAGAAAATTTGTCGTATATCGACTATTTATAGAAAATTTTTCGTAAATTTGCTATTTGTATGAAATTTTTGCTAAAATTGACAATTTATATGAAATTTTTGAAAATTTTATTAATTATTAATTATGGGAAATTTTTCGAAAATTTACTATTTATAGAAAAATTTTCGGATAGGATGTCAGATATCCGGGCTTATAATTACCATTACCTATGAATTTTCCCCCTGGGTATTAAAATTATGTATATTAAGACGGCGCGTGCGAGTGTTTTTTACATCATTAGCTATTTTCTTTATTAGTTAAATATACATTCATATTAATCAGGGAAACCAGATACATGTAAGTTTATATATGATCCAAAAATACAACTAGTGATTCCGAATTTAGATTCGAAACGAAATTTATGATAAATAAAATATTATGTTGCATACTTAGCTGCTTCTTACGAAAAATTAAAGTTTAAAGTTTTCTTAGCTCTTTATAAAATTTTCCGAACCGCCTGAAGGTATGCAACATGATTTGCTCATTTTTTTAGTTTTTAACTTAATATTATTCCTAAGCTTTGTTTGTATATGATCTAAACAACTTAAACTGGTATACTAGACTACATGTTCGTCTTTGCCTATTCCCTGGTCGATGTATTGGTGCATGTGTGAGTCTATACCTTCTGCGTTTATATATTGATCCATGGCTTAGTTAATGTCAACATGTAATTTCATATATACTTATTTCCGGTTGCCCTGATAACACGTATGTTAAGTTTGTTACTTTTTTAACAAGTGTGTAAGTTTTACTACATTTACACAAAGACAATGTGTAGTCTTTATCATGATTAATAGCTTGTTTTATTTTTCGCTAATGTTATGATATGAAATACTTTGTTTACAGATTGATTTATGTTTGTTTTGTTAAAATAACTTTAATTTCAGTTATTGGCTTTTAGAGGCTAAACCACAGTGGGACAAGACAAAAATTTTTTTTGTGCTATTTTTTAAAAATCTTCTTACCAATAAAAAAATCTTCACATCAATAACTTTTATATAGAAAAGACTTTTTCAAAGAAAGACATAGCTAAAAACTCAAATTTGGACATAGATAAAAACTCAAATTTTATACCACCTAAAAGTATATCACACAATTTTTCTGAAATTTTTCTAAATCGTATCAAATTCCGCCATTTGAGCAGCGAGAGAATGAATAAATTTGTTTCAATAAGTGCGAATCTATACAGAAAAGAATTTTAAAAAAATTGTGTAGCCAACTTTTGGGAGTGCTCAGTTTATTACACATGCAATAAACATTAACATTTATTTATATTGTTAATCGACTTTTTGATTTCTTAGCATTAAAAACATTTTAATAGCCTCAAAAAACATTAAACTGTAAAGTAAATCGAATAGCACTTCCATATGCAACTAAATATTGAAGTATAGGTATAGGGAACAAAAGTACTTAAACTTGCACTAAAAAGCGGAAATGTTCATTAGCATTTATTGCCTTCGATTAAAGTTTTAATATGAAACTTATAACAGTTAATTCAATTTATTAAACTTAATTAAGGCAAAGAATGACATAAGTCATTTTAAACAAAATCTAATTCTTTAATCCTTACTTATTTTCATAGAAAAAGTGGTAATGGAAAGGTTTTCTATAGAAAAGTTAATGAAAGGAATACACTTCTATAGAAAAGTTGACGATAGGAAGTCACTTCTTTAGAAAAGTTGACTATTTCTTTTGAAAACTTAAATATAGAAAGATATTTCTATAGAAAAATTGTCAATAGAAAGATATTTCTTTTAAAAAAGTTGACGATAGGAAGACATTTCTACAGAAACATTGATGATAGGAAGACACTTCTATAGAAAAGTTGACGATAGAAAGACATTTCTATAGAAACATTGATGATAGGAAGACATTTCTATAGAAAAGTTGAAGATAGGAAGACATTTGTATAGAAAAGTTGACGATAGGAAGACATTTCTATAGAAAAGTTGACGGTAGGAAGACATTTCTATAGAAAAGTTGACGATAGGAAGACATTTCTATAGAAAAGTTGACGATAGGAAGACATTTCTATAGAAAAGTTGACGATAGCAAGACATTTCTATAGAAAAGTTGACGATAGGAAGACATTTCTATAGAAAAGTCGACGATAGGAAGACATTTCTATAAAAAAATTGACGATAGAAAGATATTTCTGTAGAAAAAATGACGATAGGAAGACATTTCTATCGAAAAGTTGAAGCTAGGAAGACATTCCTATAGAAAAGTTGACGATAGGAAGACATTTCTATAGAAAAGTTGACGATAGGAAGACATATCTATAGAAAAGTTGACGATAGGAAGACATTTCTATAGAAAAGTTGACGATAGGATGACATTTCTACAGAAAAGTCGACGATAGGAATACATTTCTATAGAAAAGTTGACGATAGGAAGATATTTCTGTAGAAAAGATGACAATAGGAAGACATTTCTATAGAAAAGTTTGAAGCTAGGAAGACATTCCAATAGAAAAGTTGACGATAGGAAGACATTTCTATAGAAAAGTTGACGATAGGAAGACGTTTCTATAGAAAAGTTGACGTAAGGAAGACTTTTCTATAGGAAAGTTGATGAAAGGAAGACATATCTATAGAAAAGTTGACGATAGGAAGACATTTCTATACAAAAGTTGACGATAGGAAGACATTTCTATAGAAAAGTTGACAATAGGAAGACTTTTCTGTAGAAAAGTTGACGATAGGAAGGCATTTCTGTAGAAAAGTTGACAATAGGAAGACATTTCTATAGAAAAGTTGAAGCTAGGAGACATTCCTATAGAAAGGTTGACGATATAAATACATTTCTATAGAAAAATTGACGATAGGAAGACATTTCTATAGAAAAGTTGACGCTAGGTAGACATTTCTATAGAAAAGTTGACGATAGGGAAGACATTTCTATAGAAAAGTTGACGATAGGAAGACATTTCTATAGAAAAGTTGACGATAGGAAGACATTTGTATAGAAAAGTTGACGATAGGAAGACATTTGTATAGAAAAGTTGACGATAGGAAGACATTTGTATAGAAAAGTTGACGATAGGAAGACATTTCTATAGAAAAGTTGACGATAGGAAGACATTTCTATAGAAAAGTTGACGATAGGAAGACATTTCTATAGAAAAGTTGACGATAGGAAGACATTTCTATAGAAAAGTTGACTATAGCAAGACATTTCTATAGAAAAGTTGACAATAGGAAGACATTTCTATAGAAAAGTCGACGATAGGAAGACATTTCTATAAAAAAAATTGACGATAGGAAGATACTTCTGTAGAAAAAATGACGATAGGAAGACATTTCTATAGAAAAGTTGAAGCTAGGAAGACATTTCTATAGAAAAGTTGACGTAAGGAATACATATCTATAGAAAAGTTGACGATAGGAAGACATTTCTATACAAAAGTTGACGATAGGAAGACATTTCTATAGAAAAGTTGACAATAGGAAGACTTTTCTGTAGAAAAGTTGACGATAGGAAGACATTTCTGTAGAAAAGTTGACAATAGGAAGACATTTCTATAGAAAAGTTGAAGCAAGGAGACATTCCTTTAGAAAGGTTGACGATAGGAATACATTTCTATAGAAAAATTGACGATAGGAAGACATTTCTATAAAAAAAGTTGACGATAGGAAGACATTTCTATAGAAAAGTTGACGCTAGGTAGACATTTCTATATAAAAGTTGACAATAGGAAGACATTTCTATAGAAAAGATGACGTAAGGAAACTCTTCTATAGAAAAGATGACGTTATGAAGACTTTTCTATAGAAAAGTTGACAATAGGAAGACATTTCTGTAGAAAAGTTGACGTTAGGATGACTTTTCTATAGAAAAGTTGACGTTAGGATGACTTTTCTATAGAAAAGTTGACGTTAGGATGACTTTTCTATAGAAAAGTTGACGTTAGGATGACTTTTCTATAGAAAAGTTGACGTTAGGATGACTTTTCTATAGAAAAGTTGACGTTAGAATGACTTTTCTATAGAAAAGTTGACGTTAGGATGACTTTTCTATAGAAAAGTTGACGTTAGGATGACTTTTCTATAGAAAAGTTGACGTTAGGATGACTTTTATATAGAAAAGTTGACGTTAGGATGACTTTTCTATAGAAAAGTTGACGTTAGGATGACTTTTCTATAGAAAAGTTGACGTTAGGATAACTTTTCTATAGAAAAATTGACGTTAGGATGACTTTTCTATAGAAAAGTTGACGTTAGGATGACTTTTCTATAGAAAAGTTGACGTTAGGATGACACTCTATAGAAAAGTTGACGTTAGGATGACTTTTCTATAGAGAAGTTTATGTTAGAATGACTTTTTTATAAAACTGTTGACGTTAGGATGACTTTTCTATAGAAAAGTTGACGTTAGAATGACTTTTCTATAGAAAAGTTGATGTTAGGATGACTTTTTTGTAGAAAAGTTGACGTTAGGATGAATTTTCTATAGAAAAGTTGACGTTAGGAATACTTTTCTATAGAAAAGTAGATGTTGGGAAGACTTTTCTATAGAAGAGTTGACGTTAGGGACACTTTTCTATAGAAAAGTTGATGTTAGGAAGAGCTTTATACAGAAAAGTTGACATTGGGAAGACTTTTTTATAGAAAAGTTGACGTTGGGAAGACGTTTTTATAGAAAAGTTGACATTGGGAAGACTTTTTTTAGAAAAGTTGACGTTGGGAAGATTTTTCTAGAGAAAAGTTTATATAAGGAAGATATTTTTATAGAAAAGTTGACATTAGGAAGACATTTTTTAAGAAAAGTTGACTATAGGAAATTTTTTTGTGTGAAGGTTGTTCTTAAAAAAGTTTTTTGTCTGAAAGCTTTTCTGTAGAAAAGTTTTGGAGTGAAATCTTTATTTTTCATTTATATTTAAATTATCCTAAAGTCAATTAAATCATAATCTTAAGAGAATTTCCAACAAATTAAAAAATCTAATTATTCTTAAATATGAAAAATGTTTCAAACTTATACCAAACAATAAAAAATTCAGCAAACGTTTTGCTTAAAATCGCCTTAAGCTCAAAAAACTCAGACTGTTTTTAAAATTATAAAAAAAGCTGTGAAGCCAACAAAAACTTTAACACAATTATAATACGAATACAAGACACGGGCCGATGTACTTGATGAAATTTATATAAATGTACATACTTAAGTCATATTTATGAAGAATATGAATTTTTATTTTTATTGCCCCACCAAGTAAAAGTATGAACAAAAATTGTATATTATATAAACTTAATTTAAAAGAAATAAACCAGGACAGTGAAATTAAATTTAAGGTTGAATGTTATACACAAAAATTTCTACACAAACACCAACAGAAAGATTTATACTAACTCACATAGAGTAGTACCTTTGAAAAAGTACCATGTCTAGGTTATATCCTGTGTTCTATTAGCGTTCATGTGTATGTTTGTGTGTGTGTAACAACATTTTCTGCCATTGCCAATAAAAAGAAAGTTAAGCGCCAAATATACAATCTAAAATCATAAAAAATGTATATGTTCTATATGTATGTATTTTTCTTTCTTCCCTCACTCATGCTCTCGTCAAAGAACTCTTGATTTCGTTTTTCTACGTATAATTTTTCCACAGTTTGATGATTGTGTTGTTTCGTATGTAGGAGTTGTGAAGGAAAATAAGAAAATTATTTTGCAATTTTATGTAAAATGTTGCAATTTTAATGATTACGGCCATTTTACTTATATGTAAGTGTTTCTGAATGTGTGTAGATTTTTACTGCTTTATAGCAGCAATAATAAATCCTCAAATTTTTTCTTTTATTTTCGTTTAATATGTTTTTATTTCAATAAAAAAATACAGTAAAAATAAATTTAAAACATCAGGGTCATAATGGGCGTATTGCAGAAAGACGTGTTTATTTTTTCAAAAATTTAATAACAATTTAGAAATTATTTTAGTAAAAATTTAAGTAAATTTAATATTGAAGAAACTTTTTTATTTAAGCTATTCTTATTTTAAAAAATTTACTTATATTGAAAGTTCTGGAGAAAATAAAATAAACTATTCAAGTACATTGAAAATAATAAGATTTTTTTCTACCGATTTTTATATGTCCCCTTCTATAATTCGTCTATCATACATAGTTATACTAGAATGTAGAATATAGTACCCGACCTTATTTGGACCTACATTAACATTTACTTTGCCATATTTATTTTGGTCATACGGTCCTACACTTACTTCATGCTATACAAAATTTCTTCACTGTCCCGACCTAAGCCTGTGCAATGTCTTGCTTACTCATTAGTTACTTGGTAGCAGCCAGTGTTCTAATGAACTGAACCTCAAACGAGTCTAGTTCTATATTTTATCGACGGGTATATTATAGTTACCTATACCTTATTTGCTAACTTTTACTTATGTAATATTAGATTCTTATAAAGCTTAAACCTTACTTTTTTTAGGAATTTCATTAAATTAAATTATATCTGTTGTCCTTAGTATCGTAAGAACTTCGGCCTGAAAGCAGTTTTCCTCATTAGAATGACTTCAAGACGTCCCGAGTTCTTGTTCTAGAAGATTATTATAAGAACATTAGTTGTTGTCCATCTTTACTCTAGCTTGAAGATTGTGTTATCCTAAAAGATTGAAGTATAACTAACTATACCAGGTTCTTCACTAAATAAGGTCTCAATGACTACATTCCTTAGACTTTTAAAGTCAGAAGAAATATTTATAATTCTAGACACGAATATACTCAGGTTTCAAAAGAGAATAAATAAGAAATATAATACTTCGAAATCATCAAAGTAAAAAGCGGTGATCATTTTTTTTCTGTACTCTGCAGGAATGTAAGCCCTGTTCTCTAAACGAGTATAGCAACGACTAAATTTTTGACAGATTTAAAATACATGTATACTTTTAGCAGGTTCTATGTAATTTAAGGGTCTAATAAACAAGGAACACAGAAAGAAAATTAAAAAAAAATTTTTTTGAAAAATTCAACTGAAACTTATTTAAAAAAGAAAAGAATTCATTGAAATCTAGTAAACAAAATCAGTTATCGTTTAATTTACTTTATAGTAAAAATTGACCTACAAGCTCCATAAAGTATGCAAAACATTTTTTATTAAAACCAGTAAAATACAATATCATATCGAATTAAAAGGTAATATTCTTTGGGTTTCTATTGCTTTAATATCTATGGAAAATTTAAAAAAAAAATATAAAACCATTAAAAGTATGTATTTTATTTAAATCTTTAAAATATACAGAAAAAAAATTATATCGAAAATTTTTTATAGAAAAATTTTATATCAAAAATTTTCTATAGAAATATTTTATATCGAAAAATTTCTATAGAAAAATTTTATAAAAAATAACAAAATAGTCGGGATGTAAATATTATTCAAAAAGAAGTGTATTTGCATTTGATCCCAAACCTGTTACATTTATTTATTAATGTAACAGATCAATTTATTGATAAAAAGCCAAAAAATGTTTGCGGAGAAACCAAATTCCTCGACGCGTTTCGATGGTTGGTTAAGCCATCTCTTCAGGAGGATTATCCCCAATTTAGACAGATCGAAAACCTCGCATTATTACTAAATTTGCTAACATAACTATTAAGAATTATGTTCATAAACCAAAAGTAAAAGCGTAGATTATCGACTGAACAAAAACAAACATTTTTCAGTTTTCATCTACCTTCACTTCCCACATTCTTGCTGTAGCCGTCGGCTACATTTTTTGGCTTTTTATAAATAAATTGATCTGTTACATTAATAAATAAATGTAACAGGTTTGGGATCAAATGCAAATACACTTCTTTTTGAAAAATTTTATATCGAAAATTTTGTATAGAAAAATTGTATTTCGAAAATTTTCTATAGAAAAATTTTATATCGAAAATTTTGTATAGAAAAATTTTGTATCGAAAATTTTCTATAGAAAAAATTCTATATCGAACATATTCTATAGAAAAATTTTATATTAAAAATTTTCTATTTAAAATTTTCTATTAAAAATTTTATACCATAAATTTTTATTGGAAAAGTTTTTAGAGAACAATTTTATGCAAAAAATTTTTTAAAGAAAAATTTTATATCGAAAATTTTTTATAGAAAATGTTTCTATAAAAATTTTATATCGAATTTTTTTTGTAGAAAAATTTCTATAGAATAATTTTATATCAAAAATTATTTATAGAAAAGTTTTATATCGAATATATTCTATATAAAAATTGCATATCGAATATTTTCTTTAAACAATTTTCTTTATTGAAAATTTTCTATAAAAAATTTCACATTGAAAATTTTCTATAGAAAAATTTTCGATAAAAAATTTGCTAAAGAAAAATTGCTTTCTTTAGAAAAATTTTATATCGAAAATTTTCTATAGAAAAATTTTATGTCGTAAATTTTCTATAGACAATTTTTTAGAGAAAAATTTTGTGTAAAAAATTTTTTAAAGAAAAGTTTTACATCGAAAATTTTCTATAGAAAAATTTCTATAGAAAATTATTCTATAAGAATTTTATATCAGAATCTTTTTATAGAAAAATTTCTATAGAATAATTTTATATCAAAAATTTTTTATAGAAAAATTTTATATCGAATATATTCTATATGGAATATATATAGAATATATTATATAGAATATATTTATATATATATCGAAAATTTTGTTTAAAAAAATTTTTATCGAAAATTTTCTATAAAATATTTCACATTGAATATTTTCTATAAAAAAATTTTCGATCAAAAATTTTCTAAAGAAAAATTTTTTATCGAAAATTTTATATAGAAAATTTTTATATCGAAAATTTTCTATAGAAAAATTTTATATCGAAAATTTTCTATAGAAAAATTTTGTATCGAAAATTTTCTATAGAAAAATTTTGTATCGAAAATTTTCTATAGAAAAATTTTTTATCGAAAATTTTCTATAGAAAAATTTTTTATCGAAAATTTTCTATAGAAAAATTTTTTATCGAAAATTTTCTATAGAAAAATTTTGTATCGAAAATTTTCTATCTATAGAAAATTTTTAAGAGAAAAATTTTCTATAGAAAATTTTGTAGAGAAAAATTTTATGTAAAAAATTTTTTAAAGAAAAATTTTATATCGAAAATTTTCTATAGAAAAATTTCTATAGAAAATCTTTCTATAAAAATTTTATATCGAAAGTTTTTTGTAGAAAAATTTTTATAGAATAACTTTATATCACAAATTTTTTATAGAATAATTTTATATCGAATATATTCTATATAAAAAAATTTTATATATCGAAAATTTTCTTTAGAAAAATTTTATATCGAAAATTTTCTATAAAAAAAATTCATATTGAAAATTGTAGAAAAATTTTCTAAAGAAAAATTTTCTATAGAAAATTTTATATAGAAAAGTTTCATACCAAAAGTTTTTTATAGAAATTTTTATATCGAAAATTTTCTATAGAAAAAATATTATAACGAAAATTTCCTATAGAAGAATTATATATTGAAAATTTTCGATTGAAACATTTTATATCAAAAATTTTCTATAGAAAAATTTTATCTCGAAAATTTTCTATGGAAAAATTTTCTATAGAACAATTTTACATAGAAAATTTTTTTATAGAAAAGTTTTATATCGAAAGTTTTCTATAGAAAAATTTTATATCAAAAATTTTGTATAGAAAAATTTGATATCGAAAATTTTCTATAGACAATTTTCTATAGAAAAATTTTGTATAGAAAAAATGTATATCAAAAATTGTCTATAGAAATATTTTATATTATAAATTTTTTCAATTTTCTATCGATAATTGTCTAAAGAAAAATTTTATCGAAAATTTTTTATAAAAAAAATTGTATATAAAAAATTTTCTATTAAAAAATTTTATATCGAAAATTTTCTAAAGAAAAATTTTATATCGACAATTTTCTATAGAAAAATTTTAAATCGAAGATTTTGTTTTTAAAAATTTTAAATCAAAGATTTTCTTAAAAAGATTTTCTATAGAAAAATTTCTATAGAAAATAATTTTATAGAAAAATTTAATATCGAAAAATTTTATGGCGTACTTCTGTTCCTTGCTAATGTGCAGGAATTTGACAACTGGGCCAAATCGTCGTATCGACCGAAAACTCAGACTTTTAAGCAAATATTGTGTAACATACCTTAGGGATTTTCAAAATAATTTATTTTGCAAAAGGTTTAACAAAATGTTATATCTCATTGACCCGTGTATGTTTGTCAAAGCAAATTTTTTAAACTAAATTTTTTTACTATCAGGGAAGTTTTCACAAATAAGTTACATTGTAGTGAAACTTATATGTTATATATTACTTAGATTATCCTAAAAGTATGCTAAACAAATTCTTCTCAAATATCTTGCATTTCGATCGATTTCGAATAAGGCGATTTGGTTCTAGGTGTAGGAAATTAATAATTTAAAGAAATTTTCTTCAAGTTTAGGATTTGTTGCATGATTTATGGATGAGTCAAAGTAAAGTTAATTGCAATATAGTTTAGCATACAAATGTTAATAGATCGTATTAATTTCACAACCATTACTCTATGTTCTATGAGCTCAATTTCACGCTTATCTAAATTTACTTCGAAATATCGAAATTTTAATATTAGAATTATTGATTGTATATTCCTGTACTTTTCACAGTGTACAATTGATAGTGTATGCGGTACGAAAGTAATAACCCAGTAAAAAATATATGGATTAATCCATAATCGAGCAGCAAAGGAGTAATGACTTGTTCATCCATTTGGAGTAATAAGCGAGCTATCGAAACTTTTTATTTTGTTTTGTTGTTTATGCCTCGCTTAATACTCCTAATGGATCAACAAGGGATGCATCAGTTAGTTTTTTTTTTCTTTGTCATAACAAAAAATATTTTGCTCAAATTAAATTGGAATGGATCAAAAAATAATCAAATACATTGTTTTCACTTTTTTTCGGTAATTGGTGAATTTTTAATTGCATGTTTTAAATAATATATTACGCGTTGTCTTTTGTTTAATTTTCTTGTAGAAGCACTTAAAGATACGTTTCCAATATAAATAAAAATCAATTTTTGTAAAAAATAACCAAATTTGTATCTTATATGAATGTTTACTCCCTTTATGCTCCTTTATGAGTCAAAAACGATTACTCCCTCTGTCGTCATTTTCAAGACTAAAGGGAGTACTCCATAAGGATCTTAAAAGGAGTACTCGTGTCTGCGGACATGCTGTGTTAAAAATCCTATGAGTTTCGGAGTTTTATGGAGTAATCCATTACTCGCAAAAGAGCTCTCCAAGAGTACTCTTTGGATGATCCTATTTTTTACTGGGAAATGTAATAACGAATATTATTTTCAATAGCATTTGCAAACTAACACATATGTATGTATATTGTAATACATTTTATACATGAATATTTGAATGTATACATGAATAATATGAAACATGCATATACTCGTACATATAGAGACCTAAATAGTTATATAGTTTACAATTACATAGTTATATACATATTTTGCATATGTACTATATAATAATCTTTACATTTACCTATACAATTCAACAAAAATATGCCAAAATTTAGGACAAACACATTTCAATGTCCCAACTATGCATGTAAGCATTTTCGCAACCAAGATATTGAAATCAAAAATCTGCATTAGGGCTAGTCAAATAAAATAATTTTTTCATAAAGTGATATTTAATAAAGAAACAACTCCTGGGGCTAAATATCGATCGGAGCTTAGACTTTTAAGCAAATATTGTGAAGTATACTTTAGGGATGTTCAAAGTTATTTCGATGCAAAAAGTTTATTGAAAATTGGTATCCATTTTGATTCGTTTTTAAAAACATATAGTTCAATTAACACACTTTTACTATTGGTCGTCTTTTGGCAAATAACTACAAAAAAAAAAATAAAGTAAACTGAGCATCTTTTAAATAGTTTTGATTATCCTTAAAGTATGCTATACAAATGTTTTGAAAATATCTAAGTTTTCGATCGATATCGAATGCGGTAATTTGGGCCCTTTTATAATACTTTGAAGGAACCATCCTAATAAATGGTATAATACTAACAGAGTGAATGATTGTGTTTTAGTGAATTTGTAAAGCAAACATGTGTTTATATAAATTAAACATGAAAACCACATATTTTAGATATTTTGTTAGATATTTTCTGATTTTTTTTTCCAAAAAAAAAAAAAATCTCAAGTTGAGTAGTAGAGTACCAAAAAAGAAATGATAATAATATTATATTTGTAAGTTGTCTCTTTGGCTAAATTTATTTGTTTTCCATAATAAAACATTTTTCATGCAAAAATACATAAAATACCTAAATATGTATTTGCTATTGTTTGAATGTGTTTTGTAATAAATGTATCTGTGTATCGAACATGTTTCTAAGTACATTTATAAACATGCACATCTGAGACACATTACATGATTTATCTTTTGTTAATATTTATGTGTATATGTTTATATTTTGGTATATATTACACATATCTAATATATATTTCTCATTTTTCTTTTTGTTACATCTACTAAGATATACAGAAAAAGTAGTAAATTTATGTCATTTAATATGATACATTTACATATGTATTTATATGGACTTTCTATTTACATAAAAATAAATGTAACATACTTAACATTTTATGAAAGAAAAAAAAGTTAATTAATAAAAGAAACAATATAGAGTAATATTTTTCGAAAGTAAATTTTTCATATAAATTTTTTTTTCCAATTCAATTTATCACTTTTTATATGAGTTTTAGGAAAGCTGTGACTGAATTACAGCTTTTGATAGCACTTAAAGAAAATCGTATTGCATATTTTTAGGGGGAAATAAATGATTTTTTATTTCAAAGTTTATCCGTGAAATTTTTTATTTCCATGATTATTTTAGATTTGAGAAATTCATTTTCTGAAATCTTCTCCATCAAAAAGCTCGCAGCATCATTTTCTTGGCATATTATGATTCGTATCAAGATTAGAACTAATTACCTTTCCCATTCTTTCCTATTTAAACACATTATTTTGAGGTCCTGAACTGGGGTAATCGGTATCGATCGAAAATAGTGAATCTTTGTGAATAGTGTTTTAGCATACTTTTGGGATATTCTTAATTATTTCTACTACATTCCTATAAAGACTCAAACTAGTTACCTTTCGCATACTTTACAATTTAAAAGCATTATTTTGAGGTCCTGAACTGGGTTAATCGGTATCGATCGAAAATAGAGAATCTTTTTGAATGTTATTTAGCATACTTTTAGGATTTTCGTAATTATCTCTATTAAATTAAGTCTAATACATTTTAAACTGATTATTTGCTTGAAATGAACGGTTTTGTTAATATACCTTCACTTTCAACTATTTTCTAGCAAAAATATATAAGTTTGATAAATTACACTATGCACCAAATAATAAATCTTGTTTTTTTTTTTTTTTTCTTGATATGACTTTGAAACTATTAACTATTTAACCCATTTCCTGATTTTCTCCACATATAATTTATATACATATATGGAACATTTTACACCCATACTTTAACTTCAATTTGATTTAGCTTCTCAAACACCATTTTCGAGTTTCGGTCTACTGACGGCCTATTTTTTTATGCAGTATTGTAAGCATTTTAAATTTGCTTGTAACCCTTATACATATGCCACACAATTTTTTTAAAAATTTCCCAAAAAATAGAAAAGGACCTAAGGGTTCAGGAGAGTCATTTGAAAGTTTTAAATGTAATTATTTTACCTTATTTGCTCTATGCGCTGTCACATATAATGAAGTCGAAAGAAAATTAAAAGTATACTTTAAGGATGTTTTAAATAACCTACACTATTTTTGGTAAAATTATGATAATATCTTTCGACAAAGCTGGGGCCAAATCGCCGCATTCGATATCGATCGAAATGTAAAATATTTTAGAAACATTTTTGTTACATACTTTTAGGATAATCTAAATAATATATAACACATAAAATTCACTATGTTGTAACTTATTTGTCGAAAGTTCTCTTATAGTTAAAGAATTTCATTTAAACCAAATGTTTGGCAAACAAATGGACATGTTAAGATATTAAATTTTAGTAAACTTTTTGAAAAATAAATTTTTTGGGAAATCCTTAAGGTATGTTACACAATAATTGCTTAAAAGTCTAAGTATTTGATCGATATCGAATGCGGCGATTTATGCCGCATCATGGACACTTGCACAGGCAGATGAAGCAATTCTTGGAGTTTTTGAGAAATCTTTTGACCAGTCTGCGTCAACAACGTACATCGACTCCGAATGAACCATGAGCTCTATCCTGACATCGCCATAGATAAACGCATTAATCAGCAGCGGCTGCATTAGCCAGGACGTGCTGAGTGGATAAATGAAAGTACTTTAGCAAGAAAAGTGTTCAAAAATGATTCCGAGGAAACCCGTAGAAGTGGATGTCCGAAAGACTAAGTAGAAGAAAACTTTTCAAATTTTGGACTAAAAAATTGAAGATTATGAACACAAGATTGGAGAGCATGGATTTCTAAATGTAAAATGGCCTTTGACCTTAACTGGTTGTAAATATAGGCCAATTAAGTATGTAATTAATAGAATCAAAAACTGAAGCCAAACATTGCCATTCGAAAATCGTAATTTATAATATTCAGATTAATTTTTAAAGTATACTTTGTTTATGCTTTAAATTACCTAAACTTCAGTAAATTTCATATTTATGCAATAATAATGACAACATCTTTAAACAAATCTAAGATCAAATTACCGCATACGATATCGATCGAAATCTTAGATATTTTGAAAACATTTATATAGCATACTTTAAGGATAATCAAAATTATTTAAAAAATGCACAATTGACTATATTTTTTTGAAGTTATTTGCCAAAAGATGAACAATAGTAAAAGAGTTTTAATTGAACTATATGTTTTTAAAAACGAATCAAAATGGATACCAAATTTCAGTAAAATTTTTGCATCGAAGTTACTTTGAACATCCCTAAAGTATACTTCACAATATTTGCTTAAAAGTCTGAGTTTTCGATCGATATCGAATGCGGTAATTTGGCCCCTGATTTTTAGCCAACATAGGAAATATAACACCCTTAAAATTAAAATTATAGCTTTTTATATAACAAAATAATAAAAAATTATCATTATTTTAAACCTCCTAAAAGTAGGCAATAGAATTTTTTTTCAAAACATCACTAAATCCAATGATATCAACAGCCTGAGATTGTCATTATAGTAGAATATATTTTTTCTATTAAAAAAAATCTGTTGCATACTTTTCGGGCATTCGAAGAAAAAATAATGTTTACTTAAAAAAGGATCAAAAGAAATCGTATAACATTAATTATTTTTGAAACAAATACCTATCTACTTTAAATAAAAACCTAGTTTTGAAATTAGTACTTTTTCTAATCAACTGAGTAAAGAAGATGCCGAAAGTTCAGATGCTCAGTTAAGGTCTCTATATCCAAATATTGGGCGTAGTCAAACATCAGTATAAAAAGGTTTCCGACTGAGTAAACTCATGTTAATTTTCCATAGTAAAACTTTATAAATTGTCCCCTAATTCCCCATATTCTTAAGATTCAGTACCAAATTTATATTTTATGTTCCCAAACTTGAAGAATTGGCTCTGTAGAATGAGACTTGACTTCAACCACGAAATTATTAAAAATATGCCTATTGTAATAACCTACACAATTCATATTTTTGAAAGGAATATTGAAGAAACATTGGATATTGTGTTATGAGATTATGTTGGAAAATAAATAAACATTTTGTTTTTTACGCTGATTTATTGACCTGCCCTCTTATACTTTGAAATCGACTGCAGTAATCATTCCCTTGTTCTAAAATTTCTGCTCACAGATCGAAACGAAATAAAAAAGATTTCACAGAAAATTGTGTAGTATACTTTTTGGGGGTTTGGAAGCAAATTATGTAAAATTATACAGTTAGTTATTTTTGTTTCAAAAAGCGATTTGAAGTTATTGAAAATATTTGAAATTAATAAGAAAAAATTCAGTATTTGTAATGAGTTATATCACAACTCCTAAAAGCGTTAAAAAAATTGTTTTTTTTTTTTTGAAAGGCTGATTCCGCATTTCTTCAGAAATCCAACAAATTATATTTCATTAAACTTTTCTAATCATTTTCCTGGAAATTTCTATGAAATAATAAATTTTCAAAAATATTTTCAATATCCCACAGTAAAAACTTTTTCATCTACATTTTATCAATAGCATCTAAATACCCACATGTGTCCATTAACTTATAAATATTTTGAGTTTTTCCTTTGAAAAGTCGAAAAACTCACATTCATTATTTTAACTTTATGAAAATTGATGTAATGTGATTAGTAATTCAGCTATAAATACCTATTCGAGTATTCACACACAAGGGGATACAAGAATTTGATCTGTTTTTGACATTATAAAGAAACTTACTTTCCGAGTAAATAATTTTTGTGTAATGAACTATAAAAAAAGGCATAAAGTGAAGGGCAGTCTTATTTTGGAATGGGTAGTTTTTGAAAGGTTTAGATTAAGAAAAATGAAAAACAAATTTTTAAAAAAATAACAATTAGATTTTATTGTATATGTATTTAAGGAAGTGACTTTTGCTTCAATAATTTAAATAAGAAGAAATAAATTTTAAATTTAAAGATTTTTGTTGAAAAAATCAATACAAACAAAGGGCAACAAAAATAGTGTTGCATACTTTTAGGAAATTTTAGAAAAGTCCCATTATTGTATGGGAATTGCAACTATTATAGAATAGAGGGCAACGAATACCAAGTCTGAAGAACGTTTACTGTCATAAGTGGGCCATGTTTATAATTTAACTGAACATTTGGTTTCTGTGAACAAATTAAAGAATTTTTGTTCTGTAGAAAATTTTTCAATATCAAAAATTTTTTACAGAAAAATTTTAAACAATTTTAAAAATTTTTTACAGAAAAATTTTCTATAGAAAAATTTTCAATTTCAAAAATTTTCTATAGAAAAATTTTTGACATTGAAAATTTTTCTATAGAAAATTTTTGAAATTGAAAATTTTTCTATAGAAAATTTTTCTGTAAAAAATTTTTAAAATTGTTTAAAAGAAAAATATCTATAGAAAAATATCATAATGTTCAATATCAAAAATTTTAAATATCAAAAATATTCTATATTAAAAATTTTCTATAGAAAAATGTTCTATATTAAAAATATTCTATAAACAATTTTCTAGAGAAACATTTTCGGTATAAAAATTTTCAATATGAAAAAAATTATGTAGAAAAATTTTCAATATCAAAAAATTTTTCTATAGAAAAATTTTCCATATCAAAAATATTCTATAAAAAAATTTTTAACCATTTTTCAAAAATTTTCTATAGAAAAATTTCAATATCGAAAATATTCTATAGAAAAATTTTCAATATCAAAAATTTTCTATAGAAAAATTTTCGACATCAAAATTTTCGATATCAAAATTTTCTAAAGAAAAATTTTCTATATCAAAAATTTTCAACAGAAAAATTTTCAATATGTAAAAAATATATAAAAATTTTCTGTAAAAAAAAATTTCAATATGAAAAATTTTCTATATAAAAAATTTTCTATAGAAAAATTTTCAATATGAAAAATTTGTTTTAATATCAAAAATATTCTATAGAAAAATTTTCAATATCAAAAATTTTCTGTAGAAAAATTTTCGATATCAACATTTTCTATAGAAAAATTTTCAATATCAAACATTTTGTACAAAAATTTTAATATCAAAAATTTTTAATATTAAAACATTTCTATAAAAAGATTTTCAATATGAAAAATTTTCTACATGAAAAATTTTCTATAGAAAAATATTCAGTATGAAAAATTTTCTATAGAAAAATTTTCAATAGAAATATTTTCAATATAAAAAATTTTCTATAGAAACATTTTCAATATGAAAAATTTTCTATAGAAAAATTTTCAGTATGAAAAATTTTCTATTGAAAAACTTTAAATATGAAACATTTTCCATAGAAAAATTTTCAATAATTTGCTATAGAAAAATATTGGATATCAAAAAATTTTTATAGAAATTTTTCAATCTCAAAAATTTTCTATAGAAAAATTTTTAATCTCAAAAATTTTCTATAGAAAAATTTTTAATCTCAAAAATTTTCTATAGAAAAATTTTCAATCTCAAAAATTTTCTATAGAAAAATTTTTACTCTCGAAAATTTTCTATAGAAAAATTTTCAATCTCATAAATATTCTATAGAAAAATTTTCAATATCAACATTTTTCTATAGAAAAGTTTTTAATATCAGAATTTTTCTACAGAAAATTTTTCAATATCAAAAATTTTCTAATAAAAAAATTTCAATATCAAAGATTTTCTAAAGAAATATTTTCTATATCGACAATTTTTTAAAATAAAATTTTTAATATCAAAAATTTTCTAACGAAAAATTTTAAATGTCAAAAATTTTCTAAAGAAAATTTTTCTAAACAAAAATTTTAAATAGAAACATTTTCAATATCAAAAATTTTCTATAGAAAAATTTTCAGTGTTAAATTAAAAATTTTCTAATCAAAAATTTTCTATATAAAATAAAGAAAGAACAAAATAGTGTTGCATACTTTAAGGCGGTTTCAAAAAAAGTCATTATTTTGTAAGAATTGAAACTAGAATCGCGGAAGGGATACCAACACTGAATAATGTTCATTCTCACAATATGAAAAATTTCTATAACAAAACTTTGTCAATTTAAAACGATGCAGGTAAACTGTCTACTAGATTCTATAAAAATCTAAGCCACAGATTAATTTTCCTAATTGCTTTAAAACTCCTTTAATTCCTTTGAATTTAAATTCATTACAAACAAATTTGTTTACGAATAAATTATTCTCCTGGTTCAATTGACAAAATTGACCATTTTAAGAAAATAATGAAATCACTTTTTATTAATAATTCAATGAATGAAAACAATTCAAATAAATTTACAATTTATTATTTGAACAAATTTTGAATAAACAACGAAAATCCCTCATAAACCATTTCACGTGTTTCCTTCTCTTCTTTTTTGTTATTTTTAAATTTTATTTATTTATTTAATTTATTACAAAATCTGTTTCCGCAAAGTATTTATTATTTGTATTTATTTAACTTTTATTTGAAGCAAATTGAGGAAAAACAGAAATATTTATCAAAATTTTAATATTTTTTTTAAAGGTATCCGATTGCTTTGGTTTAATAAAGACAAAAAACATCTTTTTCTACTTAAGCAAATTCTTTCTAAGCTGCTTTTCTTCTTTACTACCAATTTTTGTATTTTTCTTCAAAAGTAAAAAATATTGACCTCAATTTTGGGGTTTCGTTTTTTTGGTAAATATTATTTATGTTTCTGTTTTGAGGTCAATTTATAGAAATCAGGTTTATTATTTTATGATGATTTATGTTTTTAATATTTCATTTATAATTGATATAAAAGTCAATTTGGGATAGATGGATGTAAAGTGTTAATTCAATTGGAATGAATTATGGAGACATGAAAAATGATACTGAGAAAGAAATAAAATTATTTGACATTAATGTTTGCAAAGGACATTATTTTTTGGAAGGAATTATATTACATAAAATGAAGCAAAAAAAATTTAATTCGGCTTTGCAGAATTCCATACACCCATAATCAGTTCCAAAATCGCCGCATTCTATATCGCTCTAAATTTAGACTTTGAAGCAAATATTGTGTAACATACCTTAGGGATTTTCAAAATAATTAATATGCAAAAAGTTTAATTAAATTTGATATCTAAAAATATACGTTTGTTTGTCAAGACAATTAAAATAACTTGAGTATCAATATTTAATTTTTCGATAAAACAATTCTTAATATCAAAAATTTTCTAAGGAAAAAATTTCAATATCAAAATTTTCCTTAAGAAAAAATTTCAATATCAAAATTTTTCTATAGAAAAATTTTCAATATCAAAATTTTTCTATAGAAAAATTTTCAATATCAAAATTTTTCTATAGAAAAATTTTCAATATCAAAATGTTTCTATAGAAAAATTTTCAATATCAAAATGTTTCTATAGAAAAATTTTCAATATCAAAATTTTTCTATAGAAAAATTTTCAATATCAAAATTTTTCTATAGAAAAATTTTCAATATCAACATTTTTCTATAGAAAAATTTTCAAAATCAACATTTTTCTATAGAAAAATTTTCTATATCAAAA
Source organism: Stomorhina lunata (assembly GCA_933228675.1). NCBI lineage: Eukaryota > Metazoa > Arthropoda > Insecta > Diptera > Rhiniidae > Stomorhina > Stomorhina lunata. The sequence goes on from OW121742.1 coordinate 53,932,288, forward strand.
TTTTTCTATAGAAAAATTTTCTATATCAAAATTTTTCTATAGAAAAATTTTCAATATCAAAATTTTTCTATAGAAAAATTTTCAATATCAAAATTTTTCTAAAGAAAAAATTTCAATATCAAAATTTTTCTATAAAAATTTTCAATATCAAAATTTTTCTATAGAAAAATTTTCTATATCAAAATTTTTCTACAGAAAATTTTTCTATATCAAAATTTTTCTATAGAAAAATTTTCTATAGAAAAATTTTTTATATAAAAATTTTTTATATAAAAATTTTTCTATAGAAAAGTTTTTAATATCAAAATTTTTCTATAGAAAAATTTTCTATATCAAAATTTTTTTATAGAAAAATTTTCTATATCAAAATTTTTCTATAGAAAAATTTTCTATATCAAAATTTTTCTATTGAAAAATTTTCTATATCAAAATTTTCCTTAAGAAAAAATTTCAATATCAAAATTTTTCTATAGAAAAATTTTCAATATCAAAATTTTTCTATAGAAAAATTTTCAATATCAAAATTTTTCTATAGAAAAATTTTCAATATCAAAATTTTTCTATAGAAAAATTTTCAATATCAAAATTTTTCTATGGAAAAATTTTCAATATCAAAATTTTTCTATAGAAATATTTTTAATATTAAAATTTTTAATATCAACATTTTTCTACAGAAATATTTTCAGTATTAAAACTTTTCAGTACAAAAATTATTTGATAGAAAAGTTTTCTATAGAAAAATTGTATTTATCAAAATTTTTTTGTAGAAAAATTTTCATTACCTAAATTTTTCAATAGAATATCAAAGTTTTTCTATAGAAAAAATTTTTAGTATCAAAATTTCTCTATAGAAATATTTTTTTTTTTTAGTTTGAAATTTTATTTAAACCTAATTATTGACTATTTATATAAGAACTATAAAACTTGATATTATACTTCTCTATTAAAATTTAGTTTATGAAAATCGTAAAATTTCCCTTAACCAACATAATTTCTAAGCCACAAGCAATTATGCTTATTAACATATAAAAAAGTCATCGCCTTAAAATATGCTTTAGTTTTAAATTTACTTATTTCTTGCTTTAATAATAAGGGTATTCCAATCAAATAAATCTCAAAAATCGGAATAACAAAAAACGTCTTAAATCAATTCAAGTCAATTTTTATTGTTATTTAACCCTATATAAATAATTTTTATTTTCCCGTCATTTTCAGTTCATTTAAAATTCTGTAAATATATTTTAATATAAACTTTATTACCTTACAATTCATGTAATTTTAATAGTCATCTTGGCAACATGTTTATAAATATTTACTCGTACTTCGCTTTGAAATCCTATTTGCAACATATGTTTCTTTGGTTTTATGAGTCTTTTTCGAAGCTTTAAACAAAATAACCTTTTTTCAACAATTGATTTTGTTAGGGAATTTTTTTAAAAAAGTTTTTCTTTTTCTCGTTAGAAAGTGCTAAAAAGTTTAAATATTTGAGAAACATGGTATACTTTGAAATTGGTTTGGGTATTACAAATTTACATATAATCAAATTTATTCATAAACTTTGAGATTTATGGTTTCTGTGAGTTATTTCATTTGCATTGATTTGGTTTTCAGTGTGTTTTTTGTGCTTTTTTAACAATGTGTGAAATCTAAATTTTTTTAAATGGAAAACACGATTTCAAAACTTTTATGGCCTGTTTCTTAATATACAAAGAAGTTAGGTTTACACAATTTTTTATATTAAACAATTTTGTTTTTGCCGTTCATAAAGTATTTTCTTTAATATAACTGAAATAATATTTTTTTAAATTTGCTTCTATGGAGTAAAATCTAAAATTTTTACTCAAGTATAAATTTCTATGTTACTAAGAACTTACAAGCTTCTTATGTAACAATAAAATTAAAAAACTTTGCCTTTTCTTTTTGATATATTGGTATTGAGTGACAAAAATTCTTATCGTTATGAAAAAAAGTAGTGATAAGAAAATCAAGGGTAGATTTAACTTGTAGGTTTATATTTTGAAAATTTAAATTCACAGCGTTGATTGTTTAAAGGTATTCAAATAAATTTTGTTGTTTAAAAAAATAGCTTTAGTATAAAAAAATTAAATATTTATATAGTCATATATCGCACTAATTCTTCAAAATAGAGATTAATATCAAAACTTTACAATTTTTAGTAGAAACTGGGGCCAATTTAAAAATTATGGTTTAATTATTTCAAGATTACAAATAACTTATGCTGGTCATGTGTGATGCAGTCCAGGTGTAAAGTAACCGTATGAATATTTTTGTTCCATATAAAATCGGACTTGTATAGAGTAGAAATAAATATTAACCAAGTTTACAATCCTTTGCAAATAGCCTAGAATTTTAAAATCAATATGAAAAATTAAATAAAAAAAATTAAATTTTCTATACTATTTCAATAGAAATATTTTATTTGCTTTAGAACAACAGTTTATTTTACAACGGATTTTAAAATGGATTGTAACATCTCAGTTCAACATATTTTTTTTCATTTACTATTTTGTTCATAACTTCTTTACTACCAAAGATTCCAGAACAATATCTGGTTTATATATAGCGGACTATTCTGTTATCATATATTAAACAAGTAAGAGTGTTATATTCGGCTGTGCCGAGTCTTGTATACCCACCATCAAGTTGTATGAGAGTGCAGCTAATTCAAAATGTTGACCAAATGTGGTATTGTTGCCTAGGGCTTATGGAAAACTTCTCTATAATACAAATTTTATCATCATAGTTATTATAGTTTGTTAGCAAATAAGCGATTAGCGTAGGCGAGGCTATACGGGAGCTTTGGTCAAATGTTAACCGATTTTGCCCAATTTCAATACCAACATTTTCTCAGAGATGAAGAATGTTTTTACAAAGATTCAGTGAGCTAGCTCGTTTCGTTTAGGCGTTATCGTGATTTCAACAGACAGACGGACAGACAGACAAACAGACAGACAGAAAGACAGACAGACAGACAGACAGACAGACAGAAAGACAGACAGACAGATAGACAGACAGACAGACAGACAGACAGACAGACAGACAGACAGACAGACAGACAGACAGACAGACAGACAGACAGACAGACAGACGGACAGACAGACGGACATCGCTCAATCGCCTTAGAATTTCATAAGGATATATATCGTTTTTGACTTTTGAGCCAATATTAAGGAAATTACAAACTTTATTACAATCTCAATATACCCTCCTTTATTTTTGATGGTGGGTATAAAAATAAAAAAATTTCTTGAATTGAAATTGATTATTAGAAAAATTGTCTTCTAACATTAACCGAAATTATAAGAACTTTTTTTAAAACTTGCATCTTCAGAGGCCAAAAAAAAGTTGAATAAAATTTAATATCTAAATACATTCATTTGTTTGTTTAAAAAAATAATTTTATGGTGGATGCTGTGGCTTGGTTCGTTATCACCTGGACTACTAAGCACAACATCATAACAAGTCAGAAAGTGCTATAGTCGGCCAAGCCCGACCATACGATACCCTTCACTACTAAGATCAAAGGTGTTCTTTATCCTGTATAAAGACAAATATTTGCTAAATTTTGCCACCATACAAACATTTTTTCAAAACTTGTATATTTAAGCTGTTTCCGTCATTTGGACTTATATGACAGCTAGGGTCAAATGTGGACTTATAATCTCGAAATTTGGCAAATTGATTACAGTTATTACAAAAATTATGTATGAAAAAACAAAACTTAAAATTCTCATTATCTTTTGATTTATGAGCGTTTTAGTGATTCTTGTGGACAATATATCAATTCCAGGAAGTGGGACCTATGGAAGGTTCCATAAGTAATAGACCGATTTTGACGAATTTTAATAGCCATGGTCCCAATAACAAAAAAAGATCTATGCCAAATTTCATTAAATTATCTTTAGAATTGCGAACTGTAGTTTGATTACAAGGTTTACATGGGGGTCCAGCCGGCCGGACGGACTGACATCGCTAAATCGACTCAGAAAGTGATTCTAAGAATATTGGTATACTAAAAGGTGGGTTTAAGACAAATATTTCTATGCGTTACATACATCAGCACAAACTTATACTACCCTTTCCACCAATGGTGGTGAATGGTATAAAAATTCCTGAGAATATATGTTAAATTTAACTGCTGGGAATTCTTTTGTACTGCCCTAACATATGCTGCGGAAACTATATTTTAATTTTTATATATAATAGATAAAAATATTACATTTTCCATAGCATATTTTAGAGCATATTTTTAAAAACACATCTTGTATTGTAAAATGGCGGATAGCTGATTTTTAAGTTATTACAAAAACACTTGTACAGCATACTTTTGGGATTATCAAAATAATATATAACATCTGTAGCTTGGTGCTAAAAGGACCAATGTAAATTTCGGATGTTTTGAGTAAGTCATTTTATTAGGTTCCTCTTTTTACTTTATTTAATTTTGTTCCAACAGCCAATCTTTAGCTCATCCCACAACAGCTTCAAAAGGGCCAATGTCACTCTTAACTCATCTACAATTGTTAGTGCTAAAAGGACCAATGTCGACTTTGACCCTTTATTTATGTCACAGAAAAAATTATCAAATGTAATAATAAATTAGTGCAAAAAAGGGTTAATGTCATTTTTTTTTTCTTAATTTTGAATTTTTTCAAAGAACTAATTTGATCATGCCCTCTACTAGATTATAATACTTGTCTAACTCAAATTTTTTGAGCGAAACTTGGAAATTAGCTGAGCTGTAAGGAAAACAAAATCATGTAAAAATTGTATTTCTTATTTTCTCAAAACTGATTTTTTTGACATTGACCCCTTTTTTATCACCAGGCCACAGACATAAGGTTCACTACATTGTGACTTATTTGTCAAAAGTTTTCTGATAGAAAACGAATTTTATTCAAACTCAAAATATTGTAAATTATTTTAAAATTCTCCCTGATTAGAGACTTGATATATGTTAAATATGAATATCATTCCCCAAATATGTTTTTTTGTGAATTGTGTCTAGAAATTTGCCACAAGGGGATAAATTACGGCATTCGATTTCGATCGAAATCTTAGATATTTTCAAAACATTTGTACAGCAGACTTTAGGGATAATCAAAATTATTTGAAAGATGCACAGTTTACTGTATATATTTTTTAAGTTATTTGCTAAAAGACTAACAAAAGTAAAAGAGTTTTAATTGAACTATATGTTCTTAAAAACGAATCAAAATAGATACCAAATTTCAATAAACTTTTTGCATCGAAGTAACTTTGAACATCCCTAAAGTATACTTCACAATATTCGCTTAAAAGTCTGGGGCCAAATTACCGCATTCGATATCGATAGAAAACTCAAACTTTTAAGCGAATTTTGTAAAGTATACTTTAGGGATGTTGAAAGTTACTTCGATGCAAAAAGTTTATTGAAATGTTATTATCCATTTTGATTCGTGTTTAGAAAACATATAGTTCAATTAGAACTCTTTTACTATTGTTCATCTTTTGGAAAATAACTTAAAAAAAATATATTAAACTGTGCATCATTTAAATAATTTTGACTATCCTTAAAATATGCTATACAAATGTTTTTAAAATTTCGAAAATTTCGATCGATATCGAATGCCGTAATTTGGCCCCAGGAGCCAAATCGCCACAGTCGATATCAATCGAAATATAAGATATTTAAGAAACGTCTATGTGCGGGTTATAGGCCTTGATGTGGATATACAAAAACCATTTTCAAATATTTCGAAACACGGTCGTTTTCAAAGTTTTTACAAAAGTTGCTCATTTGTGGCACCTTATCAATTGACTCTGAATATATGCTATCAGTTTTAGTAGAATTTTTGCATGATTTCAGGGATTAAATGATGGTATTCGATAAAAAAATATTTATCTTATTTAGAATTGAATGTGTAAAACAATAAACGAATTTACTTAAACTATCTAAAGTTTTGTTTTTTGCTCTATAAAACGCTCATACTACCCGAGTTATTGTATGGTGCTGAATCGTGGGCACACTCAGAATATTATGTAAGTAAAATTAACTTAAAATGTAATTTGAAATGAATGAATATTCATTTAAAAACCGGTCAACTGATTTTTCATTCAAATTCAATAAATATTTCATTTAAATTTAACTGACAAATATTTAAACTACATTTTCAGTTTTAAAAACGGAATATTCAGTTGTTTTCAAAAAAATTACTGACAAAAATTTAAACTACATTTTTAGTATAAAAAACGGAAATTTTCATTTATTTTTAAAAAATTGAATGGTAAAAAACTACGTAAAATTTCCGTAAAACGGACAATTTTCATTTGTTTTTGTAATTAACGTAACATAAAAGACGAAACCATAAAAAGGTTATATCCTTTAAGGCATCAAAAAACCAAACAGACAAAACAAAGTTTGTTGTTTGCTTAGGCCATACCCCGTGATAGGCGGCCAGTATTATAAAAAGTTTATTCAGTAAGCAAACCTAAGATACTTAAGGAAAAACAATAATTAAACAAATACGAATTATATTTGATACAATAATTGAAAAAATTTATAAAAATTAAACAACTGATATTTTCAAATGTTACGGATTTTCAGTATTTTTTTGTAGGTTGTTTTTTAAACAAATGTATAAATATGTTAAAAATAAATTTTCATATAAATTTAAATGAATATTCATTTGAAAACAACATAACCGAAAATTTCCTAAACAACATACAATCAGTTACTGTAATAATTTCCTGAGTGCACTTGCACAGACAGATGAAGCTATCCTTGGAGTATTTGAGAGGAAAATTCTACGAAGAATCTTTGGACCAGTCTGCGTCAACAATGAGTATCGACATCGAATGAACCATGAGCTGTATGAGTTATACGCTGACATAGACATAGTAAAACGCATTAAGCAACAGCGTCTGCATTGTCTAGGACATGTTGTGGGAATGGATGAAAATACTCCGGCAAGAAAAGTCTTCGATAATGATCCAGAGGGAACGCGTAGAAGAGGGCGTCCAAATTTTCGATGGAAAGACCAAGTAGAAGAAAATCTTTTGAAACTTGGTATACGAAATTGGAGAATAAGTGCACAAGATAGAGGTGCTTGGAATTCTAAAATATGCTCGGCCTTTAACCTAAACAGATTGTAATTACAGGCCATTTAAGTAAGTAAGTAAGTAAGTATCTAAAGTTTTGTAAATCTCCTTAAGGTATGCAATATGATTTCTTTTTAAGATTTTTTGAACTCGATTTGTACAGAATATAATATTTTTCCAAGCAAATTTTTACAATTCATTGAATGTTTTTTTAAACATATTTATTAAATTGTTAAAATGAATAAAAATTGTAAATCCCCACAAAAAAATTAAATAATTTATTTATAACATTTTCAAATTAAATGTTTTCGGGGCACATATAAATAAAATATTTTCCCACAAAGAAAACAAATTTGAATTACGTTTATTTAAATTATTTCGTTAATAAACACTCCTCAGCAGCAAAAAAAAAATACGAAAGAAATTTTATGAAAAATTATACAAATTAATTCCCCAACTTAATTGTATATTGTTTTTATGATGTTATAACTTATTTTTTTTTTATATACTATTAATATTAAATTTTTTTCGGATACTTACATATAGAAAAATGTTTCATCCATTTAACATCTGTAATATATTGGATTGTTGCACGTTATTTTATTTTTTGTTTTTTTTTTTGGAAATTTAAATATTCACATGAGCTTCTACATATTTGAAAGCTGTTTTTTTTTTGCTATAGATATTTTATATAATTTTTTTCTTTATTTTTTATTTAAAAAATATATCAGTGTAATCATATGTGTATGCATTTATTTTTATTTATGTTTTATTTTATGAAATATATATTATTTTTTCTTAAAACATTCGTAATACATTTGGTTTTGTGCTCGCGCGTATTTATTTGTATTTGTAGATTTAAATTTTTTTTTTTAAACAATTTTTTCCAATTAAGCTATAACGTACACTTTGATTTCCATAGGGGCACATTTATTTAAGCAAAAATATAACAGGCAACGGCACCAACAGCACCAACAACAACGAAACGTTAACAACCGAATAAAATGAGTGTATGCAACAGCAAATACAACAACAGTTACAGCAACATTAACAAGGATGCCTTCGACGATGATGACGACGACAACAGCAACAGCAACACCGTTAGCAATACAACATAGGGTATTTGCATTTTTTTAATATTAACAACAACAAAAATTCTACAGATAAATAAAATATACAGAGTATATTGAATGCAAAACAATAAAAAGAAATGTTTTCAGCTTAAAAGTATGCAACAAACTTTTTTTATATCGAATGCTTACTCACACACTCACTTACAATGAGTGCTTACTTCCCTACGTATGTGTGATTGCAAATTTTTGCATATTATTCATACGCAACGATGTTCTTTCTTTTCTATGCAATTACCACTCAAAAGGTACCAAACATTGTACAAGTACTTGAATTTTAAGAGAATGAATGCATATTTTTAGGGGCAAACTTTTGCAAGCTGCAGTATATTTCATATATACATAGTTTTATCTTACATTTAGTGCAAAATAAATTCATAAATTTAAGAATCCTTGATACATATATAAAGTTGTGTACTTAAAAAAAATATAGAAACATTTCAATATTTTTGTAATATCTGTTAAAGTAAAAAAAAAATATTTAAAAATTCCCATTAACCAATCAAAGGGAAATAACAAAACTTTTTATTGGGATTTTTTTAAATTGATTCCCAGAATCCTTAAAAGTATGAAAATACAATATTTAAAAAAAAAAAAGATTTTCTAAAAGTCTGGAACGCAATTAAAAATTCTTAATAATTTTCCTATGAATTTTTTTAACTACATATAAATTTCGAAGAACTTTGTTCAAAAGGCTGATTCTTTCAGTCGATTCGAATCAATATAAATGAATTTTCTAAGAAAATTGTATTGCATACTTTAAGGAGTTCAATAAATGAAAGGTGGAATAAAATGCCTAGAATTTAAGTAGTCATTCTTTTGCTTATAAAAATACATAATTTCAGGATATCTGCAAATAGATTACAAGCGAAATCCAAAAAAAATGGCATTGGCTAAATCAAAGTAATTTAAAAAAGCAAGTTACCTTAAGAAGTCATTCCTAACGACAAAAGCTCCAATACAAAATAAGAGCTAATCATTTGAAATTCTTTAAAATAAAACGGACAAATGCTGATAGAATTGATGTTGTCAGGAGAATAAAAGGAAATGGTAAAATTTCTAGAATTGAGACGGGGTCTGTATAAATTGAGTAGAACACTATTTCGGAGAATTAAACTTACATTTTAAAAGCCCCAATTCTTTCGGTATTCTTATATGACACAAAGGTCTGATTAGTTTCTAAAGCAGGGACCAAATCGCCGTATTGGATATCGATCAAAACGTAAGATGTTTTAAAAACATTTGTATAGCATACCTTTTGGATAATCTAAATAATATACAACATATAAAGTTTACTTCATTGTAACTTATCTGTCAGAAGTTCCCTGATAGTAAAAGAATTTCATTTCAACTAAATGTTTTGACAACTGAACGGATATGCTTAGATATCAAATTTTATTAAACTATTTGCAAAGTAAATTACTTTGAAAATCCCTAAGGTATGTTACACGAAATTTGCTTAAAATTTTACCCGATATTGAATGCAGCGAATTGGTCTCTGATTAGACGCCAAAGCAGGTAAAACCGTACCGAGAGTCTTTGACAGAAAATGCCTCGAGAAATATATAGGCCATTCTATATTAATAGAAGTTATGAGTTGTACGTGCAATATCGCAAAACTGAAGGCCGAAGAGAATCTCTTCTTCTCACTTCAGTTATAAAAGTATTGGCAAGAGCAAGAATAAAGTGGATGGATCAAGTGGGAATCAAAAATTCAATTGGGGAAAAAAACTCTAAAGACCGAACAACTTTTAAAAATATGCTGAAGCAGGTGTAAACTATCATAAGCTTGCGGTGAAATCTATGTTAACTTGAGATCTCCTTAAAGCATATTACACAATTTCTCTTAAAAGACATAATACTTCAAAATTAACGAAAAACTTGTTTATAAAATTTTTTAAACGAAAAATATTTTCATATCAACAATTTTCTATACAAATTTTTCGTATCAACAATTTTCTATAAAAATTTTTCATATCAAAAATCTTCTACACATATTTTTCATATCAAAAATCTTCTATACAAATTTTTCATATCAAAAATTTTCTAAACAAATTTTTCATACGAAAAATTTTCTATACAAATTTTTCATACGAAAAATTTTCGATACAAATTTTTCATACGAAAAATTTTCGATAAAATTTTTCATACGAAAAATTTTCTATAAAAATTTTTCATACGAAAAATTTTCGATAAAAATTTTTCATACGAAAAATTTTCTATAAAAATTTTTCATAGAAAAATTTTCTATAAAAATTTTTCATACGAAAAATTTTCTATAAAAATTTTTCATACGAAAAATTTTCTATAAAAATTTTTCATACGAAAAATTTTCTATAAAAATTTTTCATACGAAAAATTTTCTATAAAAATTTTTCATACGAAAAATTTTCTATAAAAATTTTTCATACGAAAAATTTTCTATAAAAATTTTTCATACGAAAAATTTTCTATAAAAATTTTTCATACGAAAAATTTTCTATAAAAATTTTTCATACGAAAAATTTTCTATAAAAATTTTTCATACGAAAAATTTTCTATAAAAATTTTTCATACGAAAAATTTTCTATAAAAATTTTTCATACGAAAAATTTTCTATAAAAATTTTTCATACGAAAAATTTTCTATAAAAATTTTTCATACGAAAAATTTTCTATAAAAATTTTTCATACGAAAAATTTTCTATAAAAATTTTTCATACGAAAAATTTTCTATAAAAATTTTTCATACGAAAAATTTTCTATAAAAATTTTTCATACGAAAAATTTTCTATAAAAATTTTTCATACGAAAAATTTTCTATAAAAATTTTTCATACGAAAAATTTTCTATAAAAATTTTTCATACGAAAAATTTTCTATAAAAATTTTTCATACGAAAAATTTTCTATAAAAATTTTTCATACGAAAAATTTTCTATAAAAATTTTTCATACGAAAAATTTTCTATAAAAATTTTTCATACGAAAAATTTTCTATAAAAATTTTTCATACGAAAAATTTCCTATAAAAATTTTTCATAAAAAAAATTTTCTATAAAAATTTTTCATACAAAAAATTTTCTATAAAAATTTTTCATACGAAAAATTTTCGATAAAAATTTTTCATACGAAAAATTTTCGATAAAAATTTTTCATACGAAAAATTTTCGATAAAAATTTTTCACACGAAAAATTTTCGATAAAAATTTTTCACACGAAAAATTTTCGATAAAAATTTTTCATACGAAAAATTTTCGATAAAAAATTTTTATACGAAAAAATTTCATACGAAAAATTTTCTATAAAAATTTTTCATACAAAAAAAATTCTATAAAAATTTTTCATACAAAAAATTTTCTATAAAATTTTTTTATACAAAAAATTTTCTATAAAAATTTTTCATACGAAAAATTTTCGATAAAAATTTTTCATACGAAAAATTTTCGATAAAAATTTTTCATACGAAAAATTTTCGATAAAAATTTTTCATACGAAAAATTTTCGATAAAAATTTTTCATACGAAAAATTTTCGATAAAAATTTTTCATACGAAAAATTTTCGATAAAAATTTTTCGTACGAAAAATTTTCGATAAAAATTTTTCATACGAAAAATTTTTGATAAAAATTTTTCATACGAAAAATTTTCGATAAAAATTTCTCATACGAAAAATTTTCTATAAAAAATTTTCATACGAAAAATTTTCTATAAAAATTTTTCATACGAAAAATTTTCGATAAAAATTTTTCATACGAAAAATTTTCGATAAAAATTTTTCATACGAAAATTTTCGATAAAAATTTTTCATAGAAAAAATTTTCGATAAAAATTTTTCATACGAAAAATTTTCGATAAAAATTTTTCATGTGAAAAATTTTCGATAAAAATTTTTCATACGAAAAATTTTCTATAAAAATTTTTCATACGAAAAACTTTCTATAAAAAATTTTTTAAATGAAAAACTTTCTATAAAAAAATTTTAAATGGAAAATTTTTTATAAAAAATTTTTTTATATGAAAAATTTTCTATAAAAAATTTTGTTATATGAAAAATTTTTTATAAAATATTTTTATATGAAAAATTTTCTATAAAAAGTTTTTATATGAAGAATTTTCTATAAAAAATTTTTATATGAAAAATTTCTTTATATGAAAAATTTTCTATAAAAAATTTTTATATGAAAAATTTCCTATAAAAAATTTTTATATGAAAAATTTTCTATAAAAAATTTTTATATGAAAAATTTTCTAAAAAAAATTTTTATATGAAAAATTTTCTATAAAAAATTTTTATATGAAAAATTTTCTTTTTTTTTCTTTAAAAATGTTTCACAAAAATGTTCTTTAAAAATTTTCTAATGAAAATTTTTTTAAATAAAAGAACATTTTTGATATATTTTCTGTAAAAAATTTTTATATGAATAATGTTTCTATAAAACTTTTTTTTATAGAAAAATTTAATATGAAAATTTTTCATGCGAAAAATTTTCGTTAAACATATTTCATACGAAAAATTGTTTTCTAAAAATTTTTGTAGAAAAATTTTCTTTAAAAGATTTTTAAAAGAAAATTTTTCTATAAAAGATTTTTATAGGAAAAATTTTCTATAAAAGAGTTTTACAGGACAAATTTTCTATAAAAATTTGTATACAAAAAATTTTCTATAAAAATTTTTATACGTAAAATTTTCTACAAAAATTTTTATTCAATAAAAATTCTATAAAAGTTTTTGAACAAAAAATTTTCTTGAACAATTTTTATATGAAAAATATTCTATAAAATATTTTCGAATAAATAATTTTGTATAAAAATCTTCATATGAAAAATTTTCTATAAAAAACTTTTATATGAAAAAATTTAAAAAAATATGTTGCATACCAAAATTTTCTATAAAAAATTGTTATAGAAAAAAATTTCTATAAAAAATTTTTATGCAACAAATTAAAGCAAAAAATTTTTTATTCGAAAAATTTTCTATAAAATTTTTCTACACCAAAAATTTTCGATACAAAAATTTTTGAAGGAAAATTTTTCTCTTTTTTATACAAAAAATTTTCAATAAAATCTTCTTATATGAAACAATATTTAAATAGCTAGGAATAATTTTCTTTTTGTTCCTGGCTACAAATTTCTATTAAATTTCTAGAATATTTTTCTTGGAAATATATTTTCAATTGCAAACTTTTATTGTTAGCCTTAAAGTAGGCAATATTTTTTGTAGAAAGAACTTTGGCAAAGCTTTAAACTTTGAAACTTGATAAGGGTTTAGAGACATTTTAATTAAATAAAATTTAATACATAAAATTTCCTTTTTAGGTTCATTGACCTTAAATTATAATGTTATTCTTATGAATAAAGTTGAAGTGTTGTGCCTAAAAATAGGCAACAATATTTGTTAAAAAGCTCCCTATTTTCTACTTTCAATACTCTGGCATAAAACAAAAAAAATGTTGATTAAAATTTTGATTTGAATTAAACATCAAGCCTTCAAAAGAGATATTGAAAGATTAATTTTTAAGGCACTTAAACAATATTCACAAGTTTTAAGATTTGGCTCATAGGATCAAATTTAAGAGCAGTAAATTGAATCGAAATATAGTTTTATATAATACTTCAAATCTTCGAAATCAACAGAAATTATTTTCCTTTAAAATGGTTTATTTTAAATCGAAAATTTGTTAACCAAGAATCGAATTTTTAATGAAATTTTGTTGTTAAAAAGATGAAATGTAAATCTTTATTATTTATGAGCAAATCTTTGGAAGTAATAATAAAAATTACTACAATATGAATATAAATATTTTTTTAAAACCTCTTTTTTCCTGCGAAATTTCACTAATATGAAATTACCCTTTTAAATGGAATTACCCATATACATGTCATTCGCAATTGATAAGTCTCTGTGTGTGTCGTCTTTGGAAAATGCAGTGCAATATTAAAATATGTACATATTTAAGCTCTTGCACACAATTCTGGTGGCTGCTGTTCTTTGCACGATACCACCGAAATCCAACAGACAATTTGTTTTCAAAAACGCTGAAAACATTCAAACAACAACAGCAACAACTGCATTCTTTGGCAATTTTATATGACCAATCTACAAGCATACATACATATGTAACTACATACATACATACATGCATACGTGTGAGAACTTGTCTGCCTGCATAAATGTCTGTGTGTTAAAATAGTTTTTCTTTACTTTTTTATATGAACATGTACAATTGTTTTTCGGTTGTTTTTTTATCTCTTTGTTGATTTTTTTCTGTTAGTAAAAGTTTTTTCCAAAAAATGTTCTTCTATTTTTATTTTACCATAAAGTTAAATCCGTTTTGATACAGTCAGTTGGCCGTCATCATCTTCTTTTGTATGATCCACTATTTTTTAGGACAATTTGTTATTTGGATTGTGTGTGTATGTGTGTGTATGGATAAATGCGTATGTAAGTGACTTTTTGCAAAAATGTGTATGTGTTGTTATTTGTATGATTTCACTATACTTTTTTTCATTTTTCGTTAATCAAAGTGTCTATCAATTCATTTTTGTGAATGAACCGTTGTTCATGGTGCATGTGATGAGACAGGCTTTTAAAAGAGTCGTAACATAAGGCTCTATAAAGGTTTTCAATTTTATGAGACTGTCATAATCAAAGCACATGGTTCAATTGGATGATATCCATTTCTTGCAATTGCAATTTATCTTAAAAAGTAGCTTTTCTGAGAAATTGATATAAAGATAAAACTCATGTGTTAAACAAAACTCAATTCCCACTCTAAAAATATTTAATATGAAAAATTGGTTGGAAAAATTTTTTAAATGAAAAATTTTTTATAAAAAAATTTTTTATAAAAAAATTTTTTGTAAAAAATTTTTGTATGGAAAATTTTTTGTAAAAAATTTTTGTATGGAAAATTTTTGTACAAAAAAATTGTTGTATAAAAAATTTTTGTATAAAAAAAGTTTGTATGAAAAATTTTTTATACGAAAAATTTTAGCAAAAAATATTTTATACGAATAACTTTCTATACAATTTTTTTATACGAAACTTTATAAAATATAAAATTTTTCCAAAAATAACAAAATTCAAAAAGAATGACTATTCCCATTGGATTCCAAATCTGGGGCCAAATTACGGCATTCGATATCTTAAACATTTTCAAAACATTTGAATAGCATACTTTAAGGATAATCAAAATTATTTAAAAGATGCACAGTTTACTATATTTTTTTGAAGTTATTTGCAAAAAGATGAACGATAGTAAAAGAGTTTTAATTGAACAAAATATATTTTTAAAAACTAATCAATATGGATACCAAATTTCAATAAACCTTTTGCATCGAAGAAACTTTGAACATCCCTAAAGTATACTTCACAATATTCGCTTAAAAGTCTGAAATTTCGATCGATATCGAATGCGGTAATTTGGCCCCTGTTACATTTGAATAAAATTTTTCGATACTAAAAACTTAAACTTAACCATAAAAAATTTTTTCAAAAAGAAGAGTATTCGCATTTGATCCCAAATCTGTTACATTTGTTTATTAATGTAACAGACCATTTTATTGATAAAAAGCCAAAAAATGTTTGCGGAGAAAACAAAAATCCTCGACGCGTTTCGATGGTCGGTTAGGCCATCTCTTCAAGAGGATTATCCCATACTACAGGGGACTAATTACCGCATTCGATATCAATCGAAAACTCAGACTTTTAAGCAAATATTGTGAAGTATACTTTAGGGATGTTCAAAGTTACTTCGATGCAAAAATTTTATTGAAATTTGGTATCCATTTTGATTGGTTTTTAAAAACATATAGTTCAATTAAAACTCTTTTTCTATTGGCCATCTTTTGGCAAATTACTACAAAAAAAAAAAAAAATAAAGTAAACTGAGCATCCTTTAAATAATTTTAATTATCCTTAAAGTATGCTATACAAAAGTTTTGAAAATATCTAAGATTTCGATCGACATCGATTGCGGTAATTTGGACCCAGATTTGTACGAAATTAATGGAATATTTTTCTTGCACGTAGATTTTCAATAGCAAACTTTTATTGTTAGCCTTAAAGTAGGCAATATAAAATTTTTTCATAAGAAATGTTTGAATGAAAAATTTTTTATAAAAAATTTTTGTATAAAAAATTTTTTATAATAAATGTATAATTTTGTATGAAAATCAGTATATCAAAAATTTTCTATAAAAAATTGGTGTATGTAAATTTTTCTATAAAAAAATTTTCTGTAAAAAGTGTTATATGAAAACAAGTAAGAATGTCGGTCAAGCCCGACCATACGATATCCTTCATCACTAAGTTCAAAGGTGTTCTTTTTTCTGTAAAAAGACAAAACATATTTGCTAAATTTTGAAATCTTACAAACATTGTCTCAAAACAAATATCGCACTTGTTCAACAAGAGGGTATTAAATCAAAATTTTTAAATTTTCACTTTTTAGAAGAAATTGATGTGAAGTAGTCTTATCTACCCACTGTAAAAATCTGACATCATTTTCACTATAATTTCACCAAAAAACTACAGTTTTACCCCTTCTTTGTATGAAAGTAGTAGTAAAAAAAATAGTTTTTTGACTCTACTGAAAATTTTCAAATTTTGAGTTAATACCCTCTTGTTGATCAAGTGCGATATATTTAAGCTGTTTCCGTCATTAGACTTATATGAGAGCTAGGGTCAAATGAAGACCGATTATCTCGAAATCTTCAGATTTACGACCGTTTTAGTGATTTTTTTTTCATTTTTTGCCTTTTAATAGAAGAGTTTATATGAAAGCTATGGTCAAATGTGAACCGATTTCAACGAAATTTGGTACAGTGATTTCGGTTTACATAAACAGTATTTGTTTTAAATTTCATTGATATTTCTTTGATATTTATGGCAAAAATATCAATTCCGGGAAGTGGGACATATGGGAGGTACCAAAAATAATGGACCGATTTCAACGAATAACAATAGCCATAGTCCCACAATGAAAAAAATCATATGTGCCGAATTTCATCAAATTATCCTTAGAATTGAGACTTGTACTTTGATAACATGGTCAACATGAGTGTCCAGCCATCCAGCCAGTCAGATGGACAGACGGACGGACTAACATTGCTAAATCGACTCAGAAAGTGATTCTAAGCCTATTGGTATACTAAAAGGTGGGTCTAAGACAAATATTTCTTTACGTTACATACATCAGCACAAACTTATAATACACTTTCCTCCTGTGGTGGTGAAGGGTATAAATATTCTTAAAAAAATTTGTTATAGAATATTATCGAAAATTTGAGTAATGTCACTTTTTAGTCATTTAATTACAAATGTATAAAATAACTTTATACAATTAAAATTCAAATATATATAATTATACTTTTGTTTTTAAAGTAATATTTTTTAAAATGAATTGCCAAGTTCATATGTTCTTAAATAATATGGAAATAATAATTAAAATAAATTGAATTAAAGAGAAAAATATTTTTCTCGGAATCAATATAAAAAGTAAAGAAGATTTTTGAAAAAGCATTTTTCATTTCCTATTAATTTGTTCTTGGTTGCGTATGAGTGTTATTTGCAAGTTATAACAAGTATACGCCACATATGCTGACAATATCAAAATTGGAAAATATTTTGTTATTAAAATTTTACTGGGAAGGGTAATAAAAAATTACAATATTTTTAAGAACAATCTTTTTTCATCCTTATTAACAAATAGCAGAACCTAAAAAATTAGCATATTTAGAATTATCGATATTTTTTTATTAGAATTTTATACATTAATTCAAAATTAATGAAGCTTAAACAATATCGTGGAGTTTTACTTTAAAATGTTCAAAAATGTTTATAATTCTCAAATTATAGAGGAAATTTCTATTGAAACTCTAAATCGCTAATTTTTGAATTTGGATGTTATATATATATATCTCAAAACTATAGCCAAATGTTGACTAATTGTCACAAAATTTTACACACTAGCTGGTATTTATATAAATCTTGTTTTTACAGAATTTAATGGCCATAGCTGTGATGTTTCCGATTTTAATAGCTTTTAACTGGTCTTTACTACAATTTTTTTGGTGTTCGGGAGTGTTTTTTATATATGAAAGCTATAGTCAAATATGGACCGATTCCTATCAAATTTGATATACTGACCAGTAGTTGCATAAAACTTCTCTATTCTAAATTTAGTCATAGCTATTTCAATTGTATTTAATTTTTCAGCATTCATGTGTTATATGGGAGCTCTAACTAAATGTGAACTGATTTCGCCCATTTTCAACTTCTGTTACATATTAAAAATACTTTTGTAAAATTTTGTCTCTCTAGCTCTTGTAGTTAAGGAGCTATCGCACTTTTATCTGACGGACAGACGGACATAAACCGTCTTTTCTTTTTGTATTTTTGTGTTTCCGTAAGTTTTTTATATGGGAGCTATGGTCAAATGGTGACCGATTGTGACAAAATTTTGTACACAGGCTGGCATTCATATAAGACTTCCTTGAGCTAAATTAAGTGGCCAAAGCTATTACAGTTTACCATTTATTGGCATTTTAGTGAATTTCAGGTGGAATTTAGGCTGTTTCGTTAAGTTTTTTATATGGGAGCTATGGTTATATGTGAACCGATTTCTACGAAATTGTATATGCTGTCTAGTAGTTATGTACAATTTCTAGATACCAAATTTTGTCATTATAGCTGTTATAATTTGTCATTTATTAGCAAATAAGCGATTAGCCTAGACGAGGTTATACGGAAGCTATGGTCAAATGTTAACCGATTTTGCCCAATTTCAATACCAACATTTTCTCAGAGATGAAGAATGTTTTTACTCAGTTTCAGTGAGCTAGCTCCTTTCGTTTAGGAGTTTTCGTGATTTCAATAGACAGACAGACAGACGGACATCGCTCAATCGTCTTAGAATTTCATAACGATTCAGAATATATATCGTTTCTGATTTTTGAGCCAATATTAAGGAAATTACAAACGGAGTGACAATCTCAATATACCCCCCATTCTTTTTGATGGTGGGTATAAAAATTTACCGGAATCAGAAAATATTTTTGCCAAATTTCAATGACTTAGCTCCTTTCGATTAGGCGTTATCGTAGACGAATGGGCGTTATCGCCCATTCGTCTTAGAATTTCATAAGGATTCAAAATATCCCTTTTGGTTTTTGTGTCAATATTAAGGAAACTATGAACAGAATAGAAAACTCAATATATCCCCCTGCTGATGATGAATATAAAAACAAATTTTATCGGTGGTTGCTTTTGCTATAAATTGTAATAGATATAATGACACTTTACTTTTAATAAAATAAAAAGTTCTTACTAGAATTCAGTACGATATAGCTTATTTTGTTTGAAACAAATCAGCTTATATGATAATAGAAAAAAACTTTGGTCGTTTCTTAAATTTTTCCGTAGAAAACTTATATCTCATAAACTAGAGTCACCTTGACAAAATCAATGTAATTTTAGAATTAAGCAGATTTGGTTTTCATACTGCTTGTCTAGAATAGAAGGCCCCAACGTAAAAAATTTATGTTTTTTGATACGATACAGCAAGAATATTTTTAAAAATAGATGTGGCAATTTTTGGTGGATACCATAGATATAAGATAAATTCTCAAAAAATATCGAAATTGAAAAAAATGCTTTTAAATCTATTAATCTAAAAACAATTAAAGTTTGTAAAAATCCATAAATTTCATGACAATTGATCGAAATTTTATTCTAGTTTCCATATCCGACCTATCACCGGAAATGACATAAGTATACTAAAATCTCATGAAATAGTTGTTGTGATAAGAAAATTTAGCAAATTTATTCGTTTATTTGACCTCAGCATTAAATGGTATCAAACTGTTAAGCTTGACCGATTATATCCCTTTCTCACTTGATTTTATTTGTCAAAAGAGTCTTAAATATCTCTAGGTTCTTGAGATGCTGTAGGGCACATTTTTTCCCAAACAACTTAATCTGGACTTGTACAACATCCATAAATGGCTGTTTATCATTGAAATGATATCAATATTTATAAATCCAAAATCCCAATCGATCATCGTCTAAACGTTGAGTGTCTACCTCTATTCTACACATGTTAACATTTTTCTCCTTTATTTTTTAGATCAAAGCAATAAACCGCATACTCATGAGACTTAGCAACAAATTGTGTAGTATACTTTTGGGCAGCCCGAAATTATATCTTCAGCTTTTTAAAGTTATCTATAGACCTTTAAAAAGTTATCTTTGAGCACAAAAAGCTTACTAAAATCACTATTATTTGATGGCAAAGGTATCATATTATATCTCTTAAAATTTTATTCAAAATATCATGAATAACAATAATATGCAGTGTGCAGTTTTTACTACATATTTATGATCTCCTAAAAGTATGCAACATAAGTATTTCAGATCAATATTGAATTGATTTGCAGCCAGTAAGATTTGAAACTGCTGGGAACAGCAGTTTCAATTGTTGCATTAGTTATAATTTTATTTGTTTATCTCTGTGGCGATATCACCACATTCGATATGAATCAAAAACTATGAATTTTTAGTAAATATTATGTAACATACCTCAGGGATTTTTTAAAGATTTTATTTTGCAAAAAGTTAATAAAATTTGATATCTTAACATTTTCGTTTGTTTGTCAAAATAATTAGTTTATATGAAATTCTATTACTATCAGGGAACTTTTAAAAATAAGTTACAATGTAGTTAAACCTACATGTCATATATTATTTAGATTATCCTAAAAGTATGCTACAGAAATGTTTCTGAAATATCTTCAACTTCGATTGAAATCGAATGGGTCTCAATCATCCCAATTGTAATCCTGGTTCTCATATAAAACTGCTGACTTAATATCAAAATTTTCCGGCATAAGTTTTGCCTTTATTAATAAATGTTTTAAATGAGTCGATTCTTTTTAATGGAATCTCATATAAACACGCACAATACAAAGCAATAGAGTCTTTGAATCACTGAGTTCCAAGAAAGTGGGTTTCGCAAAAATAAAAAACAAATTTAGTGTGATTTTCAAAACTGATAATATTGAAGAATCATAAAAAAAGGAAATTGTTAGGGTTTTCATAAAGATGGCAGGTCGATACGAGCTGTTAAGGCAAATTATTAAAAAGCAACATACAAATTTTTCATAGAATTTAATCCAGTTAAGTTCCTTCAAAACTGATAATTAGCTTTCATAAACGAATAATAACATTATTTTTTATTCTGAACTAAGATTCAGTTTTAGGAATTGTAATAATAAATTTTCATCAAAATTTTCCAAATAATGTTTTATTTTTTTGCTTTTACAATGAGCCTTTTAATAATATTTTTGGTATAATCTTGCCGACACGTATCAAGGACACAGCAAAAGTAAATTAAAATATTGATTTCATTCATCCTTCCAGGAAACCAATATCCAATATTTCAGAATCATTTGTGTAGCATACTTTTAGGATAATCTAAACAATATATAACATATAAGGCTCAATGCATTGCAACTTATTTGTTCAAAGTTCTCTGATAGTAAAATAATTTCATTTAAACTAAAGATTTTGACAAACAAACGGATATGTTGAGATATCATTTTTTATTAAACTTTTTGCGAAGTAAATGATTTTGAAAATCTTTAAGATATGTTCTACAATATTTGCTAAAAAGTCTGGGCCCAAATCACCGCATTCGATATCGGTCGAAAAGTCAGACTTTTAAGCGAATATTGTGAAGTATACTTTAGGGATGTTCAAAGTTTATTGAAATTTCTTATCCATTTTGATTCGTTTTTAAAAACGTATAGTTCAATTAAAATCTTTTATTATTGTTCATCTTTTGGCAAACAAATATAGTAAACTGTGCATCTTTTAAATATTTTGATCATCCTTAAAGTATGCTATACAAATGTTTTGAAAATATCAAAGATTTCGATCGATATCGAGTGCCATAATTTGGCCCCAGACTTTCAAGCGAATATTGTGAAGTATACTTTAGGGATGTTCAAAGTTACTTCGATGCAAAAAGTTTATTGAAATTTTTCGTTTTTAAAAATATATATTGTTTTATTAAAACCCTTTTACTATTGTTCATCTTTTGGCAAATAATTTCAAAAAATATAGTAAACTGTGCATCTTTTAAATAATTTTGATCACCCTTAAAGTATGCTACACAAATGTTTTGAAAATTTCTAAGATTTCGATCGATATCGTATGCCGTAATTTGGTCCCAGTCTTTTAGGCAAATATTGTGTAGCATACCTTAGGGATTGTTTGTCAAAATATTTATTTTATCTTACTCACTATAAGGATAACTTTGACAAATAAGTTACAATGCAGTGAATCCTATATGTATGTTTACTTTTTACTTTATCCTCAAAGTATGCCACACAAATGTTTCTAAAATATCTCATATTTTGATATATATCGAATGCTGCGATTTGGCCCCTGTATTTTATTTTATTTGAGTATAATCATACCGGCACTTTCTAAAAATGCATTGGATGTACATTAAAATATTGATTTCATCCGTTAAGAAAATCTAGATAAGAGTTTTCAAAAATAAAAATGTCCTAATTTTTATTGTGGAGATATCCTGCTATAAAAATGCTTGAATAATGAAGAACATTACTGTACTTCAAGGAAAGCTACTTCTTCTTATATTCAAAAACTTTTAATATTTCGATTTCTGATATACGACAAAATATTTTTAGGGTATTCAAGAAAAATTGTAGTTAACAAATTTTAAAAGTTATAAAACTTTTAAAAATATATACTTTAAAGTGTTCACCGGCTAAAAGGAATGTTAAATACTTGGATTTTGTGGATAAGTGATATCAAGCACATTAAAAAGCTCTAACTATAAGGCTTTAATAGCTTCTATCTAAGTCGAATTTCGTTGTAAAAATTTGTGTAATTTTAGTAATAAAAGAAATGTTTATGAATATGGTTAAGGCCCAGTACTTATGATGTTTCTGGTTTACTAACCAAATGAAAAAGTAACAGGTTTTAAATAAAATATTTTTTTTCAGCTAAATTTATACCCCAAAAAAATTTGAACATTTTCCTCTTATAATTTCAAAAACCGATGATTTCAATATAAACATGAAGCTCAAAATTCTTCTTCCAAAATACACAAAACACTGAAAATAGAGTCCTTAAAACCAATATCCTGAATAAATATCATATTAAAATTCCACATGAAAACATACTTTAAGGATACTGTAAAGTATACCCAAAAAGTTTTTTTTTTATAAAAAAGAAGTTTTTGAATTTATTGAAACCGACACGTGCAGACACATATACACAACAAAACACTAAAGCTGAGGACATCCATCATCCATCTATCCATCATAATATTAATGTATTGACTGAGTATAAAACAACTTGCCAATCGTTTGTCATATTTTCCATTTTTTACACTTTTTATTTTTCCATGTGATAGTAGACACTGTTAAATTTTTAAGGAAAAAAGTCCTTGTAGGATTTTCAAAAATCCATGTATGCACTCTTCAAGTATTTGGTAACTTTTGTAGTGGTCGGTCACTGGCTTTTGTAATAATTTATTAAAGAATCATAAAAAAAAAATAATTTTTAAACTCTGGTTAAGACAAGATAATAAAAATCTATCAACAAACTTTGTTATTTTGAAAATTATTATTAAGAAAAGAACATTTATATCAAACCCTCAAAATGGAGAATTTGACCCAATTGTATTAAAGACTGATAAACGATTGAGGCTTGTTAGATAAAAACTTAAATTTTTTAATTTCGATACTTTTCATAACAAAACTTACACTTTAAAATTTTTTATTTTAGCTAAATATTTGCTTAATTTAATTTAAACACTAGCACACACACTCTTAAAAAAATTTAATTTAATCCACGAAAAATTTGTCAGGACTACGACAACAATATTTTTTTTTTTTTTGCGAAGTTTTGCTTTTTTAATATTTTGCACGAAAATTTTTTTGTTTGTAAAAACCTAAGACCATTGCGAATGGTTTTGTTCCACTAATAAACACTACGCCCGGCCGACTGAAAACAATACGAACTGAAATGTTTGCTGTATTATCAAAAAATCGAGGCAAGAAATTGTTAACTAAAATGCCTTATAAAACGACCATAAACGATGTTAGTTAAAACGGGAGTTATACACTCTTAAAGGTTTTCTTTTATTATTTTCTTGTTATTTAAACTCAAAAAATTCCTAAATTTTTCTTCACTTTTAAAAATTTTTCTTTTGAATTTTAAATATTTTTCTTATTCATAGTATTTTTCTTTTGATAAAGAAAATTTCTTAGAATTATTGAATCCTTTTGTCAAGTCGAAATTCACAGCTTCAACCGTCTGTTCAGTTTAGCGACACGAATTATACTGATTTTAGAATTTCACCTTTCATTATGTTAAGTACTCCCCTATACTATTAAGCGTATGCCTTTAGGTTTTTGTGGAGCTTTTCACGAACAAGTGTTGACTATAATTTTCTTTGTTTTTATTTCTTATGCTCTTGCATACCAACATCATCATCATCGTCATCATCACCATTAACATCATATGATACACGAAGTAAATGTCCTTCGGCTATGTGGAAAAAGCAACACATACTAACGAACTCTCGCATAAACTCTCACACCAACGCAACAAGAAAAAAGTTATGGTCAAAATATAGGCTAAATATTTCACTCAATATTTAAAGCTTTTTGTGACAAATTTTTGAGTGTTTTTATGTAAGAGAGAGCTTGCAGTTAACTTTATATAGAGTGAAAAGAGAAAAAGCTTAAAACCGTTATTTTTCGAACATGCGCTTTGGGAAAATTTCTACTTTTTGGAATAAACATTAAAGATTTAAGGTCGATAAAGCAGTAAAATGCGTTAATTTAAAATTATATTAAAATTTTAAATATTTAGCAGGGTAGCCTATGTATAAAATATTTTCGCATTTGTAAGTTACATTAACAAAAATGGCGAATAACAAAGAAAAGATAAATGGTTTTATACCCACCATCAAAAAGAATTGGGGTATATTGAGATTGTCATTCCGTTTGTAATTTTAATCTGTCTGTCTGTCTGTCTGTCTGTCTGTCTGTCTGTCTGTCTGTCTGTCTGTCTGTCTGTCTGTCTGTCTGTCTGTCTGTCTGTCTGTCTGTCTGTCTGTCTGTCTGTTTGTCTGTCTGTCTGTCTGTCTGCTGTTTGTCTGTCTGTCTGTTTGTCTGTCTGTCTGTCTGTCTGTCTGTCTGTCTGTCTGTCTGTCTATCTGTCTATCTCTCTATCAGTCTATCTGTCTGTCTGTCTGTCTGTCCGTCTGTCTGTTGTCGGCACGATAAAACCATAACAAAAGGATATAGGTCACTGAAATTTGTTACAAATATTCTTCATTTCTTGGAAAATTTTCTTATTGAAATCGGGCAAAATCGGTTCACATTTGACCATAGCTCCCGTATAACCTCGTCTAGGATAATCGCTTATTTGCTAATAAATGACAAATTATAACAGCTATGGTATCTAGAAAATTTATATATATAGGTAGCACATAAAATTTCACCGAAATCGGTTCACATTTAACCATAGCTCCCATACAAAAAAAAAACTTACGGAAACAGCCTAAATTCCACCTGAAATACACTTAAATGCCAATAAATGATAAACTAAATTAAGCACAAGGAAGTCTTATGTGAATACCAGCCGGTGTGCAAAATTTTGTCAAAATCGGTCACCATTTGACCCTAGCTCCTATATAAAAAAACTTACGGAAACACAAAAAAAACAAAAAGAAAAGGTGGCTTATGTCCATCTGTCCGTCAGATAAAAGCGCGATAGCACCTTAACGAAAATGGCTACAGCAACAAAATTTTACAAAAGGAAGTTTTATGTGACTGCCAGCCAATGTGCAAAATTTTGTTACAATCGGTTACTATTTATTTGACCATAGGTCCCATATAAAAAAAACTTACGAAAACACAAAAATACAAAAAGAAAAGACGATTTATGTCCGTCAGAGAAAAGCGCAATAGATCCTTAACTACAAGAGCTAGAGAGACAAACTTTAGCAAAAGTATTTTAGACATGGTATAGAAATTGCGTGCTGAAAATGGGTAAAATCGGTTCACATTTAGTTAGAGCTCCCATATAACCCTGCCCCGGGAACCACATTTATGCTGATAACTTGAATAAAATTGTAAAATCTATGACTACTAAATTTAGAACAGAGAAGTTTTATGCAACTTTCAGTCAGTATGTCAAATTTTATAGAAATCGGTCCATTTTTGACCAGAGCTTTCATATAAAAACCGCTCCCGGTAACCAATAAAATGCCACAAACGCCAGTTAAAAGCTATTAAATTATAAACTATGTCAGCTATGGCCACTAAATTTTGCACAAATAAACTTTGTATTAATACCAGCCAGCATATAACATTTTATAACAATCGGTCAACATATGGCTATAGTTCTTATATATATAACATCCCTTTTTTATATCTACAATCAAAAAGATTTGGAGGTACATTCAGCTGTGTTGCTATCAACATGTTTATGGCACAACGAAACAGCTTATTAATGTAAAACTATATTCGGAACATCATTTTGTCCAAAGTAAATTCTAGGGAAACCACTTAGATACTTTTAAATGTTGAACTATAGTAACTATACCACTGCAACCGAATTTAGTCCAAATATATTACCAACAATACCACATTTGGTCAACATTTTGAATTAGCTGCACTCTCGTACAACTTGATGGTGGGTATACAAGATTCGACACAGCCGAATATAATACTCTTACTTGTTAAAAATTTGATTTAAATTTGAAATTTTTAACAGGGTAGCTAATATTTATACCCTTCACCAACATAGGTGGAAAGGGTATTATAAGTTTGTGCTGATGTATGTAAAGTATAGAAATATTTATCTTAGGCCCACCTTTTAGTAAATATTAGGCTTAGAATCACTTTCTGAGTCCGTGCGACTGTCTGGCTGGACCCCCATGTAAACCTTGTAATCAAAGTACGGGTCGCAATTCTAAAGATAATTTGATGAAACTTGGCATAAATAATTTTTTTGATAGTGGGAACATGGCTATTGAAATTCGTCAAAATCGGTCCATAATTTATGGTATCTCCCGTAGGTCCCACTTGGGATCTTAGTGCAATACACTACAGTAAAACCTTTTAATAAAATATTTTTATTGAAAATTTTTCTATAGAAAAATATTTTTATCGAAAATTTTTCTATAGAAAAATATTTTGTCGAAAATTTAACTATACAAAAATATTGATGTTAAAAATTTGTCTATAAACAAAAAAAAAACATATCCAATGTTTTTGCATAGAAAAATGTTTGCCCAATAATTCAACGGGAAAGCGTAGAAAAACATATGAGACTACAGATAACAACGCAAACATATTATACGAACACTTTGCGAATAGAACGAAAAATGAGATAGTGATATAAATTTTTTCTAACTTAAAGTATGACATCATATTAATTAATTGATTAACGTGCAGTGCAATAATAAAATAGCAATAGCAACGAAAAAGTGTGAATGAATGAAAGCACCCACCTAGCATTTTTGGAAAATTTTTATCAAATATGAGTCAAACTTCACTGCACGATTAAAATGATCATTTATGATATCACTTATGAGTCAAAAATGATATTTTTGTATGAGAAAATGGTACCCTTTATGCGACTCTTTAAAAAGAGTCTTTAATGACTCGTTTTGCTGATTAGAATATGACTGCACACATTTTGCTAGATTTGTTAAAAAAAACAGAATAATGCTTTTTTATTACTCAACACGGTATATCTATTTTTAGAACACGTCATCTATATTTTTAGAACAGTGGAGTTGCGTTAATAATCACAGAAATTGATGTTGCCGAGACCAAAGATCAAACCTTCGCTGCTGAATATGATATGTTATGCTTAGTAGTCGACGTGCTTTTTAGTCTTTTTGTGGCATTTTTGTATCACCTAAAAATAGTTATATTACGCACATTTTAAAATATTTTTTGTGCTATTTTTAAGTAGTCGCTTGCAAAGCATCTATGAGTCTTTTTGTAAACTTTTTTGATCACCAAACTGATTGCACACATTCTGCTTTCAAACAGTCGCTTTCAAGGTATTTTCTGAGCCTTTTTTTGGTCGTGTTTGACCAAAAAAAAAGTAACATAAAAACAAGTAAGAAAGCGCTATAGTCGGCCAAGCCTGACCATGCGATACCCTTCACCACTATGGTTAAAGGTGTTCTTTTTCCTGTATAAAGACAAATATTTGCTAAATTTTGGCATCATACAAACATTTTCTTAAAACTTATATATTTAAGCTGTTTCCGTCATTTGGACTTATATGAGAGCTAGGGTCAAATGTGGACCAATTATCTCGAAATTTGGCAAATTGATTACAGTTGTTACAAAACTTATGTATACACTCAGGAAATTATTACAGTAACTGATTGTATGTTGTTTAGGAAATTTTCGGTTATGTTGTTTTCAAATGAATATTCATTTAAATTTTCATGAAAATTGATTTTTAATATATTTATACATTTGTTTAAAAAACAACCTACAAAAAAATACTGAAAATCCGTAACATTTAAAAATATCAGTTGTTTAGTTTTTATATATTTTTTCAATTATTGTATCAAATATAATTCGTATTTGTTTAATTATTGTTTTTCCTTAAGTATCTTAGGTTTGCTTACTGGCCGCCTATCACGGGGCCGTCCGATTTATCGAAATTTTACGTAGTTTTTTACCATTCAATTTTTTAAAAATAAATGAAAATTTCCGTTTTTTATACTAAAAATCTAGTTTAAATTTTTGTCATTAATTTTTTTGAAAACAACTGAATATTCCGTTTTTAAAACCGAAAATGTAGTTTAAATATTTGTCAGTTAAATTTAAATGACATATTTATTGAATTTGAATGAAAAATCAGTTGACCGGTTTTTAAATGAATATTCATTCATTTCAAACTACATTTTAAGTTAATTTTACTTACATAATATTCTGAGTGTACAAAAATAAACTCAAAATTTTCATTATCTTTAGATTTACAAGCGTTTTAGTGATTTTTTTTGCCTCATTTAGTGCTTTTTTAAAGAAGAGTTTGTATGGGAGCTATGGTCAAATGTGGACCGATTTCAACGGAATTTAGCTTAGCGTTTTAAGTTTACATAAGCAGTATTTATTTTAAATTTCATGAAAAAATATTGATATTTGTGGCCAATATGTCAATTCCGGGAAGTGGGACCTATGGGAGGTACCATAAGTAATGGACCGATTTTGACCAATTTCAATAGCCATGGTCCCATTAAAAAAATGATCTGTGCCAAATTTCATCAAATTATCTTTAGAATTGCGACCTGTAGTTTGATTACAAAGTTTACATGGGGGTCCAGCCAGACGGACATCGCTAAATCGACTCAGAAAGTGATTCTAGGCCTATGGGTATACTAAAAGGTGGGTCTAAGACAAATATTTCTAAGCGTTACATACATCAGCACAAACTTATAATACCCTTTTCACCTATGGTGGTGAAGGGTATAAATAGTAGTTTTTGTGACTGCAAGAATTGCTTGTGCTTTTGTAAACTTAGCGTTTTCTTAGCCTTTTAAGGAGTCTTTTTGGAATCTCTTATAGATCACCAAGCTGATTAATCAGTTTTTTTTTTTTTGTCAACGATACGAGTCCCAAAATACTCATTTTGCTGATTTTATCGTCAACAATCAACAAATTGCTAGCTGGGCATCTGCATAAAAAGCAATTGCCTTTGTAGGCAATGCAAAAGCAACATGTTTAAGTTGCTGTCAACATTTGTGAATATATTAAGTTTCTTATCACGTTTCCACACAACATTCCAATTGGAACAAGGGGCACTTCTCTCAGACAATGAGCTGTACCCTGTTAGACTCAGTAAAAACTAGCTTAAATATAATATAAAATATTTATATATATAATATAAAATATTTTCACATTTGGACATTACATTTAAAAAAAAATTGCGCATTAGTTTTATAAATTTACGTTATAAGCAGGCGTAGGTAGCCCATACCACCAGCCGAAGACTTTTCTCAATTTTCGCAAATATCACGACCATTAATGTAGAGTTTTATAATGACAACAATTTTTTCATAATTTTATTGAAAAAAGAAATTATTTTTTTTGTAATGTTTATTTAATTAATTGTACTTACGTGCTATATTTAATAATTAAGCCTATTATAATGATGTTAAATTATTTTGTCCGACCACTTGCCTTCACTGATCAACTATTTAATCTGATCTTTTGGAACGATTAAACTCAACTCAAACCGTCTGTCGATTCGCGCTAGATGCTTGATATCTACTCGTTCACTTTTAATCGTCACTCGTTAGTTAATTACACAGTGTTGTATTTATGTAGAGTTGCCACTATCTTAATATGTGTTGCCACTCCTGGTAGTCCATCCGTTAGTATGAACTCCCACATTCGGCCGTCCTGCATGGTCATTCGACTCGAATAACATATGCCACTTCTTTATGTGTTCGGCAACAGTGTTTGTTTTAGCGCGACCCGCACCATCACCAACCTTTTTTTTATCACATAGAGGTCATGGTTCAACTCTTTCACTACTTTGTAAAGTCTAAAATATTTAGGTTTTAACTAAAAAGCTTGCTCCAAACTGCGTGCGCTTAATAGCTACTTAATAACATACTTTATGAATTGAAGCTTTAACTCTTCTTCTATTAAAGTTTTTCCTATTTTCTGCTTGAACTTGAGCAGTATTTTCTTTTGCGGCACAACGTATTTCTGTTTTTTCTTCATCTAATTCATGACCAGTGTAATCTTATATTCTTAAACAAGCAATAATTGTATGTATAGGTCGAAAATGAAGGTACTTTTGGAACCTTTGCCTCTAAGAGAGTAAAAACGGATAAAAAGGGGAAAAAATCGAAAACGTTATATCTCCTAAAGTAGATATAGAAACAAAATTAAAATTACATTTTAAACAGCTATGGAAATAAGCGAACAGGTGTTTGGTACTTTTTTGAAACTATGTCCGATAGGGGGTAAAAAAGTGTGAAAAGAGTTTTTTTTTGTACTTTTTTAACCCACTCTTATATTTAAACTAAACAATATAGAAAGAAACTTTGTACTGCAATCAATAGATGTGAAAGAAACAGTAAGCACGTATATGGTACTTTTTTGATTTTGGGCCAAAATGGGTAAAAAAGTGATCAAAAAAAATCTCAAAAAGTAATATGAATAGGAATATTATGTTAACTGCGTTTTAGTAAAATGAACCGAATTCAATTGGTACCAAAGAAGTTCCAAAAATATGCATATAGAACTTTTTGAAATTAGGGGATAAAAAGGGTAAAAAATTAGTAATGTTATACCTTTTAAACAAATGAATGTTTATCTGTATGTATGTTCTTTATAGAATAGTAAACTGTGAATTGGATCATGCTATGCTCTTCAGCGAAGATGTTGGGGATAAGCCGGCGAAGGTTCTTAAGTTGATAAGACTAATTTCCAACAGATGGCGCCACTGAAAATTACTAAAAATTAATTAAATCGTAAACTGTTCATTTGTTCATGCTATGATCTTTAGCAAAGTTGTACCGCATGAGCCGGCGAAGGATTTTTAATTGGTATGAATAATTTCCGACAGGTGGTGCTACTGAAACTTACTCAAAGTCAATTTAATCGTAAGCTGTACATTTAATCATGGTATAATCTTCAGCAAAGTTGTTGCGGATAAGCCGACGAATGTTTATGAATTGGAATGAGCAAAGGCCGACAGGTGGCGCCACAGAAAATTACTAAACTGTGCATTTGATCATCTTATAATCATAAGCAAAGTTATTACGTATAAGCAGACGAAGGTTTCTTAGTTAGTATGGACAACTTCAGGTGGCGCCACTGAAAACTACTCAAAATTAATTAAATCGTAAACTGTGCATTTAATTAGACTATAATCTTTAGCAAAGTTGTTGACGGAGATTTCTGTTGGTATGACCAAAATTATTAAAATGAGTTGAACTGTAAACTATGCAAACTATGTGTTGGTCGGACAAAATAATTCAAAATTAACTGAACATTTGTATAATGTTTAGAGGAAAGACATTTTTTTTAGTACTTTATAAAATAAAATACATAAAAACTTTAAAATTTACCTCAAAATGCTTATCATAAAGCTCCGAGCAAGGCTCGGTCAACCAGGTACTCTTTAATTAAATTTGTAATATCTTTGTATCTATAAATCAATAAACGGCTAAAATGTTTGTACTATGCGGAGGTGTATTATTGACACATTGTTGAACTCGATCAACATGCTAGTACTTCAAGGTCATGTCATATTTCTCCTGCGCAAAAGTTGTTCTTCTGCTTATGTACTCTACAGGGTAGAATTGTTGTTCATCACTATCTTTTTGGAGTACACAAATATACTAGCGTCTCCATACCCAAACATGCTAACGTCTGTATGAACCTCAGTCTGCACTTTCGGATTGTACAATTTTAAAACTTGTGCGTTTATCAAACTAGCTTTCTTCTGCCAAAAAAGCAATCATTTGTCTAGCATGAAATACGAATTCAACATCTTTTTTAAGAAAGTCGGATAATGGTTTGCAATAATAGCAAAATATGATAAAAATTTTCCAAAATACGACTTCAGGCCTAAGAAACGTTGAAGCGCTTTCTTATCCTTTGGTACCCGAAAATTTTCTACCGCTGAAGTTTTCTCTACTGACAGTTTTATTGTTGAATTTTCAACCACACGTGCTACGCCGTGGTATAGAAGGTTAGTCATTCGCCTAGCATACCGAGGTCCCAAGTTCGATACCTGGCCAGACCAACTTGAAAAAAAATAAATTTTCAAAAAAACAAGTAAGAGTGTTATATTCTGCTGTACCGAATCTTGTATACCCACCACCAAGTTGTACGAGAGTGCAGCTAATTCAAAATGTTGACCAAATGTGGTATTGTTGGACTAAATTCGGTTGTAGTGATATAGTTACTATAGTTCAACATTTAAAAGTATCTAAGTGGTTTCCCTAGTATTTACCTTGGACCAAATGCTTTTCCATAACGGAATATAGGTTTACATTAATAAGCCATTTCGTTGTGCCATAAACATGTTGATAGCAACACGACAGGTTCATATATTTTGTTAGGAGTTCCTACATACATCTACCGTGTATAAAGTCTAGACCTAACATTGATTGATACCTATCTAATTTCGTAGATGCAATCGTAATGCAATGAATGTACCTCCAAATCCAAATTTAATAGCTTTTAACTGGCGTTTGTGGCATTTTAGTGGTTACCGGGAGCGGTTTTTATATGAAAGCTATGGTCAAAAATGGACCGATTCCCATAAAATTTGACATACTGACTGAAAGTTACATAAAACTTCTCTGTTCTAAATTTAGTAGTCATAGATTTTACAATTTTGTTCAACTTATCAGCATAAATGTGATTCCCAGGGCAGTTTTATATGTGAGCGGGCATAAAACGTCTTTTCTTTTTGTATTTTTGTGTTTCCGTAAGTTTTTTTATATGGGAGCTATGGTCAAATAATAACCGATTGTAACAAAATTTTGCACACTGGCTGGCAGTCACATAAAACTTCCTTTTGTAAAATTTTGTTACTGTAGCCCTTTTCGTTAAGGCGCTATCGCGCTTTTGTCTGACGGACAGACGAACATAAACGCCCTTTTCTTTTTGTATTTTTGTGTTTCCGTAAGTTTTTTATATGGGAGCTATGGTCAAATGGTGACCGATTGTGATAAAATTTTGCACACTGATTGGCATTGACATAAGACCTCCTTGTGCTAAATTTAGTAGCCAAAGCTATTACAGTTTATCATTTATTGGCTTTTAAGTGAAGTTCAGGTGGAATTTAGGCTGTTTCTGTAAGTTTTTTATATGGGAGCTATGGTCAAATAGTAACCGATTGTAACAAAATTTTGCACACTGGCTGGCATTCACATAAAACTTCCTTTTGTAAAATTTTGTTGCTGTAGCCTTTTTCAGACAGACGGACATAAACCCCCTTTTCTTTTTGTATTTTTGTATTTCCGTAAGTTTTTTATATGGGAGCTATGGTCAAATTATAACCGATTGTAACAAAATTTTGTACACTGGCTGGTATTCACATGAAACTTTCTTTTGTAAAATTTTGTTGCTGTAGCCCTTTTCTTTAAGGCGCTATATCGTTTTTATCTGACGGACAGACGGACATAAACCCCCTTTTCTTTTTGTATTTTTGTGTATCCGTAAGTTTTTTATATGGGAGCTATGGTCAAATGGTGACCGATTGTGAAAAAATTTTAAAATTTGACGTTGACATAAGACCTCCTCGTGCTAAATTTAGTGGTTAAATCTGCTATAGTTTTAGATTTATTGGCACTTAAGTGTATTTTAGGTGAAATTTTGGCCATTTCTGTAAGTTTTTTGTACGGAAGCTATGAATAAATGTGAACCGATTTTGATGAAATTTTATATGCTGCCTAGGGCTTATGCAAGACTTCTTCATATCAAATTTTATCATCATAGCTATTAAAGTTTGTTATTTATTAGCAAATAAGCGATTAGCGTAGGCGAGGTTATACGGGAGATTTGGTCAAATGTTAACCTATTTTGCCCAATTTTAATACCAAAATTTTCTCAGAGATGAAGAATGTTTTTACTAAGTTTCAGCTCCTTTCGTTTAGGCGCTATTGTGATTTCAACAGACAGACAGACGGACATCGCTCAATCGTCTAAGAATTTCATAAGGATTCAGAATATATATCGTTTTTGGCTTTTGAGCCAATATTAAGGAAATTACAAACGGAATGACAATCTCAATATACCCCCCATTCTTTTTGATGGTGGGTATAAAAAATTGTTTGATCATAGAACAATCAGGTTGATATCGAGTCCCTGCAAAAATTATGACCCTGCAAATTCGAACCTGCTTTTTACCATCATTGTCAGTGATTGTACAAGAAACTTTTGAATCATCAAAAGTCATGATTAAGTATGCAACAAACTTTGCAACTTGCTGCCATACTCTGATACGCACACATTGAAACTAAATGGAAATATACAGCATAGTTTTGGTATTATTGTATTTTGATATTAGAATATTTATTTTATATGGATTGTTTTTTAAACTTCTTTGCTGTAATACACGAACGAGTATCTAAATGATCTTTTAGTATTGAGTAGAGCAGATAATTTAATATAAATCAATAGTAGTTTTAAAATAGTATATTTTATCTTACTCCATTATTTCCTTGTTATAAAGGAAATGACGATTTCAATATGTAACCATTTATATAATCGATTGGTAAATAAAAATTAATTTTTACAGCCGGTGCACAGGGCTTCTACTCCCCCATTGCTATTTTGTCCGCCTACGTTGCCTTGTTTCCAA
The DNA here is from genome assembly GCA_933228675.1 of Stomorhina lunata. NCBI lineage: Eukaryota > Metazoa > Arthropoda > Insecta > Diptera > Rhiniidae > Stomorhina > Stomorhina lunata. Next base: position 53,967,909 of record OW121742.1, read on the forward strand.
GGAATCTGGAATCCTCCCTTAACATAGTCCCATATATGGAATTTTTGAAAAATCTCAATAACTCCTACCGACTCGCTCTGTTATATATTCCGATAATGGAGCCCTATAGAAAACATCCTCAGCTACTCCTCGATACTTTACTTGTCCGCTCACGTAGCCTTGTTTTCAAGGAATCCGGAATCCTCCCTTAACATAGTCCCATATATGAAATTTTTGAAAAATCTCAATAACTCATACAAGCTAGCTCTGTTAGATATTCCGACAAAGTACCCCTATAGAAAACATACTCAGCTACTCACCGATACCTTATTTGTCCTCCCACGTTACCGTGCTTCCAAGGAATCTGGAATCCTCCCTTAACATAGTCCCACATATGAAATTTTTTAAAAATCTTAATAACTATTACCAACTCTCTCTGTTAGATATTCTGACAGTTGAGTCCTATAGAAAACACCCTTAGCTACTCCCCGATACCTCATTTGTTCGCCCACGTTGCCTTGTTTCCTAGGAATCTGGAATCCTCCCTTAACATAGTCCCACATATGGAATTTTTGAAAAATCTCAATAACTCCTACCGACTCGCTCTGTTATATATTCTGATAATGGAGCCCTATAGAAAACATCCTCAGCCACTCTTCGATACTTCATTTGTCCGCCTACGTTGCCTTGTTTTCAAGGAATCCGGAATCCTCCCTTAACATGGTCCCACATATGAAATTTTTGAAAAATCTCAATAACTCATACCAGCTAGCTCTGTTAGATATTCTGACAAAGTACCCCTATAGAAAACATACTCAGCTACTCACCGATATCTTATTTGTCCTCCCACGTTGCCGTGCTTCCAAGGAATCTGGAATCCTCCCTTAACATAGTTCCATATATGAAATTTTTTAAAAATCTTAATAACTATTACCAACTCGCTCTGTTAGATATTCTGACAGTTGAGTCCTATAGAAAACACCCTTAGCTACTTCCTGATACCTCATTTGTCCGCCCACGTTGCCTTGTTTCCAAGGAATCTGGAATCCTCCCTTAACATAGTCCCACATATGGAATTTTTGAAAAATCTCAATAACTCCTATCGACTCCCTCTGTTATATATTCCGATAATGGAGCCCTATAGAAAACATCCTCAGCTACTCCTCGATACTTCGCTTGTCCGCACACGTTGCCTTGTTTTCAAGGAATATATAACATATGAAATTTTTGAAAAATCTCAATAACTCATACCAGCTAGCTCTGTTAGATATTCTGACAAAGTACCCCTATAGAAAACATACTCAGCTACTCACAGATACCTTATTTGTCCTCCCACATTGCGGTGCTTCCAAGGAATCTGGAATCCTCCTTTAACATAGTCCCACATATGAAATTTTTTAAAAATCTTAAGAACTCCTACCAACTCGCTCTGTTAGATATTCTAACAGTTGAGCCCTATAGAAAACACCCTTAGCTACTCCCCGATACCTCATTTGTCCGCCCACGTTGCCTTGTTTCCAAGGAATCTGGAATCCTCCCTTAAGCTCTGTGCTTCTACAAAAAAAAATACAATGAAATTTTCAAAGTGAAATTGCATTTTATGCATGTTTTTTTTTTCGTTTAAAGATAGACTTACCGATTTCAATTTGTGACATGTCTCATATAATCGTTTCTTCCCTTCAATAATAATACATGCAATTTCATTTAGAATAAAATTTTATTTAGAAGTTAATGGTAGTAATAACTAATTAACTTTTTAAAGTATGTAATGTGTACAATTACAGTGATGTTAAACTACTAATTATATAATAAATATTAAACAGATTTTTTGCTTTATCTTAAAGGTTTAAAGTTTTTTTTTTAGTTTTTTTTCTGTTAATTATTGATTTCGAAAGTTAGTTTAGTAAAGTGTTTGACACTCAATATCACTAAAATGAAAAAATAAAAAATATTTTCTACTTTTTTTAAAAAAGATTAAATAACTAAGTGCATCCATGCGTTAAATTCAAAATAAATTTGTCGGTTAGTTTTCGTTTAATAGCTAATTAGGGGTTAATGTTACTTTTTTTTGTGGTCTGAGCTGCAATAAGACTAAGTGTGATTTTGTATATATGTATCTTTTTGTAATTTTGTAATTCTGAAATGTTATACCATGTCTGATTTTGCTTCAATTTTATAATAAAAATACTTTGGAAATTTTGCTTGGATTTTGCTTATAAAAGTTTTTTTTTAGTATTCTTTTGAAATATTTTTAAAAAACACTTAGTACAATTTGTAGTCCAGAGGAGATTGAAGTTAGTTTTTACACACAACTACTCATAAACTTAGTGTATCAACACATTGTATTTGAAATAGAAATAATTATGTAACTTTCTAACGGATGGACCTATCTTTTAAAATTTCCGGTTGTCATCGAATACAATTGTATTTGAATGAATTCAAAATTGAGCCTTTGGGATCTTTGGAAATTGCTTAGTTCATTTAGAAATTATTTCCATTACAAACGATAAACAAATGACTTAAGTGACATAAACTGCTTAAGGCCAATTTATTACTCTGCGCAAAATAGAACAATTTTCGATATACAAAAATTTTCAAAAGAAATATTTTTCTATAAAAAATTTTTGGAAAGAAATATTTTTCTATACAAAAATTTTCGAAAGAAATATTTTTCTATACAAAAATTTTCGATAAAAAAAAATTTTTCTATCGAAAAATTTTCGATAATAATTCTTTGATAAAAAAATTTTCTGTAGAAAAATTTTCGATAAAAAAAATTTCTATAGAAAAATTGTCGAGACAAAAATTTTCGATAAAAAAAATTTTTCTATAGAAAAATTTTCGAGAAAAAAATTTTTCTATAGAAAAATTTTCGAGAAAAAAATTTTTCTATAGAAAATGTTTCGAGAAAAAATTTTTCTATAGAAAAATTTTCGAGAAAAAAATTTTTCTATAGAAAAATTTTCGAGAAAAAAATTTTTCTATAGAAAAATTTTCGAGAAAAAAATTTTGCTATAGAAAAATTTTCGATAAAAAAATTTTTCTATAGAAAAATTTTCGAGAAAAAAATTTTTCTATAGAAAAATTTTCGAGAAAAAAATTTTTCTATAGAAAAATTTTCGAGAAAAAAATTTTTCTATAGAAAAATTTTCGAGAAAAAAATTTTTCTATAGAAAAATTTTCGAGAAAAAAATTTTTCTATAGAAAAATTTTCGAGAAAAAAATTTTTCTATAGAAAAATTTTCGAGAAAAAAATTTTTCTATAGAAAAATTTTCGAGAAAAAAATTTTTTTATAGAAAAATTTTCGAGAAAAAAATTTTTCTATAGAAAAATTTTCGAGAAAAAAATTTTTCTATAGAAAAATTTTCGAGAAAAAAATTTTTCTATAGAAAAATTTTCGAGAAAAAAATTTTTCTATAGAAAAATTTTCGAGAAAAAAATTTTTCTATAGAAAAATTTTCGAGAAAAAAATTTTTCTATAGAAAAATTTTCGATAAAAAAATTTTTCTATAGAAAAATTTTCGATAAAAAAATTTTTGATAAAAAAATTTTTCTATAGCAAAATTTTCGATAAAAAAATTTTTCTATAGAAAAATTTTCGATAAAAAAATTTTTCTATAGAAAAATGTTCGATAAAAAAATTTTTTCTATGAAAAAATTTTCGATAAAAAAATTTTTCTATAGAAAAATTTTCGATAGAAATATTTTTCTATAGTAAAATAGTAACAATGCCTAGAAAATCCTTATAAAGTTAAGTTAGGGTTAAGTTAGAGATTAGCTGTTGGAGCCAAACACAAGGAATAAATAAGGGAATCAAATGCAATGTTTAACTCAAAGCAGCAAACAATTGGCATTGGCCCTTTTAGCGCCAAGCCACAGATATAATGTTACATATTATTTAATTTATCCTAAAAGTATGCTACACAAATTTTGCTGAAATATCTTACATTTTGATCGAAATAAGCAAAAATGTAGCATCTTGCTGTTATGTGGTTCCAGCTGGACGGATCCATTGGCCACACATATTTATCGTTATCATAATTATATGTCACTTATGTCAAATCTTCGTCCACATTGCGATTTATTTTAATTTGTTAGTGGTGTTTTTTTTTTTGGGAAATTAATATAAATCAAAAATTGTAAGTTACTTTTTTAGAATTTTTATTTTTTGTAAGGTACTAGCAGTTAGAGGAATTACGATTTAAGTTTAGCTTAGCTTAGTTCAAGACAAGTTAAATTTTATTTTTAAAGCTTAATTAACTAAAATTTTTACTAAAAATTTTTTTGTTATTTGTTTATAGAAATATTTTAAATTTAACTACAATTTTTGCTACTTTAAAAGTTTTTTAATATTAAAATATATTATTTTTTCATTTAATTTATTTTATAATCTTTATTTATTTATTCATTCATTTATAATAAGTATTTGTATGTGGGTTTGTTTTGTAAAATTCTACGACATTTTTTCTGGGACAAGAAAAATTTGTCTTCAAGTACATAAGTTTTTGTCTGTAAATGTAAGTTTGTATTGTTCCCAACCTGATAAGTACTCAATCACAACAATGACTTTTCTATAATTTTTTTTGTAACTTTTATATTTAGCTCTTATTATTCTTAAGTAGGTATATATTATTTTATAACATTTTTTTTTTTTTGTATTATAGTTAAGTTTGCAACAAAAGTATCCTTAGTTGCGTTTTAATACACCATGCAACAAATTGTAAGTTTAGTCATGACAACTATTTTAAAAAATGACAAGCTTGCGTATGGTAATATCAAAGATAATATAATATAACGATATTGCACTCCATACATTTTTTCTGTCAAATGTGAAATTAAAGTGGATAAAAAACCATGAAAAACACTTAAACGCACAAACATACATTCCATGAGTCAGTGTGTGTGCCTTGGCTTTGTCTCATTGTATAATTGTCTCCATTAGTTGTTTCCGAATTATTTTTTTTGGGACTTTTCAAAACTACCATACGGCAATTCAATGTATAGAAGAGCAAAAAATTTATATTATAAAGTCTTTGCTAATAGAACAGCTGATAAAGCATAAATAGCAGCAAATGCTAACCGTGGCGGAAATTTATACAAAATTCTGAACCACGTTTTAACTCACAAGACTTTCTATGGAAAACCCTTAAGAGAAGATGGTTTTAAACTTGCAAAGAAAATTCACTTGTAGTATTCCATACTGCTAGGTTTAACATAGTTTTCTCAGTATTCATACAAATTAGGAATCTAATAAAAAAAATCATAAAAATTTGTGAAAAAAAATTTATGATATGGACCTAAGCCCGACTCGAACTCACAACCTCCTTACAAAAAAATGTTCTCATAGAAAATTTGTTGATAAAAAAATTTTTCTATTGAAAAATTGTTCATAATATAGACAAATATGTAATAAAAATATTTTTCTACAGAAAGATTCTCGATAGAAAAATTTTTCGAAAAATTTTCTATAGAAAACTCTTTGATTGAAAATTTTTCTATAGACAAATTTTTCTATAGAAAAATTTTTTTATCGAAAAATTTTTTTATCGAAAATTTTTCTATAGAAAAATTTTTTATAGAAAAATTGTTTTATAGAAAAATTTTTTTATAGAAAATTTTTCTATAGAAAAATTTTTTTATAGAAAATTTTTCTATAGAAAAATTTTTTTATCGAAAATTTTTCTATAGAAAAATTTTTTTATCGAACATTTTTTTATAGAAAAATATTTCTATCGAAAATTTTTCTACAGAAAATATTTCTCTCAATAACTTTTCTATAGAAAAATATTTTTATCGAAAATTTTTCTATAGAAAAATATTTTTATCGAAAATTTTTCTATAGGAAATTTTTTTTATCGAAAATTTTTCTATAGAAAAATTTTTTTACTGAAAATTTTTCTATAGAAACCTTTTTTTATCGAAAATTTTTCTATAGAAAAATTTTTTTATCGAAAATTTTTCTATAGAACAATTTTTCTATAGAAAAAATTTTTTATCGAAAATTTTTCAATACAAAAATTTTTTTATCGAAAAATTTTCTATAGAAAAATTTTTTTATCGAAAAATTTTCTATAGAAAAATTTTTTTATCGAAAAATTTTTTATCGAAAATTTTTCTATAGAAAAATTTTTTTATCGAAAATTTTTCTATAGAAAAAATTTTTTATCGAAAATTTTTCTATAGAAAAATTTTTTTATCGAAAATTTTTCTATAGAAAAATTTTTTTATCGAAAATTTTTCTATAGAAAAATTTTTTTAACGAAAATTTTTCTATAGAAAAATTTTTTTATCGAAAATTTTTCTATAGAAAAATTTTTTTATCGAAAATTTTTCTATAGAAACATTTTTTTATCGAAAATTTTTCTCTAGAAAAATTTTTTTATCGAAAATTTTTCTATAGAAAAATTTTTTTATCGAAAATTTTTCTATAGAAAAATTTTTTTATCGAAAATTTTTCTATAGAAAAATTTTTTTATCGAAAATTTTTCTATAGAAAAATTTTTTTATCGAAAATTTTTCTATAGAAAAATTTTTTTATCGAAAATTTTTCTATAGAAAAATTTTTTTATCGAAAATTTTTCTATAGAAAAATTTTTTTATCGAAAATTTTTCTATAGAAAAATTTTTTTATCGAAAATTTTTCTATAGAAAAATTTTTCTATCGAAAATTTTTCTACAGAAAAATTTTTCTATCGAAAATTTTTCTACAGAAAAATTTTTCTATCGAAAATTTTTCTACAGAAAAATTTTTTAATGAAAAATTTTCTACAGAAAAATTTTTTAATGAAAATTTTTCTACAGAAAAATTTTTTAATAATGAAAATTTTTCTATCGAAAAATTTTTTGAATGAAAATTTTTCAATAGAAAAATTTTTTGAATGAAAATTTTTATTAAAAAAATGTTTCTATAGAAAAATGTTTTATCGAAAATTTTTCTATAGAAATATTTTTTATCGAAAATTTTTCTATAGAAAAATTGTTTTATCGAATATTTTTTAACTAAAATTTTTCTTAAGAAAATTTTTTTTACAAAATTGTTTCTATAGAAAACTGTTTTTATCAACAATTTTTTATAGAAAAATTTTTGTATAGAAAAATTTTTCATAGAAAAATTTTTTTGTTTAAAATTTTGTTATCAAAAATTTTTTTATCGAATATTTTTCTATAGAAAAATTTTTTTATCAAAAATTTTTCTGTAGAAAATTGTTTTTATCAACAATTTTTTTATAGAAAATTTTTTTTAGAAAAATTTTTTTATCGTAAATTTTTTTATAGAAAAAATTTTTCTATTGAAAAATTTTCGATAATACAGAAAAAGTGTATAAAAAATATTTTTTAATAGAAAAATATTTTTCTACAGAAAAATTCTCGATAGAAATAGTTTTCTATTAATTTTTTTTTATTGAAAATTATAATCTTATGGAAAAATTTTTTATTGAAAAATTTTTTACCGAAAAATTTTCAATAGAAAATTTTTTTAATGAAAATTTTTCTATAGAACAATTTTTTTAATGACAATTTTTCTATAGACAATTTTTTTAATAAAAATTTTTCTATAGAAAATTTTTTTAATGAAAATTTTTCTATAGAAAAATTTTTTTATCAAAAATTTTTCATTGAAAATAATTCTATAGAAAAATTTTTCTATCGACAGTTTTTCTACAAAAAAATTTTTCTATCGACAATTTTTCTACAGAAAAATTTTTCTATCGACAATTTTTCTACAGAAAAATTTTTCTATCGACAATTTTCTATAGAAAAATTTTTGTATTGAAAATTTTTCTATAGAAAATTTTTTTTATCCAAAATTTTTCTATAGAAATATGTTTATAGAAAATTTTTCGATAAAAAGTTTTTCTTGAAAATTTTTCTATAAAAAAATTTTCGATAGAAAAATTTTTCTTTAAAATATTTTTGCACAAAAAAAAATTTTGTTTTGAAAAATTTTTGATAAAAAAATTTTCTAAAGAAAAATTTTCGATAAAAAAATTTTCTATAAAAATTTTCGATTAAAAAATTTTGCTATAGTAAAATTTTCGATAAACAATTTTTCTATAGAAAAATTTTATATAAAAAAATTTCTCTATAGAAAAATTTTCTATAAAAAAATTCTCTATAGAAATTTTTTTTTTAGAAAATTAAAAAAAAATAAAATTTAAAAAAAAAAAATTTTTTTGACCGAAAAATTTATATAAAAATTTTTTTTAAAAAGGTTTATCAAAAATTTTGGGACATCAAACGTTTAATTAAAAAGTTCTACTGTAGTGTATTGCACTAAAATCCCAATTTATTACAATTATTTATTATTGTTATAAGTAGTTTTTTGATAAAACCAATATTTTTGATTTTAGCAAAAAACTATTTAGTACAATAATAAATAATTGTAATAAATTGGGATCTTAGTGCAATATACTACAGTTTAACTTGTTAAACAAATTTTTTTAACAAATTTTTTATAATTTTAAATTTTCTATAGGAAAATGTTTTTTATCGAACAAATTTTCTATAGAAAAATTTTTTCTAAAGAATAATTATAAAAAACAAAATATTTTTTTTTTTTTCGAAAATTTTCCGATATGAAATTTTTTCTATAAAAAGTTTTTCGGTACAAAAATCTTCTATTACAAATATTTTTCTATAGAAAAATTTTAAAAAGAAATATTATTCTATAGAAAAATTTTCGATAGAAATTAAAAGTCATGCCAATAATTTCATTGCAAAATGTTATAAGTATTTAAAGTATATTTTTGATTTTCATTAACATTTAATTCTTTGCTTAATATTTTTAAAATTTTCATATTTTGTTTTGTCACCTATAGACGAGTTTTTTTGGCTTTTCTTAAATCATTTAAAATTTAAAGGTTTTTTTTTTTCATCTAAATATTTTTCAAAAGAAAAATTATTATTTAAATTTTTTTGTTAAATAAGAATTTAGTTCAACTTAATACTTTAAGTACTTTTAGTAAAGCTCGCTTTAATTTTTAAATAAATTTAGTTTAAAAAAAAACTTATATTTTCTTTGAATTTCTTTATTTTAAAAATAAGTATTTAAGTAGTTTTTGATATAAATTATTTATTGTAATAATAATAACTAAAATTAAGTACTTTTATAAATACAATTTCGTTTTTTTTTCTTTTTTTTTAAATAATTTTTTTGTTTTTGCATATTTTTCTTATCTTTTTTTGGGGAGTTTTTTTAAGTAAATAAGTAACATTAAGTAGACTCTAATACAGTTTTTAACAATGAAACAAATAACACTATTTTATATATAATATTTATAATTATTATAATTACATAAATATTTTTTGTGCAATATCTTATGTTTTTTTATTTAAAATATTCTATGCAGGAATGGTTGCCTCTTCGTAGAAATCGGGTTCATCTTCATCAGCATTGGCTTCGCTGCCATCCAGCTAAAATGAGTTGAAAAAGAACTTTGTTATCATCATGCAATTAAATTTATTTAAGCTATTGGGTCTTGTATGGGATCTAGGGACAAAATTTTTTGAAAAAATATTTTCTACAAAAATATTTTTCTATATAACAATTTTTGACAAAAATATTTTTCTATAGAAAAATTTTTGACAAAAATATTTTTCCATAGAAAAATTTTTGACAAAAATATTTTTCTATAGAAAAATTTTTGACAAAAATATTTTTCTATAGAAAAATTTCGGACAAAAATATTTTTCTATAGACAAATTTTTGACAAAAATATTTTTCTATAGAAAAATTTTTTACAAAAATATTTTTCTATAGAAAAATTTTTGACAAAAATATTTTTCTATAGAAAAATTTTTGACAAAAATATTTTTCTATAGAAAAATTTTTGACAAAAATATTTTTCTATAGAAAAATTTTTGACAAAAATATTTTTCTATAGAAATATTTTGAACAAAAATATTTTTCTATAGAAATATTTTGAACAAAAATATTTTTCTATAGAAAAATTTCGAACAAAAATATTTTTCTGTAAAAAAATTTTGGACAAAAATATTTTTTTAAAGAATAATTTTGGACAAAAATATTTTTCTATAGAAAAATTTCGGACAAAAATATTTTTCTATAGAAAAATTTTTGACAAAAATATTTTTCTATTGAAAAATTTTTGACAAAAATATTTTTCTATAGAAAAATTTCGGACAAAAATATTTTTCTATAGAAAAATTTTTGACAAAAATATTTTTCTATAGAAAAATTTTTGACAAAAATATTTTTCTATAGAAAAATTTTTGACAAAAATATTTTTCTATAGAAAAATTTTTGACAAAAATATTTTTCTATAGAAAAATTTTTGACAAAAATATTTTTCTATAGAAAAATTTTTGACAAAAATATTTTTTTAAAGAAAAACTTTGGACAAAAATATTTTTCTATAGAAAAATTTCGGACAAAAATATTTTTCTATAGAAAAATTGTTGACAAAAATATTTTTCTATAGAAAAATTTTTTACAAAAATATTTTTCTATAGAAAAATTTTTGACAAAACTATTTTTCTATAGAAAATTTTTTGACAAAAATATTTTTCTATAGAAAAATTTCGGACAAAAATATTTTTCTATAGAAAAATTTTGGACAAAAATATTTTTCTGTAAAAAAATGTTTGACAAAAATATTTTTCTATAAAAAAATTTTTTACAAAAATATTTTTTTTAAAGAAAAATTTTGGACAAAAATATTTTTCTATAGAAAAATTTCGGACAAAAATATTTTTCTATAGAAAAATTTCGGACAAAAATATTTTTCTATAGAAAAATTTCGGACAAAAATATTTTTCTATAGAAAAAGTTTTGACACAAGTATTTTTGTGTAAAAAGATTTTGGACAAAAATATTTTTTTAAAGAAAAATTTTGGACAAAAATATTTTTCTATAGAAAAATTTTTGACAAAAATATTTTTCTATAGAAAAATTTTTGACAAAAATATTTTTCTATAGAAAAATTTTTGACAAAAATATTTTTCTATAGAAAAATTTTTGACAAAAATATTTTTCTATAGAAAAATTTCGAACAAAAATATTTTTCTATAGAAAATTTTTTGACAAAAATATTTTTCTATAGAAAAATTTCGGACAAAAATATTTTTCTATAGAAAAATTTTGGACAAAAATATTTTTCTATAGAAAAATCTACGACGTTATTTTGCATTTCAACTAACGATATGTGAAAACATCTAAAATTACTTTATTCATCTGCTCATTAATTATAGGACTTTACTTGTTTTAAGGTATTTTGGGCATTAACATGTTTGTATGTCTATAAATATGAACTTACCGCTTGCATTTCTTGTGGCTTATATAAAGCTGCCAGTCTCTGTCTGATGGGCACCATAAGAATTAAAAAGAATGGAAAAGCCAAAGAGAATTTCGATGATTTCACAGCCCAAAGTATTGCCAAACATAAAACTTGGATAAACGTAAACAAATGCATCTTCCAGGTAGGAACTCTCTTCACATACGGCGTGGGTGGATAATGTTTCACTGGCATAAAGAACAGGCGAATTCTGGGAATATAAAAGAAAAAGAAAAAAGTGAGAAAAAGTTGAAAATAAAGATTGAAAAGGTTAAAAAAGGTTATATGAAGTTAAAAAAAGTCTCGAGGATTCAAAGATTTGCAAATAAAAATAATGTAAGTTTTTTTGTGTTTATTTGGTATTGAAATTTCAAAAGAAATAAACCAAAAGGTTATTTAAAAAATAATGAATTTCGTGCTTCAATACTTTTATATTGAACTGAACTATTCATAAAACTTTTCATTTAACCCAAATTCCTTATTTATCAGAGACAAACCCACCCAAACAAACCAAACTCTTGCATATTTTCTTTACCAAATTTACATACGATTCGGCCCAATTTTAATTGACTTACCTTTCGAAGAATTGCACTCCACTCATTGAAGCGACACCCATATAAAGAAAAACACCAAATAACACAGCCATTGGTATGAGACGCAGCAATGGTGCCATTGTAACCGAGAGACCAATCATTAAGGCAACAAAGAAACCAGAGACTCGTTGTTCCTTAACATCAATTATACGTGGAGATTCGCCAGGAGCGTGTGTTCTGTCATAAAAGATAAAAATAAAATTGAAATGAAATGAAAATGTTAATACGATTTTGGGACTTAATTTGCAGCAGTTTTATTATATGCTTCGGAAATGCAAATGAAATGAGGAAAATATCGTCGGTGGGTCTAGAAGATGGACTATGGAAATACCTACGATTGACTTTTGGACTTAACTGTTACTAAACGAATAAAGATTTACACTATATACAGGGGTCAAATTGCAGAAAATCAATATCGATCCAAATGTATGATATTACAGAAACATTTTTATAACATACTTTTAGGATAATTTAAAAAATATATAACCTACAAGCAAGCATATCTATGTCTATGCATAGGCAGCCCATACCAACAGATTTTTTTTTCTATAGAAAAATCTTTGAGAAAAATATTTTTCTATAAAAAAAAATTGACAAACATATTTTTTTATTTCTAGAAAAATCTTCAAGAAAAATATTTTTCTATAAACAATTTTCTATTTTCTATAAACAATATTTTTCTATAAACAATTTTTGATAAAAAAATTTTCTATAAAAAAAAAAAATTTGATAAAAAAAATTTCTATAGAAAAATTTTCGATAAAAAAATTTCTCTAAATTACTTTGAAAATCCCTAAGGTATGTAACGCAATATTTGCTTAAAAGTTAGAGTTTTTAAAAGTTAGAGTTTTCAAGATCTACGATTGAAGCTTGTACTATAAAGATCAACGATTGAAGATTGTACTATATGTGGCAGCGTATAGAGAAAGGGACCGAAGGGTAAAAAAATAAGGTTACAAAATATTATTTAAATCTTTAAAGTAACTCTCCTGAACAAAAAAGGTTTTTACCCTTAGGTCCCTATCTAGATTACGCGTTACATATAAAGATCTAAGATTGAAGATCGGCCTATAAAAAAAGTACGATTGAAGATTGGACTATATAAAGATCTACGACTGAAGACCAGTTGAAGATTGGACTATATAAAGATCTACGACTGAAGAACGTTTGAAGAATAGACTATATAAAGATCTATGACTGAAGATCAGTTGAAGATTGGACTAAATAAATATCTACAACTGAATAACAGTTGAAGATTGGAATATATAAAGAAATACGATTGAAGATCGGTTGAAGATTGGACTATATAAAGATCTACGATTGAAGATCAGTTGAAGATTGGACTATATAAAGATCTACGAGTGAAGATCGCTTGAAGATTGGACTATATAAAGATCTACGGTTGAAGATTTCACTACATAAAGATCTACGGTTGAAGATTGGACTATATAAAGATCTACGGTTGAAGATTGGACTATATAAAGATCTACGATTGAATATTGGACTACATGAAGATCTAGGATTGAAGATTGGATTATATAAAAATCTACAAGTAAAGATTGTACTACATTAAGATCTACGATTTAAGATAGGCCTATAAAAAGATCTACGATTGAAGACTGGACTATATAAAGATCTACGATTGAAGATCGGTTAAAGATTGGACTATATAAAGATCTACGATTGAAGATCGGTTAAAGATTGGACTATATAAAGATCTACGATTGGACTATGTAAAGATCTACGATTGGACTATATAAAAATCTACAATTGGACTATATAAAGATCTACGATTGAAGATTGGACTATAGAAAGAAATACGATTGTAGATCAGTTGAAGATTGGATTATATAAAGATCTGCAATTAAAGATTGTACTACATAAAGATCTACGATTTAAGATAGGCCTATTAAAAGATCTAAGATTGAAGACTGGACTATATAAAGATCTACTATTGAAGATCGGTTAAAGATTGGACTATATAAAGATCTACGATTGGACTATATAAAGATCTACGATTGGACTATACAAAGATCTACGATTGGACTATATAAAGATCCACGATTGGACTATATAAAGATCTACGATTGGACTATATAAAGATCTACGATTGGACTATATAAAGATCTACGATTGGACTCTATAAAGATCTACGATTGCACCATATAAAGATCTACGATTGGACTATATAAAGATCTACGATTGAAGATTGGACTATATAAAGAAATACTGTTGAAGATCGGTTGAAGATTGGACTATACAAATTTCTACGATTGAAGATCAACCTATAAAAAGATCTACAATTAAATAGTGTACTACATTAAGATCTGCGATTGAAAATCGGCCTATATAAAGATCTACGATTAAAAATCGGCCTATAAAAAGATCTACGATTGAAAATCGACCTATAAAAAGATCTACGATTGAATATCGTCCTATAAAAAGATCTACGATTGAAGATTGGACTATATAAAGATCTACGATTGAACATCGGTTAAAGATTGGACTATATAAAGATCTACGATTGAACATCGGTTAAAGATTGGACTATATAAATATCTACGATTGATGATCGGTTGAAGATTTAACTATATAAAGATCTACGATTAAAGATCAATTGAAAAATGATCTTTAATCGTAGATGAAAGAAGATCGGTTGAAGGTTGGACTATACAAAGATGTACGATTGAAGATCGGTTGACGATTGGACTATATAAAGATCTACGATTGAAGGATACACTAAATAAAGACTTACGATTGAACATTTTTACTATATAAAGATTCTTAAAGTGTGCTACACAAATGATTTTGAAATATCTTAAATTTCGATCAATATCGAATGCGCCGATTCGGCGCCTGGATTTAAAGTATTTTGGTTTTAAATTAACGATCAAAAGTTGACGATATAATGATTTTTTATGATATTTTTACTTTTCTATACAACACAACAACTTACCTTGACATAACTGTCAATGCCGAAACATGAGCCACCGAACGCACTGTAGCAGCACAATGCCAAGGCATGCCAAAGAAACCACAGAACGTATTAAGACAGCACAGCAAAACAATATCAAAATGCAGACCCGAGCCCTTCTTCAGACCTCGCTCCGGCTTATCGACAATCAATTCCGAAATGTGCGATTCCATGAATATCAAAATATACACCAAAATTGCAGGTATACCAGCCATAAAAGGTATCCAAGTCTCAATTGGACCCAAACTCACTACCCAACCTCTTGTGGTAGGATCACTGGGCGATAAGCCCTCCGGGACACTTAGTTTTTCCGTATAGACAGCGGGTATAAAATAATCCACCATTACAAAAATAGTAATAGCTATGGGAACACCAAAGTCACCCAATGCTCTTCTAGCATTGCGGCCAAAGAATTGAGAATTACGGAAAAGTTTGAGATAATAGGCCACGGTAAAGGTGCCCAGAGTTAAGATCGTACAAAACAAAGCGGTATTCGGCATATTTCTAATGACATTATTGCTATTATTTACAATTAAAGTTGCGTTCGTTGCTAAATGAGTTTCATTGCTAGGGACTGCATCCGTTATGTTCGGACTAACCAAATCTAGAGTAGTAGCATTAAGGCCTAAACTGGGTGGGGGTAAATTGTAGTCAGCTAATAAAGGATGATTTTTATACACAGACACTAGTTTCATAAGAGTTTCTACGATATAGATTAAAGTAATAAGAGCGGAGAAAATTTCCTGGGTAAAACGTGTTAGCAGTCGAACATAGACACTGCCCTCAAAGGCAGATACTGTAATAGAAATAACCGCTAACCAAATGCCGATATAGGCTCGGATTGTTAAAAAGTTCATGTCATTGGCTTTGCAAAAGTTATTTAAAGCCTCATCGAATAACAGCAAAGGACCGGTGGTACCAATAATTACCAAAGGCTGTCCCGCCAAACAATGGAAAACCAAGCCAACAACTGAGCAACTCAATAGGGTTTCCGAAATACCTATCATATTATGGGTCTTTTCAGAGGCCAAACCACCAAATGTTATGGCTGTTGAAAGGCAGGCGAAATACATAAAGACTGTAGCGGCCAAGGTCTCGGTATTCAAGCCATCCAATATATCACTTTTGTACATGGGCAAACGACGCTTAAGATCGTTGCGCAGACCACCCCAAAGTCGATGTGTCTTTTCTAAGGGACTGGGTGCTTTCTTTTCACCATCATCATCATCACTGGCGTCACCATGTTTCTTTTCTATGGCAGCTTTCAAGACTTCCTTATGCAAATTGGCTTTATCTTTCATTTCCTTCTTAACTTGCAAAGCCTTATTTTTACGCAAACGAATCCAGTCTTTTTTGGCTTTCAACTCCTCGAATGGCAACAAATCGTGGCGATCCCAATTACCGGGAGGCAAGACAATGGAGTCATCTAAGAACTCATTGATGGCCGATAACAAATCTTTGCGATCATCTGCTTTATAAGCAATGGAATGGAAGGATTCATTGGCCATAAGAGTAGCTATAGAACGACCGACTTCATGATAATCCAAATCTAAGTTAGGAGGACCCAAGAGTATAAACATAAAGCGCACTGGTATGGGTACTTCGGTAAGACTGGGCATGGGAACACCCTCAGCCAAACGTACAAAGGCTATGGTGGGCTGTTCCAAAAAGTCAACGGCACCCACCTGAAATGGATTGAAAGAAAAAAAAAAAACGTTACTTGCTTAATAAATTCTTTCGTTCCTCCCCTTCCCGATACTTACCAATACTGTTGTGGCCTCTGCTCCATGCGGTATCCTCTTAAGTATGGTATCATTTTGTAATTTCTTTAAATCTTCCTGGGACGATGAATACACATCATCTTTCATATCAATTTTCAAATCATTGCTCTTCTTGCTACCACCAATTTCCAGGGCAGGCATAATTTTAATTTTCTTATCTTCACCCGATAGATTCTGTTCCAAGAAAAAAAGAAAATTGTAAACAAAAAACAAAACAAAAGTAAATGATTAATTATTTAAACAATTTTTTTAGCTAGATTAATTTTTAAAGCTCAAGTTTAACTCATTTAACATGCAAAACAATAGGAAATAGCTTTCAACAGAAGCTTTTAACAATTATAAATAAGAAAGCAACAAAATAAGCTATAAAATACAATAGAAATAATCATTTATCATAAATATTAAAAAAATGTTAATGTAAAAGGTAGGCATTTTTCTTTTCAAAAAAGTGTATCTTTAATACAAAAACTTATTTCTACAAAATAATTAAATATTTTCCACTGAACTTGTGTTTATAAGGTTTAAGATGAAGTGTTTCATTGTAATAGGACTTTATATAAAATCGGCCTAACGCTAAGGATTTCTACTGAAAACTTTTATGAAATAATAAAAAATTGATATTGATATAAAATTTGATATACTGACTGAAAGTTGCATAAAACTTCTCTGTTCTAAATTTGGTGGTCATAGATTTTACAATTTTATTCAATTTATCAGCATAAATGTGATTCCCGGGACAGAGTTATATGGGAGCTCTAACTAAATGTGAACCGATTTTGCCCATTTTCAGTAAAAAACTTCTGCTACATATCAAAATTATTTTTGTACAATTTTGTCTCTTTAGCTCTTGTAGTTAAGGAACTATCGCGCTTTTCTCTGACGGAAAGACGGACATTAATCGTGTTTTCTGTTTGTATTTTTGTGTTTTCGCTTTTATTTGACGGACAGACGGACATAAACCCCCTTTTCTTTTTGTATTTTTGTGTTTCCGTAAGTTTTTTTTATATGAGAGCTATGGTCAAATAGTGACGGATTGTGACAGAATTTTGCACACTAGTTGGCATTGACATAAGACCTCCTGTTATAGTTTTATATTTATTGGCGTTTAAGTGTATTTTAGGTGAAATTTTGGCTGTTTCCGTAAGTTTTTTGTATGGGAGCTATGACTAAATGAGAACGTATTTTGATGAAATTTTATACGCTACCTAGGGCTTATGCAAAACTTCTATATACCAAATTTTATCATCATAGCTATTATAGTTTGTTTGTTATTAGCAAATAAGCGATTAGCGTAGGCGAGGTTCAAATGTTAACCGATTTTGCCCAATTTCAATACCAAAATTTTCTCATAGATGAAGATTTTTAAGCCAACATTAAGGAAATTACAAACGGAATGACAATCTGAATATACCCTTTATTCATTTTGATGGTGGGTATAAAAAGGAAATGTTATATATATAAGAATTATAGCCAAATATTGACCTATTGTAAATTTTACACACTGGCTGGTATTTATATAAAGCTTGTTTTTGCAAAATTTAGTGGCCATACTTGTCATAATTTTTAATTTAATAGCTTTTAACTGACCTTTGCAACATTTTTTTTTTTGGTTTCGGTTTATATAAAAGCTATAGTCAAATATGGACCGATTCCTATAAAATTTGATATAATGACCAAAAGTTGCATAAAACTTCTCTATTCTAAATTTAGTCGTCATAGCTATTACAATTGTATTCAATTTATCAGCATTAAAATGTTTCCCGGATGGGGGTTATATGGGAGCTCTAACTAAATGTTTACCGATTTCGCCCATTTTCAATACACAACTTTTTTAAGATATCGAAAATACTTTAATAAAATGTTGTTCCTCTTTTCGTCAAGGCGCTATAGCGCTTTTATCTGACGGACAGACGGACATAAACCCCCTTTTCTTTTTGTATTTTTGTGTTTCAGTATTTTTGTGTCTCCGTAAGTTATATAAGGGAGCTATGGTCAAATGGTGACCGACTGTAACAAAATTTTGCACACTGATTGGTATTGACATAAGACTTCCTTGTGCTTAATTTAGTTTTTCTAGCTCTTGTAGTTAAGGAGCTATCACGCTTTTATTTGACCGACAGACGTACATAAACCCCCTTTTGTTGTTGAATTTTTGTGTTTCCGTAAATTTTTTATTTGGGAGCTATGGTCATATGGTGACCGATTGTGACGAAATTTTGTTCACTGGCTGGCATTGACATCAGACTTTTATCTGCCTAATTTAGTGGTTATATATGGTATAATTTTAGATTTATTGGCATTTAAGTGTATTTTAGGTGAAATTTAGGCTGTTTCCATAAGTTATTTGTATGGCAGCTATGACTAAATGTAAACCGATTTGCGTGAAATTGTATATACTGCCTAGTACTTATGTAAAACTTCTATATACCAAATGTTGTCATCATAGCTATTATAATTTGTCATTTATTAGCAAATAAGCAATTAGTCTAGACGAGGTTATACGGGAGCTATGGTCAAATGTAAATCGATTTCAATACCAAAATTTTCCGAGAAATGGGGAATATTTATGCCAAATTTCAGTGACCTATATCCTTTCGTTAAGGTTTTATCGTGCCAACAACAGACAGACCGACAGACAGACAGACAGACAGACAGACAGACGGACAGGCGGACATCGCTCAATCGTCTTAGAATTTCATAAGGATTCAGAATATACTTAAATTTTCGTTTTTGAGCCAATATTTAGGAAATTACAAACGGAATGACAATCTCAATATACCTCCCATTCTTTTTGATGGTGGGTATAAAAATTGTATAACAAATATTTAAGAAAGAACTTAAGTCATCTAAGACAGACTATAAGATACACTAAATCACTGAAGACAAATATGGGCAAATGTCTACAAATTTATAAGATCTTCAATGTTAAGACATATTTGTGCTAAATTTTATATAAAAAACTTCATCTTTAGATTAAAAAGTTTATGGTGCCTTTTGTGGTTTTGAAAAATGGTGTTATTTTACTATACTTGTGGTATGGTGATTTGCTGTGAGGGACCTAATACAATGATCGGAGTAACCGCTTTTGCGAGAGGTCCCCGAAAAAATTCAAAATATACGTTCTTTCAATACGACTGCTATTTTAACTAGAAAGTGATTCTTATATACTTTAATGTGTTAGACCAGTATTACTTTACGTAACCAACATTACAACAAACCATACAACCTATGGTATTGTAAGGTATTTGTTATAACCCAGTAAGAAGAAAGGTTTATTCTCAAATTGAGGATGATTTGAAAATAAATCTTTTTTCAAAGGTCAAACGTTTGATACTGATTTGAGAATAATTTTTCTCAACAAAAAGTGGACTTTATTCTCAAATTGTGAAATGCCTTTATTTTCAATTCATTATCAAACCTCATTCTCAAAGGTTTTTCAAATGTAAATATTATTTTGTTTTTGAAAACGATGCATCAGATTTGAATTCTTTTGCTTAAAATATAATTTTTTTATAGTTAGGTAAAAAATTTTCAAGAAACAAAGAAAATTTACTTATGCATATTGGGAACCACAGGGCACTAAATTTTGAGATAACTTAATTTTTAAAATCTAATATCTCTAAGACATTTTAATCAATTTTGCTCAAATTTACAGGACTTTCTGATAATTTGTGTGTGTTTTAAACTAAATTAAGTTCAAAAATTTATTTTCAAAATTTGACCAAAAAAAAGTCAAACAATTTTTTATTTCATTTTTTCACTCATAAGCACCCATACGATTTTTTCCAATAATAATTTTATGATTCCTTGTCTTTTCACGAAAAATAAAAAAAAAATTGATGGAGACTTTAAAATTGACAGAGATATTCCATTTTTAAGCCTGCGACGCACAGCATCCCTGGCGCAGCGTGACGGTCTCATGAAGACATTTTTGGGTTTCGTTGAATAGTGATTTGAAGAAAACTTTCGCTTTAAATAATTTATTAGCACTCGTGACAAAAGACGAGTATGAGTTACATTAATATGACGTGCGTCGCAGGCTTAAAAATAGAATATCTCCGTAAATTTTAAAGTCTCTATCAATTTTTTTTTTAATTTTTTCGTGAAAAGACAAGGAATCATAAAAATATTATTAGAAAAAAATCGTAGGGGTGCTTATAAGTGAAAAAATTAAATAAAATTTGTTTTTATTTTTTTTTTTTCAAATTTTGAAAAAAAAAATGTTGGACTTGATTTAGTTTAAAACACACACAAATTATCTAAAAGTCCCGTAAATTTGAGCAAAATTGATTAAAATGTCTCAGAGATATTAAATTTTAAAAATTAAGTTATCTCAAAATTTAGTGCCCTGTGGTTCCCAGAATTTTGAAAATTTTCAAAAATCCTTTGGCACAAAATTACTCATATCTAACACTAAACTTTTACCAAGTTTCAAAGAAATCGAAATACCTAATTGCAACTTTGATTTTTTTTTGAGAAATTTTGACCCTATTATTTTTGAATTTTTTATCTTGAAATTTTTAGCCAGGTTTTATGGTCAAATATGGATCAATTTTAAAAAATCCGAAAAAAATAACGAATTTCTTTGAAATGCAATGTCATTCCATTAAAATATTTTAAACATTAATTTTATTTAACCCTAACACTCCTGACACGGGTACCTGGGTACCCAAACGAACTTTAAAGTCAAATATCTCTTTAACGATAAATGATACAAAGTTGAGGTTTTGTAAGTTCCTAAAACTATTTATTTTCTAAAGATTTTTTTTTTCTCTAAGCTTTCCAAAGTTTTTGGCTTAGGCTGTGGATTCACCGAAAATCAAGTATTCCTAACCCTCCTGATAAGGGTACCCGGGTACCAGTAAGCAAATTAAGGCATTATATATAGAAAAAGTAATGGTAATGATTATATTTTTTTATTTTAATTTAAAATTTGTACATTTAGTTAATAATTTGTACACTTAACTTAGTACTGGTATAATAGAGTAACTTCAGAAAATTACAATTCTTTTAAGCAATAATTTGGCTATTTGTATTACACATTGGCCTTTGGAAACCATCAAACGCTTTGAGTGTTTTGAGATTTGATTTTAGATTAATACCCATACAAAGGTAACACTTTCAAAGCTGTTAATCTTCTGAATTCTTCTATTAAACATTTAATGTTAATTCCATTTTCTGCAAAGAATCATTCAAATTATCCTCTGCAGTTAGTCTAAATATATTTCGCGGAATATTTTAATCGTATCTGAAAAATTAGTATTCACGGGTACCCTTATCAGGAGTCTACGTATAAAAATGTTATCAGTACTGTTAGGGTTAACATAAATTATTTTTTAATGTTTGAAAAAAATTTGAAATAAGGTTTGATATTAAATTTATATAACACCATTTTTCAAATTATTCTCAAATCATCTTAGGGTTTGATAATGATTTGAGAATAACCTTTATTCTCAATTTGAGAAACTATAATTTTTCAAAAGTTTATTCTCAAATGAACCCTCATTTGAAAATGAATGTGAATCTCAAACATCTGTTCAGGTTTGAAAAAAGTTTGAAAAAAACGTTTGATATCATCAAATGTAAAAGTCATCATATTTCAAACGTTTGACACTGTTCTTACCTGGAAGAAGCAACAAAAAGTAAATATGGTTCAATCGAATTTATATCTAAACAACTGCTACAAAATAATGTTTATAACAAAACAAAAACAATAATCAAGTCTGATGAACAGTAAAAGAAATGTCATTAACAGACATTCAATCTTTGATGAAAAGGGTTTAGCTCAAAACTATCTATGTAAATATATACGAACAAACAAAATACAAAAAAATAATAATAATGACATGCTGCTAACGAAATACCATTTAACTTTCGAGTTAAATTTATGGTGTATTCGTAACTCAAAGTTTTACGGTCTTATGCAAAAAAATTTAACAACGATTGGTAAACTAAAGTTTAGCAAAATTCCTTAAAGTATTACCCTAAAACGATTGTTAGCTTAACAAACCGATGTTAATCTTTTGTTAACATCAAATAATTTAAAGTAGCTGTCTACATAATTTAAAGCTACGTTAAATATTTTACTGTTTTGACAAATAATATTTTGTGAAAACTTTTAAAGAAAATGTTTAAGTTTTCAGACTTTTCTAATAAAAAATAATATTTTTGCTAAATTTAGTTATCATATTTTTTCTAATTCGCTATTTTTTATCATATAAAAGGTTTCGGGGGTGGGGAATTTATGAAATATAATTTCCATGATATTTCATACTCTATTTTACATACTTCATACTAAAATCAAACTTTTCAAAGAAATTGATAATATCGGGTGTTTTTTATTGAGGTATAGAACTTTAAGTTGGCATCACTTTTTTAACTGGCGGCCATTTTGTCAACTGTCAAGTGATTAATATTTAGTTTGGTTTGCCATTTCATCATGAACAGATTTACAAAAGAACAACGCTTACAAATCATGCAAATTTATTTCGAAAATAATGGTTCAGTTCGCGAAGTTTACCGCAAGCTCCGTCCATTTTATGGTCGACATAATCGTCCATCAGAGCAATTAATTCGGTTAACCATGGATCGTTTTCGCACTACGTTTACTCTATGTGATAATACGCATCCGCAGCGACGTCGAACAGTGCGCACCGAAGAAACAATTGCCGCTGTAGAGCAAAGTGTTGAAGAAGACCCGAATGAATCGATTCGCCACCGTGCACAGCAATTGGAGCTTTGTCCATCAACTTTATGGAAGATTTTGCGCAAAGATCTTGGCTTGCGACCTTACAAGATCCAGCTTGTGCAAGAATTAAAGCCGCGAGACCATGCAATGAGTCGTGATTTTGGTATATGGGCCGAAAATGAGATTGATCTCGATGCTGATTTTCATCGCAAAATTTTGTTCAGTAATGAGGCTCATTTCTGGTTGAATGGCTACGTCAACAAGCAAAATTGCCACATTTGGAGTGAAGAGAATCCACATGAGACCCTTGAGACGCCATTACATCCACAAAAACTGACTGTTTGGTGTGCTCTATGGGCTGGTGGAGTCATTGGGCCATACTTCTTCCGAAATAATGCTGGAGAGTCAGTTACCATAAATGGAGACCGGTATAGAGCTATGATAACCGACTATTTTGTTCCCCAATTGGATGGCATGAATGTGGATGAGTTGTGGTTCCAACAAGACGTCGCTACATGCCACACAGCGCACGTCAAATTGACTTATTGAAGGAAACATTCGATGAGCCCATAATCTCGCGGAATGGACCTGTCAATTGGCCACCAAGATCGTGCGATTTGACACCACTGGATTTTTTCTTTGGGGATATGTGAAGTCGCTCGTCTACGCCAACAAACCAGAAACG
This sequence comes from Stomorhina lunata, assembly GCA_933228675.1. Taxonomy (NCBI): domain Eukaryota; kingdom Metazoa; phylum Arthropoda; class Insecta; order Diptera; family Rhiniidae; genus Stomorhina; species Stomorhina lunata. The sequence continues at coordinate 53,991,904 of OW121742.1, forward strand.
TTAGGGGACTTGGAAGCCAACATTCGTGGCGTTATTGCCAACATACGGCCCCATATGCTCGAAAAAGTAGTTGAAAATTGGACCTGTAGAATTGGCTTTATTCGAGCCAGCCGCGGCGGCCATATGCCCGAAATCATATTTAAACATTAATGGCATAAAATTATCCTTCCAATAAAGCCAAATTGATGGACATTAAAACGATTTTCTTGTGTTTTATTTCAATTCGAAGTTCTATACCTCTAAAAAAAACACCCATTACAAATTCTAGTTTTTAACAAAAAATTCGTGTTTTCAACAAAAAACAGACATCGGTCAATGAAATTTACAAAAAAAGTGTAAATGTATATATATTCAACATGAGTTAAAAGTACTCGATTTTTAAATAATCGGTTTAAATCCTTAGTAAAAATTTGTCTATTTGACTATTTATTATTTTACTGTATTATAAATGTGTTTAGTTTATATTTTTATATAACATAAACATAATTTTACAGTAAGAAAAGAAGAAAAATGTTATTTTATATTAAAAACATACAAAACATTATTTAGAAATTCGACTACCCGGAGGAAACAATGAATAATTAATTCGTTGTTTTGTATATTTAACTATAAAGAGACAAGAGAGAATGACGATGTTGCCAGTATTAACATGTAAAATTGACTTGACGTATTCATTAGTAAAAGAACTGTTTTTGGATACTATTTTTTAACAATCGTTTGTTAGCCTTAAAGTATTTGGTAACTAACGTGTTCTTTAAGCAATATTTAAGATTTTTTTTTAACATAAGACCGTTAAGCAGTTATTTATGTATTTAAGAAAAAACTTAATTCTTTCTTTGTAAAAAAAGGGTTAGAAATCAAGTTAGGAAAAGCTAATCAAAAATATTAACAAAACAAAACAAAAAACTGAATACGAAACTTAAGAAAAAGCTTTTAAAAGATTTAAAATTCATAACATTTACACCCAAATACGATAACGTGGAATGACGGCGATTTGAGGCATTTGGATCGATCACAATTGCAGTTGGTGGTGCACTCAGAGTTTCGCAAACAGAGCGACGTGGTAGTGCATTTGGATTAAGACGATTTGCATGTTGAGGTTGTAAATGTTGCAAATGTGGTAGATGTTGCTGATGATCGTGTCCATTCCATAGCAACTTTTGGATTTAGGTTTTTTTAAGTTAAAATACATGATTTTTGTTTTTCAATATTGTTAAAATGGATGGTGCATAATATTTAGTTGGAAAAGATTTGCAATAATTTGTTTATATATTTCCATTAATTATTGCATTTATTGTTTTTAATGATTTTGAGTTTTTTTTTTTTTTGTAAAAATTGCATTTGCAAATGAGTGATTTAGAAATAAAAGAAGAAAACAATTGTAAAATTATTATTAATTATTTTTTGATATTTCTTAGGATGTTATAAAGTTATTAACATGTAGCTTATGAGTTTGGCAATGTCAGAGGCAGTTGAAAAAAAAGTATGAAAAGAATGTGTCAATAATGTATTTGGGACATTAATCTGAATTTTCTGAAAAAAATTGCCTACTTAAATAGGGGTCACTATTTCACTCTAGTATGACAACAAAAATTTCTATAAATTTGTCTTTTCTATATATTTGTCTTAGATTTCACTGGACATTGACATGATTATTTATAAGCTGACTAAAAGACTAATATCTAACATAACTCTGACTATCAGACTTCGACTTGAATATCAATTTTGGGTCTGAGTGAATATTCCACTTAGGTTTGACTATCAGACTTAGGTCTCACTGCTATCAAACTTATGTTTGACTCGTAGAATTATTTCAGACCAAAGACTCTATAATATAAAGATGTATTGATGATATATTGAATTGCCGTATGGTCGTTTTGAAAGCTCCATTAAAAGAGAGTATACCATTTATACTCTAATTCGGAAACAATGGAGATGATTATCTAATGGGAGAACCTAAGGTATACACACGTGCTCATGTAATGTATATTTGTTTGTGCGTTTATGTGTTTTTCATTGTTTTTTACCCAATTTAATTTCACATATGACAGAAAAAATTTATGGAATGCAATATCTTTATATTTTATTGTCTTTGGTAGATGTCAATACAAGTAATTTAAAGTAAGTGATATAGAATACCTTTTTGTGAAGTAGCCTAATTATTTGGGCCTAATATATCTAGTTGTCACATATGTCTCATTGTAGGGTCATATACGGGGTTCCTAATATTAATTTCTGCTCGCAGACTAGATGTTAAGCTATCGAAACTAAAGTTTTTTTAATAGTCCTTTTATGTCTGAAAGGCTGCCACGGTAAACTTTAATGTGGCGAGCAAATCTTTAATGAATCCTACCAAGTCACGTTAAGTTGTTTCAGTAGATTTTTCATTAGAGTGAGCATATTGACCGTTTAAAAGCAGCTTTCAGTTAATATTTTCCCTAAGGTATTGCTGTAAACACAATGATGACAGCAGGATACATGAATACCAACTGCAAAAGTCGTTGGCTGAATCGTCGCCTCGTAATCAGCTACTTAATTATTTTTGAGACGACAACCGCATTTGAGATTGTGAGTGGTGCCAATATCGTGTTTATAAGACAAAATTAAATTTTATATTTTAATGGAAATGATATAAATTCATTTTAGTTTTTTTTATCAACAGTTTTCCTGTATCTGATAGTTGAAAATCTAACAGAAAGATTCTGGTGTGATCTATTATAGTTTAAGAGTTATGAGCTTTAGATATAAGTATGCTCTTTTATATAATGCATTTGATACAGGACATACTGCATTCTCATATAACTTAAACTACGCAGCTCTAGCACATGAATCGTGTAAGTTATGACAGTTTAAAAATTTACTTCTATTGACGTAGATTTATATATATATAAATGTTTATATTATATACTAGCTGCCCGGTACGTGCTTGGCTACGTATCAAGTGAAATAATAGACAAATTTAATGTTAACATCAAATTTAATTAGGTTTGATTAATTTCAGTGGCGCTATCTATTGGAAATTGGTCACACCAATTTTTAAACATTCGCCAGCTCATGCGCAACAACTTTGCTAAAGATCATAACTTGATCAGTTTACGACTTAATTCATTTGGAAATTGGTAATATGAACTTTGAAACTTTCGTCGGCTCATAAGCAACAACTTTGCTAAAGATAATTTCATGATCAAATGAACAGTTTACGATTTAATTCATTCGGAGTAATTTTCAGTAGCGCCACCTGTCGAAATTTGGTCATACCAACTTTGAAACCTTCGTCGGCTCATGAACAACATCTTTGCCAAAGATCATTACATGATCAAATGTATAGTTTACGATTTAATTCATTTGGAGTAATTTTCAGTAGCGCCAACTGTCGAAAACTGGTCTCATTAGTTTAGAAACCTTTGTAGGCTCATGTGCAACAATTTTGCTTCAAACTGAACTAAATTAAATTTGAAGGAAAGACATTACACAAATATCCAATTAATTTTAAATCATTTTATCAATTTTGTCCGATCAAGACACGATCAAATGCGTAGTTTACGATTCAAGTAATTTTGAATAATTTTCAGTGTCGCCATTTATCGGAATTTAATCGCACCAGAAACCTCCATCGAAACATGAGCAACAACTTTGCTTAAGATCATATGCACAGTTTAAGATTTATTTAATTTTTGAGTAATTTTCAGTTGCTCCACCTGTCGGAAATTGGTCTTACGAATTTTTAAACCTTTGCGGTTTATGCTCAACAACTTTTCTAATGATCATAATATAGAAACCTTCGTCGGCTTTGCTAAATATTATAGCATGAAGTAATTAAAGTTAAGCAATTCTTAGTGGCGCCACCTGTCGGAAATTGGTCATACCATCTTAGTAATGTTCGTCGGCTCGCAATGTGCAACGACTTTTCTTAAGATCTTTACATAATCAAATGCATATATAGATAGTTTTATTGTAAAAATTATATATATAAATATTTGATTAGTATGAATGTAGTTTAAAACAAGTTAGAAAGTGCTATAGTTTGGGTCCAGCTGCAACGGTGGTCGGTAGTCGTTTGGCTGTGTGGACGATAAAATAATCATTCTAATTTGAATACATGTATTCCAAATTTGACAGATTGTGACAGGTTGGCCTACAGTCGTGATTGTTTCTACAATATTTTTAGAAAAAATATTGTATTGCGGTATCGTATCAGAATATTAATCTGTGTTGGGCATAAACTTTGGCCTCCACCCACAAAGTAGAAATATATGTATATTAAGTCGTTGCAGAAAATAGATAGCTTGCTGATTCATCAATTTACTTGGTAAGGGTCCGGCCCGGACCTAATAATAGCTCATGCGAATTTGGATACAGTTACGATTTATATTACAAAAGCTGAAAGTGATTTGCTGTTATACTGTTCGCAGGGGTACTTGTCGCTCACTTGGCTGATTAATAATCTATCAGATGTCAGTCGTGCAGATCTTTAGACACTTATTTTTCTATGAAATTTCTATGACATTTTCTATGAAATTCAGTCAGGGTCCTAATTTAATACATTATTCTTAATACTACAAAAAAAAAAAACAAGTAAGAAAGTGCTATAGTCGGTCAAGCCCGACCATACGATGCCCTTCACCACTAAGGTCAAAGGTGTTATTTTTCCTGTACAAAGACAAATATTTGCTAAATTTTGCCATCATACAAACATTTTCTCAAAACTTAAGGCACGGTCACACTGATTAAACATTTAATCGAAATTGTTAAATATTTGATCCTCGTAGTCTGACCACAAAATACTTTTGAGGTTAAAATAAGAAACATGTTGATTTGAAGAAAACAAAATCATTTGCCAGCAAATAAAAATTTTCCTAATGTGACCAAGCAAGAGCAAATATTTTTTTAAATTTTGATCAAATAATTATTTAATCTTACAAAATTTTTGTAACATCAAACAGGGGTAAATAACAGCTGAGCATGTGTATTGTTTACTATTCAAACAGAAACAACAACATCAAATATGAGAAACAGCAACATCAAATTTGAGAAACAACAACATCAAATTTGAGAAACAACAACATCAAATATGAGAAACAAATTGCTAAATACACAATTTTGTTTTGAAAAAATTTGTTCAAATATTTTTTGGGAAAATATTTAATCTTCAGTGTGACCGAATTTTTAATGTATTTTATCAAATAAAAATCGTCAAATAAATGTGCAAGTGTAACCACAAATTTTTTTTTATATTATTTTGACAATATTTTACTCAAAATATTTGATTTAAATGTTTAATGAATCTGACCGTACCTTTATACATATATGTAAGCTGTTTCCTACATTTAGACTTATATGAGTGCAAGGGTCAAATGTGGACCGATTATCTCAAAATTTTGGGAAATTGATTACAGTTGTCACAAAAATTATGTGTGCAAAAAATAAACTTGAAATTCTCATCATCTTTAGATTTACGAGCTTTTTAGTGATTTTTGTCTCATTTAGTGCGTTTTCAAAAATGACTTTGTATGAGAGCTATGGTCAAATGTGGACCGATTTCAACGAAATTTGGTATAGTCATTTTAGTTTACATAAGCATTTGTTTTAAATTTCATGAAAAAATATTTATATTTGTGGCCAATATAGCCAGCCAACCGTCCAGCCAGCCAGACGGACGGACATCGCTAAATCGACTCAAAAGTGAAGTGATTCTAAGCCTGTTGGTATACTAAAAGGTGGGTCTAAGACAAATATTTTTATGCGTTACATACATCAGCACAAACTTATAATACCCTTTCCACCTATGGTGGTGAAGGGTATAAAAACAATTGTTGACACATCTTTGTTATGAAAACGAATTATGTATAAAGAAATTTTCGAAAATATGAAAAATAATTTCTTCTCTGTAATAAAGTCAAAAAGAAATTTTGAAAAAAATGGAATTTTACTAGTATTTAAAAAAATATACTCGAAAAGAAATCCCTGGATATAAAACTTATAATTGTCTTTCATTTAAAAGCACAAAAAAACATAAAGTAAATGTGATACAATTAACTATAAATTACACAAAGGAAAAACAATATATGAAATAAAAACTGCGAATTTACAATTATTACAGAAAAAAGCCAATTAATTTAAAAGCCAATTCAATATGAAGATATAACTATAACTATACGACTTTATCACAAAAAAAAAGAGAAGGAAAAAAGCAAAAAAAATAATAAAAAGAATATTACAATGATTAATGATTGATAGCGAAAGCAAAGAACATAAATATAAATTTTATTTTATAAAATACAAATTCAAATGTGTAGAATGAAAGTAAAATTGTGTGTAAGATTACAATACACATACATACCCACATATGCATAAACATGTATGTACCTTCAATCATATGAAAATCCATCATACATCAAAAGTAATGTAATGTTATAGGCATACGAGTAAATGTATGTGTAAGCATTTTACATACAAATACCTCCATACACACACAGACACAAAAATAAATTAAGGAAAGAAAATAAACAGGCATGTCACGAATTCCGTTCGGAATTGAAACCATTCCGTAGTTGAATTCCGATCGAAATGGTTTTAGGTTCTATAGATTCCGAAAAATTTTAAATGTCCAAAATCAGTACAAAATAAGATTTTTTCAATTGAAATTTTCAACTCTATCTTTGTTTTAACAAAAAACACTGATTAATTGAGGAAATTGTTCAAATATTGAATAAACAACTAAAAACATATGAATTCAATTCCACTTTGAAAATAGAAAGTGGTTTCATTCCGAAAAATTTTTTCGTTTTACTTTTTCAATAGAAGCAAAGTGCGGAATTCATTCCACTTCCGAACGGAATTGAGTTCTGTGACATGTCTAAAAATTAAAGTTTAAACATTGATGAAAGAGTATATTAAATTTTCAAAAAAAAAGAAAACACAAGGAAAATTAATAATGAATTTACGATGGCATGTATTTGCACGAATACGAGATTATGGTAATAATTTAAGAAAATATTTATTGTTTTATTCTCATCGTCAAACTCACCTGTAAACTGGTGTAACTGTTGTATTTACGTTTCGTAAAAGGAAAACCACTTTGATGTTCATTTACATGACGATGGCGCAGCAGTAGAGAACGTAGAACAGATGGTTTGTCATCGGTATTAATTAAATCTTCAACGACCATCTGCGGAGATGTATAGAAAAGAAAATGGTTAATTATTTCGAATAACGAAAACATTATACTGGACATTATTTTAATTTGTTCAATTTAATTGTTTCAATTCCGATAATTACCTGCTCAACAACACGATACGCTACAGCTGGTAAATCTTTTTCATGTAAATCCAATAGGACTACGCCGGTTTCCAGGCAGCGACGTAGATTAAGCAATGAGTGAAAAGATAGTGAGGCTACGTGAGGTTTACCCCAACGGTCGGAACCCTCCTGGACGTCTTCTTCATATTTGATCCAACGGGCGGTTTCTTTCCATTCGCGATCCTCACCGGAGCCGATGAGTTCGTCAAGTTGCACAAAGATCTAATAATTTAAAATAAAAATATTTTCAATACACAAACTTTTTTTCTAAACAAAAATATTCTATATATTCTAAAGAAAAATAGTCGATATCGAAATTTTTCTAAAGAAAAATAGTCGATATCGAAATTTTTCTAAAGACAAATAGTCGATATCGAAATTATTCTAAAGAAAAATAGTCGATATCGAAATTTTTCTAAAGAAAAATATTCGATATCGAAATTTTTCTAAAGAAAAATAGTCGATATCGAAATTTTTCTAAAGAAAAATATTCGATATCGAAATTTTTCTAAAGAAAAATAGTCGATATCGAAATTTTTCTAAAGAAAAATAGTCGATATCGAAATTTTTCTAAAGAAAAATAGTCGATATCGAAATTTTTCTAAAGAAAAATATTCGATATCGAAATTTTTCTAAAGAAAAATATTCGATATCGAAATTTTTCTAAAGAAAAATAGTCGATATCGAAATTTTTCTAAAGAAAAATAGTCGATATCGAAATTTTTCTAAAGAAAAATATTCGATATCGAAATTTTTCTAAAGAAAAATATTCGATATCGAAATTATTCTAAAGAAAAATATTCGATATCGAAATTTTTCTAAAGAAAAATATTCGATATCGAAATTTTTCTAAAGAAAAATAGTCGATATCGAAATTTTTCTAAAGAAAAATAGTCGATATCGAAATTTTTCTAAAGAAAAATAGTCCATATCGAAATTTTTCTAAAAAAAAATATTCGGTATCAAAATGTTTCTAATGGAAAATAGACGAAATTTTTCTAAAGAAAAATATATTTTTTTCGATATCGAATTTATTCTACAAAAAAAATTTGATACTTAATTTTTTCGTCAAAAATTTTCTTCCATAGAAAAAATGTCTTCAAAAATTTTTTTCTGTAGAAAAATATCGTCATAAACATTTTTTCTATAAGAAAATTTTCGTCAAAAATTTTTTGTAAATAAAAATTTCGTTAAAAATTTTTTGTATAGCAATTTTTTCATCAAAAGATATTCTTTTATAGAAAATTTTTGCCACATTTTCTATAGAAAAATTTGTCTAATAAAATTTTTTTCTACAGAAAAATTTTTGTCATAAAAATTATTTCTTGAAATAAATTTGCGTCATAAAAATTTTTTCCTAAAAAAAATGTTTCTATAGAAAACTTTAAGTCAAAAAATTTGTTCCATAGAAAAATCTTCTTCAAAAAAATATTTTCTATTGAAAAATTTTTATCAAAAAAATGTTTTCTGTAGAAAAATTTTCGTCAAAAAAATTTTTTCTATAGAAAAATTTTCGCCAAAATTTTTTTTCGATAGAAAAATTTTTGTCAAAAAATGTTTTCTATAGAAAAATTTTCGTTATAAAAATTTCTATAGCAAATTTTTCTTTCAAAATATTTCTACGAAAATTTTTCGTTATAAAAATTTCTATTGATATTTTTTTTTATAAAAAATTTCTATAGAAAATTGTTCCATATAAAAATTTAATTATAAAACTTGTTATAAAAAAATTTCCCGTATACAAAAACTGTAAACATTTCTATAGAAAATGTTTTCTTTTAAAAAATTTCTATAGATTATTTGTTTTTATATGAATTTCTATAAAAATTTTACCTTATAAAAATTTCTATAGAAAATTTTTCGATATAAAAATTTCTATAGAAAGTTTTTCGTTATAAAAATTTATATAGAAAATTTTTCGTTGTAAAAATTTCTATAAAAATTTTTTTCTTAAAAAAATGTTTCCTTTTAAAAATTTCTATAAAAAATTTTCTTTATAAAAATTTTAATAGAAAATTTTTCGTTATAAAAATTTTATTTAAAAAATTTTTCGTTACAAAAATTTGTTTAGAAAATTTTGCGTTACAAACAATTTTCCAGAAAATTTTTCGTTATAAAAATTTGTATAGAAAATTTTCCGTTATAAAAATTTCTACAGAAAATTTTTCGTTATAAAAATTTCTACAGAAAATTTTCCGTTATAAAATTTTTATAGAAAATTTTTTGTTATAAAAATTTTTATACCAAATTTTACGTTATAAAAATTTCTACAGCAAATTTTTCGTTATAAAAATTTCTACAGCAAATTTTTCGTTATAAAAATTTCTATAGAAAATTTATTGTTATGAACATTTCTATAGAAAATTAGTTTACAAAAATTTTTGATGTAAAAAGTTCTTTAGAAATTCTTCGGTATAAAATTTATAAAGATTTTTTTTTTCTAAAATTTGCATGTAAAGTTAACTTACCTCATGTGGACTATGATCGAAAATCTTTTTAGCATTCTGCAGGCCAGCTATACTAATTTGGGGTAGCTCTCGCAATTTGATCGATGAATGATGAATTTTATGCCTCCTCAAGGCTCGGGGATCATCTGAACGATGCGACCTTAATTCATTAAGATCCGCTTCCTAAGCCATAAATGAGGAAAATTAAATAATTTAGTATTTTTATATAAATAGAATTGAGTTTTTAAAATTATTAACCTGTGCGGCCTTCGGTATTGTCTACATAATTTCATAATAATTTATTTAAATTTAGGGAGAAGGCAAAAATATAAATATTTACAAATAATAAAAGGTTTAATAATTACGTTTGGTTGGAAAACAACTAGAATTACATTACAAGTAGAATTTGAAGAAAATATGAAAATGTAATAATATTTACCTCCAAAGTGGAATCTTCCGGTGCTGATATCTTACGATTACCGGCATCGCCGTTTTCTTCAGGGACTTTTTTGGCTTCCACGCTGTCTTGATGGGAAAATTTACGTTGTCTATAATACTGATGGCGGCTGAAAATGAGTGTTGTTTAAAAAAATTAAACAAAGAAATTAAATAAAAATAGCAAAAATAACAAAACCAATCATTTTGCTAAGTATAAACACAAAGCAAATTAGGGTGAGCCGTAAAGTATTTTTCAAATTATCGGAATATTTTTTAAACTTTGGACATAATGATTGAATCAAAATTTTATTCTTAACAGACTTTTTTAATAAAAAAAATATTTTTAAGATTTTACCCAAAAAGTTACCCTATTTAAAAAATTAAATCACGGCTCACCCTTATTTTTATTCACGTTTAATTTTCACGTTTCAAAAGTGACTTGGCTTACCTTTTTCTTCTTTTACGCTCGTGTATATTATCGTTGGGTTGTTCATCATAGCTTAAACTAGGGGGTGTAACAACAGTTGCCTTCTTCTTACCAAATTGTACGTGTTTTTCATCAGCCGAATTATCCTACAAAAATAAAATAAAAACATTTTGTTATACAATTATTGTCTTTTTTTTTTTCAACTGATTCCATAAGACTTAAGTCTTTGACAAGAATTCCAACAAAATAAAATCAATCAAAATAGGATTAAGGGAAAGATTTAAATACTTACCGAATGATCACCATGTCCAGCACGTTCGGAAACTAATGGAAAATCTTCTGGTATATCATCGTAATTTTGTGCATTCGATGAGTCATTATTGTGGTCGTATTCAGAATCTTCATCTATATTTAGATCACTGTTAAGGTTCTTTGTACGAAGTACTGAAAGAAAAAAAAACATATATTAAGAATTAATCATCGATGAACCGCCGTGGTATAGCAGGTTAGTCATCCGCCTAGCATACCAGAGTCCCAAGTTCGATCCCTGGCCAGACTCACTTGAAAAAATAAATTTTCAAAAAAAAAAGCGGTGGTTCACCTCATAACTCAGCTAGCCACTGGTTATTGAGTATTAGGCTATGTAAAACTTCTCTAACTAATGCATTTGCCGTTCGGAGCCGGCGTTAAAACGTAGGTCCCTTTCATTGAGTCTAAAAATAGAATCGGATGCAGCTCATTGTCTGAGAGAAGTACCCCTTGTTCCAATTGGAATGTTGTCGGGGAATTATATATATATATATATATATATATATATATATAACATAATTTTTATATATCGTCTTAGATATATATTAATATCATAGAAACATGTTTAAGTAATAAAAGAAAAGACAATAATATTTACACCCGTCAGCACAATAGGTGAAAAGGGTATAATAAGTTTGTACTGATGTATGTAACGCATAGAAATATTTGCCTGAGACCTGTCTTTATAGATTCTTTATAGACTCAAAATCAGGGACCGAAAATAACTGTTATTTTTGAATTTTTTATTAAAAAAGCAATCGCAAGGAAATGTCGGAGAATAAAACCAAGTATACCATTTTGATAGTCTTGGACGAAATTTTCATTAAATGCGATGATTTTTAAAAATCTGATTTTTATTGTTTAGAAAAACAAATAACAGTTATTTTTTGATTTTTATTTTTTTGTGCAAAAATAAAAGTTATTTTTTAACTTTTATTTTTTCAAGCAAAAATAACAGTTATTTTTGACTTTTATTATTTCGATCATGAATAAAAGTTATTTTTTGACTTTTATTTTTTCGAGCAAAAATAAAAGTTATTTTTTCACTTTTATTTTTTCGAGCAGAAATAAAAGTTATTTTTTTACTTTTATTTTTTCGATCAGAAATAAAAGTTTTTTGTGTTCGCAACCTAATTATGATTGCGAAACTCAATACCATTAATTTTTCAGCATATGCAAATTATTTTCACTGAAAAATTATCTTGGTTTGACAATAATTTTCAATAAATTTATCATGAATTTAAGCAAATGTAACTTTTATTTTTGCTAGAAAAAATAAAAGTCAAAAAATAACTTTAATTTCTGCTCGAAAAAATAAAAGTACAAAAATAACTTTTATTCATGATCGAAATAATAAAAGTCAATAATTACCGTTATTTTTGCTCGAAAAAATAAAAGTTAGAAAATAACTTTTTTTTTTGCTTGAAAAAATAAAAGTAAAAAATAACTGTTATTTTTTATCGAAAAACTAAAAGTCAAAAAATAACTTTAATTTCTGCTCGAAAAAATAAAAGTCAAGAAATAACTTTTATTTTCTGACTTTTACGATAAAAGTTATAACAGTTACGGTCCCTGCTCAAAATCACTTAGTCGATCTTACGATATTTTTATGAAATTTATGGCTCGATTGTGCATTGCAACTCAACTTAAAAATGAAATTACGTATGGCAACTGATAACCGATAACAGAACCTCAGTTACATTGTCACTTATTAGTTATATTTGTAGATGGAAACAAGAGTCAATTCTAGTTGTTAGTTATAGGTTATTTCAGCAACCGGAAATTTGTAGTTGCTATGAGTTTCTTTTTTACTGGTTGTGTTGCCAGTAGACCAAGCAACTAACATTCGGTGGCAATACACTAACATTTGAACTATTATTGTAAATAAAAATTACATTAAAAATTTCGTTAAAAAAGACGAATCGCCTTTATGAAATATTCCCAGCAAAACTTTGTTAACGACAAGTACTCTGATAACTGGTTACCTTATAATGACTACAACATACCCTCCGAATAAATAATAAGTTATTACAGAAGTACTTATTTGTAATTAAGATGGTAATTTAAACTGAATGGCCCCGGTTTAAATCCCACCAAGGGCAACAATTTTTTTTAGTATTTTTTTTTATTAAAAGAGTATTTTTAAATGATTTTTGAATTTTAAGAACTTAAATATTACCTTCTGTAAAAAAAAATTGGAAAACTAACTCTCGGTAATGAAAAAATACCATCATGAGAAAATACCATCATGTTGGATACCAAACACGATTCTAATTGGTCTTTACTTGGTAAGCCCAACTTATCTGGGTCATCCTTCATCTCAACTGTGAACACTGACCTCCTCGTGGTATCACCCGGGAAGCTAGTTTGACACCCATTAATATAATGAGCTAACATGTACCGAGAGTTGTCCCATAAGATCGATAAAAATGGGTTAGGATTACGGGCTAGTTACCCTCTTTTGAAAAAAAATGCTACCTAATGTTAGAGGAGGATGTCCGAAACTTCGATAGAAAGATATTTTTCAAAGCTTGGCCTATAAAATTGGAGAATATTCGCACAAGATCGAAGTCCATGTAATTCTAAAATATTCTCGGACTTTGACCTTAACAGGTTGTAACTATAGGCCATTTAAGTAATTTAAGTGTAGAGTCAATCTTATGTAAAAACTTATACAAAAAAGAGGATTTAAATTGTTTAAATTTTAAAATAATTGAAAAAAAAAACTTCTTTATTATTTATTAAATGCATTAGACATTTACAAAAAATCGTATAAACATTTTTTTTCCAAAAATCACAACAAAGCCAAAAAAGCAGGGAAAAACAAAGTTATTGCCACATGATTTTGGATCTATAAATACAAATTGTTTATATCAATTATAAGCTGCTAAGCTTATAACATATGAAGTAGCTCAGTGGAAGAGTCTCTGCCTAGCAGTCGGAGGGTCTGGGTTCGAACCCCCATGGGGTCATAAAAAAAATGTATATTTCGTTTCAAAATATATTTTTTTAAATACAACAACAAAAAAAGTTTTTGTTGTTGTTTTCCAATTGCTTACCCAAGTCATTACTTTTCTGCCATTGGTAAGTACTTGCCTCCAATGGCATCCCCATGTTAATGTAATGACTTAAACAGTGAATGAGTAAGTAGTTCGTGTTCAATAGTTTAGCTGTTTAACTCATTATTTAGTAATGAAAAGTTTTGCTGGGTTTCTTTACAAAAGTGGAAAAACATTTGAATTTAAAAAGAAACTAAAATCAATAGGGTAAAATCGGTCTCCAATGCTCCATATATACAGCGTAAAAATGTTACGGGGGACAAAGTTTTCAAGTTTTCATTTTTATAGACTAAGAATTAAAGCTTAATATACGCGTTTAATATCATTGGATCGGGAATGACCAGAAGGTAAACACCAAGAATTTTTTGTTTTTTTAAGTATATAAATATAATTCCCCGACAACATTTCAATTGGAACAAGGGGCATTTCTCTCAGACAATGAGTTGCATCTGATTCTATTTTTAGACTCATTTTTAGGCTCCGAAAGGCAAATGCTATAGTTAGAGAAGTTTTTGTATAGCCTAATGCTCAATAACCAGTGGCTAGCCGAGTTATGAGCTGAATCGCCACTTTTTTAAAAATTTATTTTTTTCAAGTGGGTCTGGCCGGGGATTGAACTTGGGACCTCTGGTATGTCAGGAGGATGACTAACCTGCCAGACTACGGCGGTTCACACGGTTTAAGTGCGTGAGTTAAAAAAATACCAATTTCAACTGAAAAATTCCCCAATTAACAACCAGGGAAAACGTGTTTAAAAAATATATATTTTTACAAATATGGCAGCACTGACAAAAAAAGCCTCCGTAAACCACTGTGCGTTATTTATATAACTCCAATTACTTTCGATGGAGTCTTTTACATCTAACTGTATACAATTAAGCAGACTTTGTGCCCCCACTGGATGGATCTTTTTTGCAATTTTAATGAACGAGCATTTAAAAAACCACAAATTTTCCAAATTTTTTAAAAATTCGAGGAGGGTGCAATTATTGTCGAAGTGAAAAATCAAAAATTACACATTTCATATATTCGAAAATGTAATATCTATATGCTTAATTTTTCCGATCTCATATATATGTCTATATGATTTTGACAGTTTTAAAATTTTGTAGTTGGTATAAGATTTTTCGGATTTGCCCATATTTAAAATTTTTTTGAAGAAATCAGTTTCACGCCAACCCCCAGACTTATTCAAATTTCTAAAAAAAAAAAATTAATATCAATCGAATAAGGGAAAAGCGTTACCATGACCCGCCCAACCTTCAACAATTATTTGTATGGGAATAATGGGAGTATTTTAGATTTGGACAAAATTTTAAGAAATAAAAATTTAATTATTTAATTGAAAAACGATTATGAAATATATAAGAGAACAAAAATAGCTTTATTTTAATTCATACAAATTTCAAATTTATGAAGTAGTTTTGGAGTAATTTTAAGTGTTCCCTCAAATTTGTATTCTTAATGAAATGCCTAAGAATATGCAGCAAAAAAATTTACTGTAGAATAAAGAAATTCAAAAGTAAGCAAAATTTACAATTATATGGTCTATAAATACTAAAAAGCTGAGTTTTGAATAAATTTACTCCGTTTTTTTTCATATCAGAAAATTGTAAATTTTTTTCTAGTCGGTTTCAAAAATATTTTTTTTTGATTTTTTGAAAATTTTCTTCAGTAGGCCAAAAGTAATGTCGCATATGTTTTATAATTTTGTTTTTATGGGGGATCTGTTTGGAGATCAAGGCCAAGAAATTGTGCTACTTCTACTGGATGAGTTTACAAATCCTCAGGACTAAGTGAAGTAGGGTTGGCGGTACAGTTGAAAATGTGGGGGGTATCATGAAGACCCTGACCACAAGCTGGGTATATGTTGGAGACGGCACGGTCTATGCGGGACCAAAAGATATTTAATCTACTGCTCCATCCCGATCTCAGTTGAGCCAGAACGACTCTTGTTTTCCGCTACAGGTTCGTTTCTTCTTCTGCTACGGGCGGTGGCGACCTCCTAAAACAACAGTCATGCGATAACCTGAATTCGCGGAGTTGGTGGCGTCTTTATGAATGTTGTTTAATGCTGCCATGTAAGAGGTATGATCTAAAGGATCAAGTACATATCTTCGTATGCTATCCTCATACACGCGAAGATCTTTCCTGCTATGCCTCGGGGAAGATGCTAACTGTGTGATGTTAAAGTTTGGATAATTTCTCCGATGACATCCCAAAAGGAACTGTTGAGATAGCATAATGTTGTGTTCCTTTACTGGAAAGATCTTTGTGTCCTCGTGAAGATGATGTGGTGAGGTAATTTGTAGGCAACCTGTAATAGTTCTTAGGGCTGCATTTTGGCAGCATTGAATATTCTCCACTGAGTATCACTAAGCGACGCTGGCCATACTGGAGCAGCATATTTTGCCACTGACCGACCGAACGCTTTATAGGAAGACCAGCAAGGTTTCTTTGTTCAAAGGCTGTCGAGTGTGACTTCCAGGATTTTCGGGTGGTTCACTGTCGGAAGTGGTACACCATCGATCTCGACGCCAAGTTGTAGGCTTACTTTTTTGTCAGGTGGTAAATAGGGTCGCTGAGGATTTCGTTGGTTGTATCTTCAGGTTACGTTCAGTGAAGAAGTTGTGGATGATACCGAGATAACGATTCACCTTACCGCATAGGTCTTCCACATTATGGCCGGTTGAAATTATCGTACAGTCGTCTTCGTATGATATCATTTCAACCCCTTGCGGTGGAGCTTTGAGTTTAGAGAGGTAGAAGTTGAACAAGAATGGCGACAGGACTCCGCCCTGAGGAACTTCCTGTTTGATTCTACGGTGTTTTGAGCGCTGGTCTCTAAACTCTACAAACGACTGACGTCCGCTCAGATAATTTACAATCCATCTCTTCAAATTTGTTGGCATTATGGACATCAGGATATCCTGGAAGAGGGTGGCATGGCTTATCGTGTCAAAGGCTTTTGACAAGTCAAGCGCCACAAGGACCGTTCTTTCACAAGGGCTCTGCTAGTTTAAGCCTTGTGCGATCTGAGTGGTTATGGCTGTTAATGCTGTGGTGCTGTGCATTTTGCGGAATCCATGCTGGTGGCAAACTGCTGGTAGTTGGCTGGTCAGCTGGGGGAGGAGAAGAGCCTCGAGTGTTTTCGCGAGTGTTTTCGCGACAGGAGGGATATCGGTCTGTACGATGATCTCTCATTCGCGGGTTTCCCAGGTTTTAATATCGGGATCACTTTACTCACATTCCAGACATCGGCTATAGTGAGGCTGGTCATAGATAGATTTATGACACCTGTCAAGAATTCGACTCCCTACTCGCCTAGGTGTTTATGCATCAGCATGGAAATTCCGTCAGGGCCAATTGCCTTTGAAGTCTTAGCTGTACGGATGGCCTTTGCAACTTCCGCTGGCGTAAAAAGTTGTGGTGGGTCCGAGACTGGGAGATCATGCAGTTTGCGAACAATACTTCTTTTCGCCTTGGCTCTCTCGGGGAGCTCAATAAATAATCGGCTAAAAGCACGCGAGCACGATTTCGGGTCGGATATGGTGTTATCGGCAAACTTAATCGCGACCCGATCATCCTTTTTCATAGGGTCCGAGAGAGATCGAACTTACTTATACCAGCGCCAAGGTTGCAGTTCTTCAGGTGATCAAATCAACGGTTTCGCTTATCCTCATTTACCAACCAGCTGATATCGCGGTTCAGCTGGACGATCCTGGGATCATCAGGCTAATGCCACTGCTTCTGCTGGGAAGTGCCGCCTCACTACGGGTATTCTACCAGCAGGGATGAAGCGAGTAGCTGCAGCGTTGATGGTTACGCGAAACTCCCTCTCTGCTTCATGCATGTTCGAGGGTGGTTGTACATCTCTGAAGTGGCAGTCGGTGAATTCTCTGTAGCCGTTCCAATCTGTTTTTTTTCTGGTTTATGTACGTACGACGTTCAGAGAGGATAAAATCGTTTTGTCGCTCCAGTCTAATTATGGGCAGATGATCTGAAGCTAGAGACACAACTGCGCGCCAGGTTAAGCAATTAATTAGATTATTTTTTTATTCAAAATTGTCCAGCTCACGTGAGGTCAAAGCTGGAGCCGAAATTTTTTAAATCTCATCATTAAAAATACCAATGTTTATTTTGAGTGGGGTACTTCTTGCACGAATTTCGTATCCAAGCAACTTGAGTTAATCTAATACATATGAGTTGGTGTGTGAATGATCCGTCTTTGCGGTTCCGTTTTTTTTTTTTCAAATACTTCTTTCTGTGTAGCTTATAGAATTTTTTAGTTTTGTTCGTCTGGGAAGATCCTAATAGTCGCTTAATCTCGCGATAAAACTCTTTGGCCTACCATTCGTCCTCTATTTTCAAACCTGGGGCCAAATTTCCGCATTCGATATCGATTGAAATCTTAGATTTTTTAAAACATTTGTATAGCATACTTTAAGGATAATCAAAATTATTTAAAAGATGCATAATTTACCGTATTTTTTTAAGTTTTTTTTCCAAAAGATGAACAATTGCAAAAGAGTTTTAATTGAACTATATGTTTTTAAAAACGAATCAAAATGGATACCAAATTTCAATTAACTTTTTGCATCGAAGTAACTTTGAACATCCCTAAAGTATACTTCACAATATTTGCTTAAAAGTCTGAGATTTCGATCGATATCGAATGCGGTAATTTGGCCCCTGGTCCGAGATGGGAAACAAAAAGAAACAATGAATTAAAACTTATGGTGATAGTAAAGACCAAATTCGATAGAATTGATGGAAAAAAACTTTGTCCCCCATACAAATGAAATACTTATCCATGTGTATCTTTTTAACTGTTAAAGTTTTTAAAAAATGAATAGTATAGGATTATGAGTTGTTCTACCCTCCATAGAAAGAAAATCTTATTATAAAGCATCTGCGGAATAATTATAATATCTTTCTGCATTATTAAAAAAATAAACAATAATACGGGCAAGGCCGGGACTTTTCATCTAGTTCTATATACAATATTTTCAAATATTATTAATATAACTTACCATTTTTATTTTTATAAGATCCTATAGGATGAACCGTATCTTGAAATGTGGTTACATCAAATTTTTCCTTTAACGAACTTGGACCGGCGAAAACTTTTTCCATTTCCGAGTCCAAGAGAACTTCATTTGGATCTTCATTGCCACCAGACTGTAATAAAAAAAGAAGACAAATTTTAAGGCATTTAATAAATATACAAAATATCAAGTTCTTTGGTAGAATAAAAACAAAACAATTATACCATAAATAAAGCAAATATTTATTTATGTGTTTACCAATAATTATTGTCATGTGGGTTTTTGTTCTTAACACGACATAAATAGATATGAGTTCATTGACACAGTCTCAACTTTTTATGAAGCCAATAGGTAAATGTTGAAAGGTGGCGCAATAGAAAAATTATAATTCTGAGGAAAAAGGAAAGTGGATTGAACATGAAACTACAGTTTTGTTAAACAGATTTCACACCATTATAATACATGAGAATGCAAAACATTCAATGTTTGTACTCAGTTCATTTACGATGAATTTGATTTATGTCACTATTAAAGTCAACATCAATATGTGTTTGATTTATCCAATTGTGCTTTAACAGGTTAATTGAGTTAACCAAATTTCTAATACTTTACACATGATAATAATTCAAATCATTAGCTAAAGAACGAACAATATTTTCAAAGCTTAATTTATGAGAAAATTTATTTAATTTATTTCTCCATTACTTATCCTAAGCACGAGTATTATTTTTGGTTCATTAAACTGATTTTTTCTTATAGTTAATTCTTTTAAATTGCTTTGTTTTTATTAAGGACAAATAAATTATTGGCGCCTGTAAAGTTTTGTTGTTTGTTACAATGAATTATCCTATAATACAATTTGTTCATGTAATATGTAATAAAAATATATATCAAAATAGGCAATCAAAATAATAAAGATTTTATTAGAAGTTATTGTTAATTCTTGGTAGGGGCTCTATAGAATGAGTGTATTTTTCATATTTGAATCTTAAACAAACATTAAAAATTGATTATTTATTTTGTTAGTGAACTTGAAATGTGGACTTTATAAGTTTTAAAACGATATATTTATACAAACTTAAAGCAAAGACTCTCTACTATAAAGATGATGCACTTCCATATACTGATTTGCCTTATGGTCGTTTTGAAAAGTCCCATTAAAAGGAAGTTTACCGCCCCTACTATAATTTGGAAACAACTAATGGAGACGATTATCCAATGAGAAAAAGCTAAGACAAACAAGTTTGTCTTTGTATCGAAAATTTTCAAGACGAAAATTTTTGTAGAAAATTTTCGATATCAATATTTTTGTAGAAAATTTTGGATATACAAATTTTTGTAGAAAATCTTCGATATAACAATTTTTACAGAAAATTTTTTTATCAAAATTCTTTAAAAAAAATTTCTATATAAAATTTTTTAGAAAAATTTTCGATGTAAAATTTTTTATAGAAAATTTTTGACATTAAAATTTTTAAACAAAATTTTTGATATCAAAATTTTTTATAGAAAATTTTCAGTATAAACATTTTTAAGGAAAATTTCGATATAAATTTGTTTTTTTTAGAAATTTTTCGGTAAAATGTTCTATAGAAAATTTTTGATATAAAATAAATGAAATAAAATTTTACTATAGAAAATTTTCGATACAAAAATTTTTATAGAAAATTTTCGGTATAAACATTTTAACAGAAAATTTTCGTTATACAAATTTTTTATAGAAAATTTTCGGTATAACATTTTTTTTATAGAAAATTTTCGATATAAAATTTGTTTATAAAAAATTTTCGGTATAAAAATATTGTATAGAAAATTTTCGATATAAAATTTTTTTATAGAAAATTTTCGTATAAAATATTGTATAGAAAATTTTCGTAATAAAATTTTTCTATAGAAAATTTTCGATATAAAAATTTTTTAAAGAAAATTTTTAAAATAAAATGTTTTTTTTTTTTCTATAAAAAAATTTGATAATTTTCTATCAAATTTTTTTATAGAAAATTTTCGATATAAAATTTTTTATAGAAAATTTTTGATATAACATTTTCTATAGAAAATTTTCGATATAAAATTTTTATAGAAAATTTTCGATATAAAATTTTTTATAGAAAATTGTCGTTATAAAATTTTTTTATAGAAAATTTTCGTATAAAATTTTTTATAGAAAATTTTCGATATAAAATTTTTTATAGAAAATTTTCGATATAAAATTCTTTAAAGAAAATTTTCTACAGAAAATTTTCTATAGAAAATTTTCTATAGAAAGTTTTTGATATAAAATTGTTTATATTATATTTTTTATAGAAAATTTTGCGTTAAATACATTTTTTATAGAAAATTTTCGATATAAAATTTTTTATAAAAAATTTCCGATATAAAATTTTTTATAGAAAATTTTCGGTATAAAATTTTTTTTTAGAAAATTTTCGGTATAAAATTTTGTAAAGAAAATTTTCGATATAAAATTTTTTATAGAAAATTTTCGATATAAAATTTTTTATAGAAAATTTTCGATATAAAATTTTTTATAGAAAATTTTCGATATAAAATTTTTACAGAAAATTTTTGATATAACATTTTTGATAGAAAATTTCGATATAAAAATTTTTATAGAAAATTTTCGATATAAATTTATTTTTATAGAAAATTTTCAAAATAAATTTATTTTTATAGAAAATTTTCGATACAAAAATTTTTAAGAAAATTTTCGATATAAATTTTTTTTATAGAAAATTTTCGATATAAAATTTTTTATAGAAAATTTTCGATATACATTTTTTTATTGAATATTTGCGATATAAAATTTTTTATAGAAAATTTTCGATATAAAATTTTTTATAGAAAATGTTCGATATGAAATTTTTTATAGAAAATTTTCTTTAAAAAATTTGAGTTAAATTCATTTTTTTATAGAAAATTTTCGGTATATAATTTTTATAGAAAATTTTCGGAATAAAATTTATAAAATTTTCGATTTAAAATTTTTTATATTATATTTTTTAGAAAATTTTCGATGAACAATTTTTTATAGAAAATTTTCGATATAAAATTTTTTATAGAAAATTTTCGAAATAAAATTTTTTATATTATATTTTTTAGAAAATTTTCGATGAACAATTTTTTATAGAAAATTTTCGATATAAAATTTTTTTATAGAAAATTTTCGATATAAAATTTTTTATAGAAAATTTTCGATGTAAAATTTTTTATAGAAAATTTTCGATATAAAATTTTTTATAAAAAATTTTCGATATATAATTTTTTATAGAAAATTTTCGATCCTTAATTTTTTTATAGAAAATTTTCGATATAAAATTTCTTATAGAAAATTTTTGATATAAAAATTTTTAATAGAAAATTTTCGATATAAAATTTTTTAAAGAAAATTTTTTATAGAAATTTCTTATAGAAAATTTTTTATAGATAATTTTCGATATAAAATTTTTTATAGAAAATTTTCAATATAAAATTTTTTATAGAAAATTTTCGATATAAAATTTTTTATAGAAAATTTTCGATATAAAATTTTTTATAGAAAATTTTCGATATAAAATTTTTTATAAAAAATTTTCGATATAAAATTTATTATAGAAAATTTTTGATATAAAATTTTTTATAGAAAATTTTCGATATAAAATTTTTTATAGAAAATTTTCGATATAAAATTTTTTATAGAAAATTTTCGGTATAAAATTTTTTATAGAAAATTTTCGGTATAAAATTTTTTATAGAAAATTTTCGGTATAAAATTTTTTATAGAAAATTTTCGGTATAAAATTTTTTATAGAAAATTTTCGGTATAAAATTTTTTATAGAAAATTTTCGGTATAAAATTTTTTATAGAAAATTTTCGGTATAAAATTTTTTATAGAAAATTTTCGGTATAAAATTTTTTATAGAAAATTTTCGATATAAAATTTTTTATAGAATATTTTTGATATAAAATTTTTTTTAGAAAATTTTCGATATAAAATTTTTTATAGAAAATTTTCGGTATAAAATTTTTTATAGAAAATTTTCGGTATAAAATTTTTTATAGAAAATTTTCGGTATAAAATTTTTTATAGAAAATTTTCGGTATAAAATTTTTTATAGAAAATTTTCGGTATAAAATTTTTTATAGAAAATTTTCGGTATAAAATTTTTTATAGAAAATTTTCGGTATAAAATTTTTTATAGAAAATTTTCGGTATAAAATTTTTTATAGAAAATTTTCGGTATAAAATTTTTTATAGAAAATTTTCGGTATAAAATTTTTTATAGAAAATTTTCGGTATAAAATTTTTTATAGAAAATTTTCGGTATAAAATTTTTTATAGAAAATTTTCGGTATAAAATTTTTTATAGAAAATTTTCGGTATAAAATTTTTTATAGAAAATTTTCGGTATAAAATTTTTTATAGAAAATTTTCGGTATAAAATTTTTTATAGAAAATTTTCGGTATAAAATTTTTTATAGAAAATTTTCGGTATAAAATTTTTTATAGAAAATTTTCGGTATAAAATTTTTTATAGAAAATTTTCGGTATAAAATTTTTTATAGAAAATTTTCGGTATAAAATTTTTCATAAAAAATTTTTTATAGAAAATTTTCGGTATAAAATTTTTTATAGAAAATTTTCGGTATAAAATTTTTTATAGAAAATTTTCGGTATAAAATTTTTTATAGAAAATTTTCGGTATAAAACTTTGGTATACAATTTTTATAAAAAATTTTCGGTACAAAATTTTTTCATAGTGGAATAATTTCGAAAAATTTCAATTATCATGAACAATGTAACAAAACAATCACAAATTTCAACAATTTATTTTCAAAATTTCCCATTTTCTTTAATTTTACATTAACAGGCATTAAAACGGTTGGACGCCGTTAATTTGACTTAAAAAGTAATTCTGGAATTATTTTCATACTTTAACTTAAAGTGTCAAACCAATACTTAAGTTCATTACAAACATCACCACAAAACCAATATAGCCTCCAAGCCATAGGTATTGAATATGTATGTATGTGTCTAAGTACTCGTATAGACACATATACTTATACTTTAGATATTAAGTGAAATCAAAAACACGTGTAAAAGCCTACATTAAGGATCATATAAAAAAGTAGACTTACCTTTAAATAAATATTTTAAATTACTTAGTTAGAAACATTTCTTACACCTTTTGTGATGTATATTAAAGGTATGTAATTTCTTTTTATAATTTCTTGGATATTTATGTAATTCTCTTTACATAATTCCTGTATTCATAAGTACTTATAATTACAGACAGTGCTGCTGCCATCATCATCATCATCAGCAAACTTATCAATCTTAATCTAATGCCTTCGCTAAAGTAATTTAGAAAGTCATTATGTGTTTTGTTTGAATATTAATAGGAACAAAATATTTTTTGTCTTCACATTACAAAAATGCCAAAGACATTGTTATATAACGACAGGCAGACAGATATTCTTGGTAAATGTTCAAAAGAACCCAGATATAAATTATAAATCAACAAACAAAAAACTGTCTTCTTTGTTACAAACATTAAGGAAGAGGAAAGTAAATTATTAACAAGGACGATAATTTAGAAAAGTTTAGAAATTCGCATTTTTATCTTAAGTACAAATACTTATGCCTATGTTTGTATAAGAGAGTCCCAAAAATATAAGGTACTTAATTTTTCAAGACTTTACAGGTATACTACTCATTAATCGCCTAATATCTAGGTGACACACTCTAACAGGCACAGGCAGCACATACCACCAGAAGCCGAAGACTTTTTGTAATTTTCGTAAATATCACGATCATTAATGAAAATCGTGAAAATGAGTATTAAAAGCATTCTGTTGAGATTTGGATATTCGCAAAGTCTATAGAAAAATTTTTCTATACAAAAATTTTCGATAAAATTATTTTTCTATAGAAAAATTTTGGTTAAAAATATTTTTCTATAGAAAAATTTTCGATAGAAATATTTTTCTATAAAAAATTTTCGACAAAAATATTTTTCTATAGAAAAATTTTCGACAAAAATATTTTTCTATAGAAAAATTTTAGATAAAAATATTTCACTATAGAAACATTTTTGACAAAAATATTTTTCTGTAGAAAAATTTTTGACAAAAATATTTTTCTATAGAAAAACTTTTGACAAAAATATTTTTCTATAGAAAAATTTTCGATAAAAATATTTTTCTATAAAAAATTTTTGATAAAAGAAAATTTTTGATACAAAATTTTATTATAGAAAATTTTCAGTATAACATTTTTTATAGAAATTTTTGATTTAAATTTTTATTGAAAATAGTCGGTATAAAAATTTCTTATAGAAAATTTTCGTTATAAAAGTTTGTTTTAGAAAATTTTTGGTATGAAATTATTTATAGAAAATTTTTCTTATAAAAATTTTTATAAAAAATTTTTGTTATAAAAATATTTTACAGAAAATTTTCGTTAACAAATTTGTTTTAGAAAATTTTCAAAATAAAAATTTTTATATTGAAAAGTTTTCGGTAAAAATATTTTTCATAGAAATAAAAATATTTGTCTATAAAAAAAATCTAAAATTCTATAGAAAAAATTTTAATAAAAAATAATTTTCTATTGAAAAATTTGCAAGAGATCTATTTTTCTGTAGAATGATTTTTAATAATAAAAAATTTCTATAGAAAAATTTTTGAAAAAAAGTTTTATACAGAACATTTTTTAATAAAAAAATTTATACAAAAAAATTTTCTATAAAAAAATTGTTGATAAAAAATTCTCTATAGAAAAAATTTTGATAAAAAAATTTTCTATAAAAAAATTTTGATAAAAAAATTTTTTATAAAAAAAAATTCTATAGAAAAATTTTTGATAAAAAATTTTCTATAGAAAAAGTTTTGTTAAAAAAAAATTCTATAAAAAATTTTTGATAAAAAACTTTCTGTAGAAAAATATTTGATAAAAAAAATTTTCTATAGAAAAATTTTTGATAAAAAAATTTTTGATAAAAAACTTTTTGATAAAAAAATTTTCTATAGAAAAATTTTTGATAAAAAAATTTTGTATAGAAAAATTTTTGGTAAAACAATTTTCTATAGAAAAATTTTTGATAAAAAAAATTTTGTATAGAAAAAATTTTTGATAAAAAAATTTTCTGTAGAAAAATTTTCTATAGAAAAATTTTTGATAAAAAAATTTTTGATAAAAAAATTTTCTATAGAAAAATTTTTGATAAAAAAATTTTCTATAGAAAAATTTTTGATGAAAAAATTTTCTATAGAAAAATTTTTGATGAAAAAATTTTCTATAGAAAAATTTTTGATAAAAAAATTTTCTATAGAAAAATTTTTGATAAAAAAATTTTCTATAGAAAAATTTTTGATAAAAAAATTTTCTATAGAAAAATTTTGGATAAAAAAATTTTCTATAGAAAAATTTTTGATAAAAAAATTTTCTATAGAAAAATTTTTGATAAAAAAATTTTCTATAGAAAAATTTTTGATAAAAAAATTTTCTATAGAAAAATTTTTGATAAAAAAATTTTCTATAGAAAAATTTTTGATAAAAAAATTTTCTATAGAAAAATTTTTGATAAAAAAATTTTCTATAGAAAAATTTTGGATAAAAAAATTTTCTATAGAAAAATTTTTGATAAAAAAATTTTCTATAGAAAAATTTTTGATAAAAAATTTTATATAGAAAAATTTTTGATAAAAAAATTTTCGATAGAAAATTTTTTGATGAAAAAATTTTATATAGAAAATTTTTTGATGAAAAAATTTTCTATAGAAAATTTTTTGATGAAAAAATTTTCTATAGAAAATTTTTGATAAATTTCTCGACGCGTTTCGATGGTTGGTTAAGCCATCTCTTCAGGAGGATTATCCCCAATTTAGACAGATCGAAAACCTCGCATTATTACTAAATTTACAAACATAACTATTAAGAATTATGTTCATAAACCAAAAGTAAAAGCGTAGATTATCGACTGAACAAAAACAAACTTTTTTCAGTTTTCATCTACCTTCACTTCCCACATTCTTGCTGTAGCCGTCGGCTACTATATGCAGAATGCTGTGAAGAAGGGGGGTAAGATGTTTTAAAATAAACAAGTTTATTTTAAAAATAAGCTGAATGCATGCATATTTAGTAATAATGCGAGGTTTTCGATCTGTCTAAATTGGGGATAATCCTCCTGAAGAGATGGCTTAACCAACCATCGAAACGCGTCGAGGAATTTGGTTTTTCCGCAAACATTTTTTGGCTTTTTATCAATAAATTGATCTGTTACATTAATAAATAAATGTAACAGGTTTGGGATCAAATGCAAATACACTTCTTTTTGATTAATATTTACATCCCGACTAATTTGTTATTTTTTGATAAAACTGCATGCATTCAGCTTATTTTTAAAATAAACTTGTTTATTTTAAAACATCTTACCCCCTTCTTCACAGCATTCTGCATATAGTAGCCGACGGCTACAGCAAGAATGTGGGAAGTGAAGGTAGATGAAAACTGAAAAATGTTTGTTTTTGTTCAGTCGATAATCTACGCTTTTACTTTTGGTTTATGAACATAATTCTTAATAGTTATGTTTGTAAATTTAGTAATAATGCGAGGTTTTCGATCTGTCTAAATTGGGGATAATCCTCCTGAAGAGATGGCTTAACCAACCATCGAAACGCATCGAGGAATTTGGTTTCTCCGCAAACATTTTTTGGCTTTTTATCAATAAATTGATCTGTTACATTAATAAATAAATGTAACAGGTTTGGGATCAAATGCAAATACACTTCTTTTTGAATAATATTTACATCCCGACTAATTTGTTTTTTTTTTTTTTTTAATTTTCTATAGAAAATTTTTTGATGAAAAAATTTTCTATATAAAATTTTTTGATAAAAAAATTTTCTATAGAAAAAAGTTTGATAAAAAATTCGTTTTTGATTATCTATTTAACCAAATTCATAAGCGAAATTGAAAACGAGAATTATGATAACACTCATTTCTCTTTCACTTATGACCATTAAAGTAACAATTAAAATGATAAGCTTGGGATACTCTATTCAATATTATTTGTCCGGGATTTGATTAATTATGATAAATATGAATACATATCTTCTAAAATATAAGATAACAACATGGCTCAAATAGTCAACGTGAAAGGTAAATATTTCATTTGATAAATGAGTTTGAACTAAAAGAAAATTAAAAATAGTAAAACTTATACCAGTAAAATTATTCACTTTAAAAAATTTTATTACGACAAAATTGCAATAAACCTGGAATTTCAACTTAAAATTAGGCATTAACTGTTATATGATTGACATATTTCAGAAATTTGACCGATGAAAAGAAACACGTACTTGAAGTTTCATATCATAAAAATGAGATACAAATCTTCTTCTCTACGTGATTTGTTTCGAAAAGTACCAAAATACAGATTAAATTCCCTTAATAGATAAATTTACATAAAGTTCTAAACACGTGTGTAAAATTGTTTTCATTTAAAGACAAAAAAAGAATATGGTTAATCATGGCCGACTCTATTATAATCTAAACCACTGAGATTAAAGATTTTGACTAAAACTGTGATTACACAGCCCATCACGAAAAATGGTGCCTTAAATTTTAAAGTTAATTTGTATACATTTTATATAGGGCTCTAATTTTTCTTACTCACTTTTTAAGGATCAGCTCTAGTTTTCGAGATATTAGCAATTAGAGGCATAGAAGCCCATTACTACATGCACATAAACTTACAATAAAATCTAAGGCACTAAAAAAATTTAATTTTTTCGGGGTGTCTTATCTTTATTTCGAAGTTATACGATACCAGTATTGACATACTTTCCATTAGTAAAAGTTGTCATTATTGAAAGAACATTTTGAGGTACGAACGGTAAATTCGATTTTTGGCGATTAGCAGCAACAAGGGCCAGTTTACTGAATCCAATCAATTCCGTAGTTCGGGCAAGGACTAATTTCGAGAAAATCGTAAAAAATGTATTGTTATTCGGAATAACTTTGAAGCTGTGTATGAACTGTTAAATTTTTAGATTTTTTTCTATTTATTTATGTTTTACATCGACGCGTCGATGTACGCGACGGTACGTTATTGATGTAGGCTTACCGCCGATGAAGGATGCTGCGGTAATTAATAATTTTAATAGAAGTTAATGTGAACGGCCGTGGTATAGCAGATTAGTCATCCGCCTGGCATACCAGAGGTCCGAAGTTCGATCCCGGGCCAGAACCACTTGTAAAAATACATTTTCAAAAAAGCGGCCGGTAGCCACTGGTTGTTGAGTATTAGGCTATGTAAAACTTCTCTAACTAATGCATTTGCCGTTCGGAGCCGGAGTTAAAACGTAGGTCCCTTTCTATGAGTCTAAAAATAGAATCGGTTGCAGCTCATTTGTTCCAATTGGAATGTTGTCGTGGAAAATATTATAATAAATAGAAGTTAACAATTACAGAAATTGATGTTGTCGTGACTGGGGATCGAACCCAGGCTCAATGTTATATGTTATGCTTAGCAGTCGACGTGCTAGCCAACTATGCCACAGCACCCTCAAAATCATCGATTTCTACATTGACTCAATCAAAGAAATCCAATCCTCGAAGTAATTCTGATATGCACCGTTTGGTCTGCTCTTCAGCTCTGGCAACTATTCGGTTTGTATCTCGGTATGTACAGGAAAAAGTCATAGGTCCTAAAGAACTACGTCGCGGTAATCGAAAAAAAGCAGTAAAACCTTTACATTTGCTCTTTTTTTCCTTGGCTCTCCTGTGCTCTTTCATGGGGACGATTGAACCTAAGTTTTGATCCATAAACCCACGATTCGTTACCAGTTATGACCCTTTTAAGTAAATCTGGATCGCCGTTTGCGCCATTTCAACAATTCCTAAGCGATGCTTATGCGACGATTTTTTTGAACAAAAATCGCCGAACACGCAAAACACTTCTAACTTAAACGCCTCTCACAAACAAGCCAAATGTACTATATAGCAAAAAATGTGAACGCATATTCAAGACGAGTGTAACAATATAACAAAATAAAAAAAAAACAATAATAGAATGTATGTGGCCCGCGAAATTTGAAAATTCACCTTATGTTTTAAATATACCTCTTATGTCTTCAAAAACGATAATTGTGGAAATGGTATAGAAACATGACTCGACATTTTTTCGTACCTCAATTACGTGGGATTAATTTTGTTGATATGTGCTTATAAAAGGATGAAGCCACATGCCACACAGTAGGCGGTACAGCTGATTCACTCAAAGAACCTTTTGATGAAAAATTATTTCACGTAGGGCTTCTAAAGTGTAACTCACGACTTTCGTGGTCTTTCCTATCGAGACGGAAGACAACTCTTATTTTATTTTTCAAACCCGTTCACTAAAAATATACAAATGAACTAAGAGTTTTTTATATAGGAAAGTAGCTAATTCGAACAAACCCGAAGAAAAACTGTCCAGTCAGTTTGCGGCGGCCGATACCCATTTGATCACTATCCGTTTGATCACTATCTACACTCTGCTCGATTTTGACACTCTTTTCATAATTCGGAGCACCTAATGTAAATATAAGGGCACGCTGAATCCAGTAGTGGTAACCGTTTTTTAGGTTAGTTTTAGTTTTCGAGCTATAGCATTATTTAAAAAATATTGAAGCTTGCGCAATAATTATTCGGGTAACTCAAAAACTTTTTAGTTTATTGTATTAAATAAAAAAACCGTAATTCGGCAACCAACTAGTCTTGAAGTAGGAGCAGTAATTTTTAAACAAATTTTTTTTTTCGCAAAAATATTAGTTTTAATGAAATTTAAAATAAATACTTCATATGTATATGGAAATCACTGTACCAAAATGTTATTGAAATCGGTCCATATTTGAGCAAAGCTCCTATTCAAACCCTTTAGCCAAAACTCACTAAATCGGACAAAAATCACTTAAATCATCGTAAATCCGAAGATAATGACAATTTTATGTTTTTTTTATAACCACCATCAAAAAGAATGGGGGTATATTGAGATTGTCATTCCATTTGTAATTTCCTTAATATTGGCCCAAAAATCAAAAACGATATATATTCTGAATCCTCATAAAATTCTAAGACGATTGAGCGATGTCCGTCTGTCTGTCCGTCTGTCTGTCCGTCTGTTGAAATCACGATAACGCCTAAACGAAAGGAGTTAGCTCAATGAAACTTAGTAAAACATTCTTCATCACCGAGAAAATTTTGGTATTGAAATTGGGCAAAATCGGTTAATATTTGATCATAGCTCCCGTATAACCTCGCCTACGCTAATCGCTTATTTGCTAATAAATGACAAACTATAATAGCTATGATGATAAAATTTGGTATGTAGAAGTTTTGCATAAGCCATAGGCAACATATGAAATTTCATCAAAATCGGTTGACATTTAGTCATAGCTCCCATACAAAAAACTTACGGAAACAGCCAAAATTTCACCTAAAATACACTTAAATGCCAATAAATCTAAAACTATAGTAGATATAACCACTAAATTTAGCACAAGGAGGTCTTATGTCAATGCCAACTAGTAAGCCAAATTTTGTCACAATCGGTCACCATTTGACCATAGCTCCCATATAAAAAACTTACAGAAACACAAAAATACAAAAAGGAAAGGGGGTTTATGTCCGTCTGTCCGTCAGATACAAGCTCGATAGCGCCTTAACGAAAAAGGCCACAGTAACAAAATTTTACAAAAGGAAGTCTTATATAAATGCGAGCCAGTGTGCAAAATTTTGTTACAATCGGCTACTATTTGACCATAGCTTCCATGTAAAAAACTTACAGAAATACAAAAATACAATAAGAAAACACGGTTTATGTCCGTCTTTCCGTCAGAGAAAAGCGCGATAGCTCCTTAACTACAAGCGCTAGAGGGACAAAATTTATCAATAATAAGCAATAATAAGACATAATTTTTATAAAAACTGTAATCAAATTGCTGAATTTCTAGAAAATCGATCCATATTTAAACCATCTTCCATTTAGGTCAAAACGACGGGAATATAATAGTTTATATATATATATATATAAGTTTTATGAAAATCTTTGTATTAAGACAAAATTCGAAAACATTTGTCTTTATATACGAAAAAAAACTGGAATGCTGATCTGGAAAAGTTTGAGGAGTTTATGCAAAATTTAAGCGCTAATAACTTTTGTATCGTAGGTGATTTAAATGCAAGGATCGCGGATGAGCAATTATTGGATCAAAATTTCATTTCTAATTTACCACATATTCGAGAGTTCAGATGTTCTAAGGATAAAACTTTAAACACGCAAGGTAGAAAGCTTTTAGAATTTATTGATAATAATGGAGGTATAGTGTTAAATGGTAGAACCGAAAATGACATGGAGGGGGAACTTAGTTTCTGTGGTGCTATGGGATCTTCTGTGATTGATTATGCTATATGCTCTCTGGATTTCCTCAAATATGTGGACCAGCTTACAATTGCATCCAAACCGTACTCAGACCACATGCCTTTATGTTTAAACATTAAATCCCGTGATAACAATGGCAACCATAAGGAAAAGACAAATCTAATTAAGTTGCGCTGGAATGATAGATATAAATCTAAATACGTTGAAAACTTATCCTTAATTTCGTCACAAATTGATCTGCAAACAAACCTTCCCATAGATGCATTATTAACCAACACCATTTCTAAAATAAAACAATCTGCCATAAAGCCTCAAAACAAGCGCTCCTTTGAACCAAAACAAAAATGGTTTGACTGGAAGTGTCAGCGTCATCGTAAAAAGATGTTGAAATCGTTGAATAAATGTAGAAAAAACCATACCAGTATTAACAAATCTCGGTATTTAGCCTCCAGAGCAAAGTATGTAAAGTTATGTATCAGTAAAAAACTAGAGCTGTATAACAAAAATATCCAGCAACTTAACAAAATAAATTGCAGCAGGGACTGGTGGAAGTTATCCAATGAGATGAAAAGTGTTAAACACAATATCAAAGGAAATCTAAAATCTGAAGACTTTCTTGACCATTTTAGCTCTCTGCTACTTGATTCTGACGATGGTCATCAAGTGCAGTGGTCCATGCCTTACATAATCGATCCTATATTGGATTCTCCTATAGAATTGTTTGAAACTCTGAATGTTATGAAAAGTTTAAAACTTAACAAATCACCTGGGCAGGATGGTATTTCATATGAATTTTATAAATATGCACCAGAATGTTATATAAAAGAGCTTTTGTCAGTTTATAATAAGATATTCTTACATGAGACTATTCCCACTAGCTTTCGTGAATCCCTACTTATACCTCTATATAAAAAAGGCGACCCAAACGTTGCTGCCAACTATCGTGGATTATCACTGATTGATACGAGCTGTAAAATATTTAATTCAATTTTGCTGAATAGAATTACAGAATGGATAGATCAAAATCAAATACTGAACGAATATCAAGCTGGCTTCAGAAAAGGCTACTCAACAACAGATAACATATTCAACTTTGTAAACATCGTTAATTTGAACAAACAGAATGGGAAAAATACATATGCCTTTTTTGTTGATTTTTCTTGCGCCTTCGACACGATCCCAAGGAACAGCCTATTTTATAAGCTCTCTTGCATTGGACTGTCATCAAAAATGATTAGGATATTGCAAAACTCGTATACTAATACCACCTGTCGCGTTTTGGATGGTAATAATATTACTGATTCTTTTACCTACAACGTGGGTGTAAAGCAAGGCTGCATTTTCAGTCCACTTTTGTTTTCACTGTATGTGAATGATCTTGTCGATGTTCTTCCTGGTGGTGTAAATGTGGCTAATACTACTGTCAAAATCTTACTTTATGCCGACGATATAGTTATATTGTCTGATTCTCCGACTGAACTTCAAAAAATGATTGATGCTTTGTACAAGTACTGTAAAACTTGGAAACTAAAAGTTAACCTTAGTAAATCTAAAGTTATGATAATGCGTTCTGGATCTAGAATATCCAGTCGTTTAGCGTGGCATTTTGGCGATGATGATATTGAAATAGTAAACAGCTATAAATATTTGGGATTTGATATCACATACAATCTTTCATGCAATGTATTTTTAAAAAACAAACTAACTACATCAAAACTAGCTATAAACACAACATGGTCAAAATATATCAATAACCCGCGCATTTCAAAGAAAAACAAACTTAAAATTTTCTATGCTGCTGCCCGTTCAATAATGTTTTATGGGGCACAAATTTGGGGTTATATGAAATACGATTTGGTTGAAAAATTGTTTCGATACTTCATCAAAAAGATGCTTTACCTCCCCACAACAACACCAAACTATATGTTATATTTGGAAACCGGGTTTGATTCTCTATATACTTCTACATTAAAACTTCATCTTTGCTATTTAAATAAAGTCCTTAATATGAGCAATAGCAGATTGCCACGCATTCTAGCTGAGGCAGTTATATCTCAAAATATTTCCTGGGCAAAGGAATGGTCAAACTTGTGCCAAAATTTACATCTAACGCTCCCCAACAACAGTCTTCTTTGCACACAATGGAAAAATGTGATAGATTTAGTAAAAGCAAAAGAACGTGAGGACAACATTCTGAAAGCTATGTGTTCTCAACATCACGATATGTATTCGCAACTTAATTACAATGTTACTCCAGTACTTGCTATGAACTTTTCTTCTCGTGTTACCTGCTTGATTATAAAAGCGAGAGGTGGACTACTTGACTTAAACGGCAAATCCTTTAGCAGTAACACAACAACATTGTGCACAATATGTAATTTGAACCTAGTTGAAAACACTTTCCATTTCTTGGGTGTTTGCCCAATTTATAATGAAATTAGAAGAAAATTCTTTAATAAAACGAAACTTAATGAAAATGAAGTAATTAATATACTCAATGGAAATAACTTTTATTCTCTTTATAAATATATTGAATTGGCTTCAAAATATCGTAAGTTAATTATAAATGAGTATGATGTTTAGCCTTTCATATGTTGAAATAACTTATACCTGTTCTAATTTGTGATATATACCAATGTACAAATAAAATAATTTTAAGTCAATCTGGCTCACAACTATTATGTTATGCCATATATAGATTAATAACATTAATATTTGAATTCTGTAAACATTTCATATTTAAAATTATAAAAACTAATGTTATATACATCTATTAATAAATAAATAATAAAAATAATATACGAAAAAAAATTAACCTCAGTGGTGTAGGATATCATATAGTCGAGCTTGACCGACTACAGCTTTTCTAACTTGTTTTAGTTCTATTTAAATTTTCAATAATTATATCAAAATCCAAACAAAAATCCTTTTTGACAACATTCCAGATTTCTTCAAATTCAACTAATTCAAGTTTCGTAATAATTTAATAACTTTTATAATATTTGTGGATTTGACATAAAAAGTTAAATATCAATTCAATTACCAATAATTAGTTTTTACAAAAATGTTCTCTAAACAAGCAGTAGTTTTTTATATGTTTGTATGATATACATTGGAATGTATTTATTATATATAGACGTATACAAACAAATATATACATACTTACATCTAAGTACGTTTTTCAAATCATACGTTTTCTCTACCATTTAGTACCTAGTGTAATATAAACTTTATTGTTGCTCTTTTTTTCCATATAATAACCATGACGTTAAGTATCTATCCAATTTTCTTATCTGCTTAATAACACATAGACAAACATACACAAAATCTAAGTGCCCAGCAGTTTTATTGAGTAGCAACTTACACCAAAAAAAAATATTTTTATCAAAAATTTTCTAAAGAAAAATATTTTTATCAAAAATTTTTCTATAGAAAAATATTTTTATCAACAATTTTTCTATAGAAAAATATTTTTATCAACAATTTTTCTATAGAAAAATATTTTTCTCAAAAATTTTTCTATAGAAAAATAATTTTCTCAAAAATTTTTCTATAGAAAAATATTTTTATCAAAAATTTTTCTATAGAAAAATATTTTTATCAAAATTTTTTCTAAAAAAAAATATTTTTATCAAAATTTTTACTAAAAAAAAATATTTTTATCAAAAATTTTTCTATAGAAAAATAATTTTATCAAAAATTTTTCTATAGAAAAATATTTTTATCAAAAATTTTTCTATAACAAATATTTTTATCAAAAATTTTTCTATAGAAAAATATTTTTATCAAAAATTTTTCTATAGAAAAATATTTTTATAAAACATTTTCTATAGAAAAATAATTTTGTCAAAAATTTTTCTATAGAAAAATATTTTTATCAAAAATTTTTGTACAGAAAAATATTTTTATCAAAAATTTTTGTATAGAAAAATATTTTTATCAAAAATTTTTCTATAGAAAAATATTTTTATCAAAAATTTTCTATAGAAAAATTATTTTATCAAAAATTTTTCCATAGAAAAATATTTTTATCAAAAATTTTTGTATAGAAAAATATTTTTATCAAAAATTTTTGTATAGAAAAATATTTGTATCAAAAATTTTTCTATAGAAAAATATTTTTTATCAAAAATTTTTCTATAGAAAAACATTTTTATCAAAAATTTTTCTATAGAAAAATATTTTTATCAAAAATTTTTCTATAGAAAAATATTTTTATCAAAAATTTTTCTATAGAAAAATATTTTTATCAAAAATTTTTCTATAGAAAAATATTTTTATCAAAAATTTTCTATAGAAAAATTATTTTATCAAAAATTTTTCCATAGAAAAATATTTTTATCAAAAATTTTTGTATAGAAAAATATTTTTATCAAAAATTTTTGTATAGAAAAATATTTGTATCAAAAATTTTTCTATAGAAAAATATTTTTTATCAAAAATTTTTCTATAGAAAAACATTTTTATCAAAAATTTTTCTATAGAAAAATATTTTTATCAAAAATTTTTCTATAGAAAAATATTTTTATCAAAAATTTTTCTATAGAAAAATATTATTATCAAAAATTTTTCTATAGAAAAATATTTTTATCAAAAATTTTTCTATAGAAAAATATTTTTATGAAAAAATTTTCTATAGAAAAACATTTTTATCAAAAATTTTTCTATAGAAAAATATTTTTATCAAAAATTTTTCTATGGAAAAATATTTTTATCAAAAACTTTTCTATAGAAAAATATTTTTATGAAAAATTTTCTAAAGAAAAATATTTTTATCGAAAATTTTTTTATAGAAAAATAATTTTATCAAAAATTTTTCTATAGAAAAATATTTTTATCGAAAATTTTTCTGTAGAAAACTATTTTTATCGAAAATTTTTCTAAAGAAAAATATTTTTATCAAAAATTTTTCTATAGAAAAATATTTTTTATCAAAAATTTTTCTATAGAAAAACATTTTTATCAAAAATTTTCTAAGGAAAAATAATTTTAACAAAAATTCTTCGAAAGAAAAATATTTTTATCAAAAATTTTTCTATAAAGAAATATTTTTAACAAAAATTTTTCTATAGAAAAATATTTTTATCAAAAATTTTTCTATAGAAAAATATTTTTTATCAAAAACTTTTCTATAGAAAAACATTTTTATCAAAAATTTTCTAAGGAAAAATAATTTTAACAAAAATTCTTTGAAAGAAAAATATTTTTATCAAAAATTTTTCTATCAAGAAATATTTTTAACAAAAATTTTTCTATAGAAAAATATTTTTATCAAAAATTTTTCTATAGAAAAATATTTTTATCAAAAATTTTTCTATAGAAAAATATTTTTATAAACAATTTTTCTTTAGAAAAATAATTCTATCAAAAGTTTTTCTATGGAAAAATATTTTTATCAAAAATTTTTCTATGGAGAAATATTTTTATCAAAAATTTTTCTATAGAAAAATATTTTTATCAAAAACTTTTCTATAGAAAAATATTTTAAAATTATTTTGTGAAATGAAGGTTCCTTCATATGCAACTTCTGGGTATTTGCGGCTTAACTTGTATTATACAACAAATACTTACAAAACAAATAAAACGGAAATAAACAAACGTACGAACGACATATTTGTAGAAGAGTAATAAAATGGCCTCAAGGTCATTTGAGAATACAAACACATCAAATACTTTTTCATTTTTTTTGCTAATGATAGATCAAAAGTTAAATAAAAGAACTCGTTAATAAAATTGATTTATGAGGCAGGAAGATTTAAGTGATAATAACAATGATAAACTATTTTATAAAGAAATTGAAATAATTTTTAAGCATTTAATATAACTTCGTAACGAAATAGGCTAAAACGATTTAACCTAGTTTTACAAGGAGCTATAGAAATAAATTAGAATCGATTTAGAAAAAGGCAATTCGTACTTATATTTGCTATAATCATTTGATGATATGACAATATTAGTTTTGGTATCAGTCACTTAAATTATATATTTAGTCATATATTTATTTGGTACATAAATTAAATCAAAAAGAAATGAAATGGGTTTTCCCTGATGAAGGTCAAATTGCTTACAGTTGCAACTCATTAATACTAATGAAGTAATTAACTACATTTCAAACCTTAAGCAGAGAATAGACTTCAGTCTTTGCAATTAAATAAGGTCTTGTTACTATAAGTAACCACTAAATATGCCAGGTTAAGGAAAAGAGCCAGGTAATTTCTACAAGTATTATTGTAACCAGAAGCCAAAGAGTAAGAAGCCATTAATGTCGAATTGATCATTAGCAGTTCAGTACAATGCATAAATTATATGTATATTAGGGTGGAGCGCAAAACAACCTTTATTAAAATTCGATACGCCTGGGTTAAAAGTAGATGCTCTACAACCTATGGTGCTCAGGAAAAAATTTTGTCTTCTTAGGTCAATGTTCTGAGGTGGCTCACAGGAAGTTTTTCGGTTTTTGTTAAATTTCAACCAATAAATTTATGCTTTTTGGCAAAACTAATAATTGGATGTAGAAGACAACTAAACCAGCTTTCATTAGAGTCATAAAAACTAAAAATCCATGCAGTAGTTTTTAAGTTATTGCAATTTGCGCCAGAAAATTCGGTGATTTTTCAACACGCCTAGGGATATGCAGCAAAAAATTAACTTTAGAGTGAAGAAATTACAAAGTAAGACATTCATTATTATCTTAAGACTTATAGGTACTAAATAGTTGATATTCGTTAAAATATAGTAAAATTTGCATAGTTCTTTCGTCTACTGGAAAAAGGTACTTTTTTAAGGACCGTTTCAAAACTCACTTTTTGAGTTTTAGAAAATTTTGTTAACAAAATATGCAAAATATCAAAATTTTCGATCGGCATGTTAAAATAGACAGATTTGGTAATAAAATCCAAAGAAGTTGAGTTTGATATCTCATATGGTTTCGCCGTACCTGCGACTTGAAATCGGAAAATTTCGCGAAAAAGTAAATTTTTGAACATTATTTAATTAGATGCATAATAAATTCGATTTAAGTATGAAACACAATTGGAACGAACGACCAATTTTTCGAAACGAAAATTCTTTGTTAGAAATAGAACATATGGGCTAATATGAGTGTGCTCACAATTGGGCGTACGACGAAGTTCGTCGTGCGTATCGAATAGTGCGATAGGTTTATTTCTATTTCATACGCAGACGAACGACGACTACACTGGATTAGAGTGGCTGTATTTCTATTTCTGTTGTAAAATATTAGAAATTATATGTGTTCTTGTAAAATATGGTCACCTTATAAAATGTAAACAAAAAATATTTATTTCAAATAAAATTATTTAAATGTAATAATCTTGTGTAATAATTAAAGAATAAAATAAAAAAAATGCAAATGTTGTGAGTGCGCGATATGTCCGAAAGTGTAAGTAATTTGTGCAAATAAAAAATCAACAAAAATGGCGTCAACAACGTTTATTCGTCCCAAATGTGTTCAATGGACGAATTTACAAGACGAATTTTAAAATCCGAATTCGTCGTGCTGGACGAAATTAGTCATTCGTCCTAATTGTGTTTCTAACTTTAAGTATGAAACACAATTGGAATGAATGACCAATTTTTCGGAACGAATATTCGTCGTTGGAATTAAAACTTATGGGTTTATATGAGTGTGCTCACAATTGATGCGTACGACGAAGTTCGTCGTGCGTATCAAACAGTGCGATAGGTTTATTTCTATTTCATACGCAGACGAACGACGACTAAATGGTTTAGAGTGGCTGTATTTCTTTTTCTGTAGTAAAATATTAGAAATTATATGTATGTGTTCATGTAAAATATGGTCACCTTATCAAATGTAAACAAAAAATATTTATTAAAATTAAAATTATTTAAAAACAATAATCTTGTGAAATAATAAAAGATTAAAATAAAAAAAAAATGCAAATGTTGTTAGTCCGAAACTGTAAGTAATTTGTGCAAATAAAGAATCAACAAAAATGGCGTCAACCGCGTTTATTCGTCCCAAATGTGTTCAATGGATGAATTTACAAGACGAATTTTTAAAGCCGAATTCGTCGTGCTGAACATAATTGTTCATTCGTCCCAATTGTGTTTCTAACTTTATGTTTTCTTTTGATAACGCTAATACTGAATTTTATTGCCTAGTCATTGAGAAATGTCCACTAGAATTTTTCTTGATATTGGGTGAGCTTTACCCTTGTTTCATCATCAAAATTTGGATTTTTAGTAGCAAAAATACGAATTGTTATGAATTTAGTAGGGAATTTCGATCAAAATTAATAAAAATAGTTTTTTTAGGAATGGTTATATTGTTTTATTTAAAATATTTTTTTTAACCCTTAACAGATATAGAGACTAAAATGACCCAAATTTTTTTTATTTTTTATAAAAAAAAAAAGTTGTTTTTCGCTCCACCCTAATGTATATGCATAATCATTTGTAAATGAATCATTTACTTAAGGCAGGTCTATCAATAAATCCAT
Organism: Stomorhina lunata; assembly: GCA_933228675.1. Lineage (NCBI taxonomy): Eukaryota > Metazoa > Arthropoda > Insecta > Diptera > Rhiniidae > Stomorhina > Stomorhina lunata. Next base: position 54,032,818 of record OW121742.1, read on the forward strand.
TATAGTTAGATTCATCAATGAATCCATTATAGTGGGAGTTAGCTTAAAGTCTGTAACAATAATAGAAACTGGAATAAATTACAATTTTAAGCAGAATACTTATGTTAAGGCTTGTCACAGACATTCGATGTCCCTAATTAAGTTACGATTTCGTAGAACTTATGCTTTTTAATATAACCTAACAAACCAAAACGATTTAGAAATAACTTGTAGCAAGCTTACAAACATAAGCGTTAAGCGAAAGACTTTATAATATAACGATATTGCACCCCATACATTTTTTCTGCCAAAAGTGAAGTAAAAGTGGATAAAGAGCAATAAAAAACTCACAAATGCACAAAAAAAAACCCACATTTCATGAGCACGTATGTGTGCCTTAGCTATCTCTAACTGGATAACCGTTTTCAGTAGTTATTTACAAATAAGAGTAAACGCGATATGCTCTCTTTTTTATGGGACTTTTCAAAACGACCATACGACAAATCAATGTATGGCAGTTTAACATCTTTACATTATAGAGTCTTTGGCTATGCATAGACAAAAATACAAAAACGGAAAACTTATAATACAAACTTGAGTCACATAACAAATAAAGGCACTTGATTCTCATAAACACTTACAAAACTATTGCGACAATAAATCATTTTCATTCATTAATTTTCGTTAAATTGTTATGCGAGCAAGTGTTTGACCTTAATAGGTTGTAAACGTAGGTCATTTAAGTAAGTAAGTAAGTAACAAGTGTATAGCAAGTATTATTTCAAAACTGTTATTTTCTCTTACAATAGTAAGCTTTTTATAACTTTAATTCTAAAAGTTGAAGGAAATCTCTAATAAGTAATAAGTCAAATCTTCAACTAATTTAAACTTTACTTTTTAAATGGTTTGCTGGGTATGTCTGACACTTTTTGAGCCCTTAAATCACTTAATCCTCTTTCCTTCCATACCTTTAAATAACTTAAGCAAAATAATTGTTCTTACATAAATATTTATCCCTTAATTGTTTTCTTTTCAAACTTTTGTTGGAGTATTTTAAATATTTATTAATAAAAATTTTAATGTCATGGTTACTCCTTAATCACACCTGACAAGTAGGTACCCACAAATTTTTCCATTAATATGTACATATAAAAAAAACACTTTATTTAAGAACCAATTGAGTTTTCTTATATATTTATATACATTGGGGTGGTTAAGAAAAAACACTTGAAAGATTTTTTTCTAAATAAAAATTTTTTAAAGAAATTTTTTCTATATAAAAACTTTTTATAGAAATTTTTTCTATTCAAATTTTCTTTAAAAAAATGTTCTTTAAATAGATTTACTTTATAAAAATTGATCATAGAAATGTTTCCTACATAAATTTTATTTTCTAAAATTTTTTCTGTATACAATTTTTGTAGAAATATATTCCATTAAATTCCTTTTATAAAAATTTATTCTGGAAATTTTTTTTATATAACATTTTTAACATATATATTTTTTAAAGAATTTTTTTCATATAAACATTTTGTATAGAAATTTTTTTCCAACAAAAATTTTCTAAAGAAATATTTTTCGTATAAAAATTTTCTAAAGAAATACTTTCCATATAAAAATTTTGTATACAAATTTTTTTATACAGAAATTTTCTTAAGAAATATATTCCAATTTTCCAACTTTTCATATAGAAATATTTTCCAAATCAAAATATTTTATGAAAATTTTTTCATGTACAAAAATTTTATATCAAATTTTTTTAATATAAAAACGCTTTTTGTAGAAATTTTTTCAATACTTATATTTTTTATAAATTTTTTTTATATAAAAATTTTTTCTTTATCAAAATTTTTTTAGAAATTTTTTCCCATCAATAATTTTCTAAAGATATTTTTTCTATACAAAAATTTTCTAAAGAAATATTTTCCATATAAAAATTTACTAAGGAAATAATTATCATATAAAAATTTTTTATAACATTTTTTTCATATAAACATTTTTATAATTTTTTTTCTTTTAAAAATTTTCTATAAAATTTTTGCAATATAAAAATTGTCTATAGAAAATTTTTCCTATATTAAAACTTATCTAAAGAAATTTTTTTTTGTACATAATCATTTTTCATAGAAATAGTTTCTGTTTAAAATTTGTAAAAAAAAATCTATTTAAAAATTTTCTATAGAAATTTTTTCTATATAAAAATATTCTAAAGAAACATTTTCATTTAAAAATTTTTACAATTTTTTTTTTTGTATAAAAGCGTTTAAAATATAATAATTTTCTGGAGATTTTTTTCTATATTAAAATTTTCTAAAGAAATTGTTTCTATATAAAAATTGGTTATGTTTTTCTATATAAAAATTGTTTAAAGAAATTTTTTCTATATCAAAATTTTCTTTATAAAAATTTTCTATTAAAAATTTTCTATAGAAATTTGTTATTTATGAAAAATTTTCTAGGTAAATGTTTCCAATACAAAAATATTTTATAGAAATTTTTGTATATAATTTTAAATATAATTTTTTATAAGCATTTTCTATAAACAATTTGCTATAAAAATTTGTCCAATAGAATTTTTTTTTGTATAAAAATTTTCTGTAGAAATTTTTTCTATATAAAAGATTTCTATAGAATTTTTATTATATTAATTTTCTATAGACATTTTTTATATATAAAAATTTTCTATAGAAATTTTTTCTGAATATACATTTTCTATAGAAATTTTCTCTGTATAAAAATTTTCTATAGAAATTTTTTCTATAGAAATTTTTTCTATATAAAAATTTTCTAAGGAAATTTTTCTATATAAAAATTTTTTATTAAAATTTTTTTCTATATAAAAATTTTATATAGAAATTTTTCTATATAAAAATTTTCTATAGAAATTTTTTCTATATCAAATTTTTTTAAAGAAATATTTTTCATGTACAAATTTTTTGACATACAAATTTTTTGACATACAAATTTTTTTTATAAAATTTTTTCAATATAAAAATTTAAAAAAAAAAAATATAAAATTTTTTCAGTATAAAAATTTTCTCAAAAAAAAAAAAAAAAAAAACAAAATTGTCGGGATATAATTATTATTGAAAAAGAAATTTTATTTCCATTTAATTATTAATATATATAATGTACTAATAAAAGCCAAAAAATGCTCTTGGGGATAACCAAATCCTGGAAGCGTTTCGATGGTTGGTTAGGCCATCTCTTCAGGAAGAGCAGGGACCGTGACATTTATAACTTTTATCGTAAAAGTCAGAAAATAAAAGTTATTTTTTGACTTTTATTTTTTCGAGCAGAAATAAAAGTTATTTTTTTAACTTTTATTTTTTCGATAAAAAATAACAGTTATTTTTGGCTTTTATTTTTTCAAGCAAAAAATAAAAGTTATTTTTTAACTTTTATTTTTTTGAGCAAAAATAACAGTTATTTTTTACTTTTATTATTTCGAGCATGAATTAAAGTTATTTTTTGGCTTTTATTTTTTCCAGCAGAAATAAAAGTTACATTTGCTTAAATTCATGATAAATTTATTGAAAATTTTTGTCAAACAAAGATAATTTTTCAGTGAAAATAATTTACATATGCTCAAAAATTAATGGAGTTGAGTTTCGCAATCATAATTAGGGTTGCAAACACAAAAATAACTTTTATTTCTGCTCGAAAAAATAAAAGTCAAAAACTTACTTTTATTTCTGCTCGAAAAAAAGTTAAAAAAATAACTTTTATTTTTGCTCGAAAAAATAAAAGTCAAAAAATAGCTTTTATTCATGATCGAAATAATAAAAGTCAAAAATAACTGTCATTTTTGCTTGAAAAAATAAAAGTTTAAAAATAACTTTTATTTTTGCTCAAAAAGATAAAAATCAAAAAATAACTGTTATTTTTTTTTTCTAAAAAATAAAAATCAGATTTTTAAAAATCATCGCATTTTATGAAAATTTCGTCCAAGACTATCAAAATGGTATACTTGGTTTGATTCTCTGACATTTCCTTGCGGTTGCTTTTTTAATGAAAAATTAAAAAATAACAGTTTTTTTCGGTCCCTGAGGAAGAGTATCCTACTTTTAGACAGATCGAAAACCTAGCATTATTACCTATTTCACAAACACAATCATGATGAATTATGTGTGTAAATCATCATGAATAAGATATCGACTTATTATTGTTTTTTGAGATCTCATGAATCATTTTCAATAAAGAACTTTTTATTAAAAAGTTTTACATTAGTGTATTGCACTAGATAACTTAGAAATTCATCATCATGGTAGAAACTCTTCAAAATGTTTGCAAATTAAACGAGCTAACGTTTAAAGCATTATTGCATATTATATGGAAAGAAAAAAGGCTAAAATGATGGATTGAACCAAGTTACCGAGCATTAAAGTTGGATATTTTCTTTCCTTTTTTAGACTTTCATATAAAAAACCTAAAGTATAGAGTGTTTACTCTAATAATAAATTAAACCGTTAATACTTTATTTTTTAAAAATTTTATATTTATTAGTTTCAGCAAAATATGGGTTAACAAAAACAATAAAAAACTTTAGGATAATTGAACATTTGGAAGGATCATAACCTATCGACAGCCATGTCAGACATTTCATGCTTCACGAATTATTATATTTTAACAATTCCATTTAAATGATTAATACCATTTATTAACAATTTATATACAGTAATAAAACTTTAATTTCATTAATTTTTGTACAAATTAAACTGATATTTACAACTATTAAGGGAGTTAATGTTTAACCCTTAAGCTGGTTAAACATGAACTGGCTTCTTAAATTATTTACATATATATTTTATGAAAAAAAAAGATTTGTAGAATAAACCATTTAAAAATTTTCCAAGTACAATATTAAGATGTCCTTGTAGTTATAATTGTTTTGATAAACAGACACAACCAAAAATGGAAGGCAAAGGCAGTAAATTTTCATTTTAACACCAATGTCTTCATGGTCATGGAAAGGTTAACAACACTTTTTTGTTTTGCATTTAATAAATTTTATTTAAAAGTGTGTAAATATGATAAATTGATGTTATTTATATAGCACATGTATATAATTTGTGTTATACTCAATCATTTTCCTTTTGCTTAAAAACCTGCTCTAATGATTGTTGATTTTATTGAAACTCAGGGGAATATATAAAGTAAATACATATTTCATTGTTATAAAGAAAACATTCTAATTTATGGATAACAATAACGATACCCTTCACCACTAAGGTCAAAGGTATTATTTTTCCTGTATAAAGACAAATATTTGCTAAATTTTGCCATCATACAAACATTTTCTCAAAACGTATATATTCAACCTGTTTCCGTCATTTGGACTTATATGAGAGCTAGGGTCAAATGTGGACCGATTATCTCGAAATTTGGCAAATTGATTACAGTTGTTAAAAAATTATGTATGCAAAAAATAAACTCAAAATTTTCGTTATCTTTAGATTTACGAGCGTTTTAGTGATTTTTTGTCTCATTTAGAGTTTGTATGGGAGCTATGGTCAAATGTGGACCGATTTCAACGAAATTTGGTACAGTGATTTAAGTTTACATAAACAGTATCTGTTTTAAATTTCATGAAAAAATATTGATATTTGTGGCCAATATAGCAATTCCGGGAAGTGGGACCTATGGGAGGTACCATAAATAATGGACAGATTTTGACCAATTTCAATAGCCATGGTCCCCTTATCAAAAAAATTATCTGTGCCAAATTTCATCAAATTGTCTTTAGAATTGCGACCTGTAGTTTGATTACAAGGTTTACATGGGGGTCCAGCCAGCCAGACGGACGGACGGACGGACGGACATCGCTAAATCGACTCAGAAAGTGATTCTAAGTCTATTGGTTTACTAAAAGGTGGGTCTAAGACAAATATTTCTTTGCTTTACATACATCAGCACAAACTTATAATACCCTTTCCACCTATGGTGGTGATGGGTATAAAAATGATAAAGAGGAATTTCCCAGTTCACTTTTGTTTAACACTGAAGCATATATATTTATTTGTACTAAAACAAAAAAGGGCGATACCGCAACGATATCTAAACAGTACTATCAAAATGCTATGTATTGGTGTAATGTGAACGGATTTGTATATATAATAGAGTAATCTATTATAATGTTAGTTCCACAATTCCTAAGCTTTTTAAGATGTCCAGATATTCGCGGACTGAGATTTACTGGCCTAAATATCAGATAAATTGTGTACACTCAAACCTCATTTTATGCAATTGATAGAAAATAGCATTGGGTCATAAATAGGGTGTTCATTTTACTTGACTTTTAATTATCTGAGTAATCAAATAACTTGAAAATGGGGTTTTTTAATTACTAGGAAAATCGATTAACCGTTAAAAATTACTCGAGTTAATCGAGTAAAAAATTCATCTTAAAATAACTCGAGTAAGATTTTTCTGTAAGCTTTTTATATATATTTTTTTAATACAACAATTTTTTAATAAAATTATATAATTCGCAAAAACAAAACAAAAATATAAAAATTTATTTTTAATACAAATTAACATTTGTAACACCCCTAATATTTTAAGTGAGTTTATTTACTTCCATATATAAAAAGCAATATTTCGATTTCATAAATCCTGAGTTTGATCTAATAGATAAGTAGGCTCTACGACTACCTTTTACTTATATTACAATGGAATCTTCAACTGGACTAAAGTAGGATCTACGATAACATTGCGTCCTTTAACTGAACTATAGTAGGTCGTACTGTTACTATAGTAGGACCTACGATTACACAGGGATCTTCAACTAAACTATAGTAGTATCTACGAATACATCGGAGACCTCAACTGGACTATAGTAGATTTTACGATTGCAATGGTACCTTCAACTAATCTATAACAGGAGCTAAGATTACATTAGGACCTTTAAATAAACAATAGTAAAAATAACGAATACATTGGATACCACAAGAGGTCTAGGTTTAGAGACTAGGTTATTTGTATCTGAAATTACATCGACTATATATATACTATGGACTATATACATACAAACAGTGGACTATATTACAAGTTGTAATTTACAAGTCACGATTGACAATATTAAAATCCACGATCATTTTATAAATGGAAAATTAACTATATTGAAACCCTAGATTATTGCTTTAACTATAGTAGAACCATCAATTATTGCCTAAGATGGACCATAGAACGTTAGATAATTGATTTAAGTGGTCTTCATTCGAACCCTTAGTTATTGCATAAAATGGAATATATCATTAGTAGCAACAAATACTTTCAAGCCAAAGTTGGCCATTATTAAACAAGAAAACTTTTTCTTAACTCGTAATCAAAAAAAAAAAAAAAATATACACAAAGAAAAATGCATATTAAACTAACAAAACATAGCTTTCCATTTGGCCAACGTTTTTTTTTTACAAATTTAACAGTTTAGAAATACGTTGAGATAAATTTTAGTCGAGTAACTCGATTACTCGTGGAAAATTACTCAAATCTTTATTTGAAATTAATCAATTTACTTTACTCGAGCGATTAATCGATTTTATTTTTCCGATTAATCGAGCAAACATAACTCGAGTAAACACCCTAGTCATAAGCCACCTTTTCATACACCGGGTTACATATATTTTTCTATAAAGATGTAAACCTATTTAACCAATTTAGAAAATGGTTGAAAAAAAACATAAATACTATCAAATTGCAATAAACATTTCAAAAGTGAAAATTATATACATATATAGATATATGTAGGTGAAATGCCACACATTGAAAGGCGATTTTTATTATTTATTTTTAAATAATCCAACACAATATTTTATACGTCACGAGGCAATTAAGATGGAATTTTCGTCTAAAAATTTCATAAAAATCCCATAACTCCTTATTAACATTTCAATTATTAACTTATGTATGTACAATAAAAGCAACACATATGTTTTCCTGTCCTATTCATGCATTTCAGCCATTGCTTAACCCTATCATTACCAAATATTTTTTTAGATTTTATGTCCTACAAAACTAAAGGTTGCATAAAACTTCTCAGTTCTAAATTTAGTTGTCATAGCTATTACAATTGTATTACATTTATCATTATAAATGTGATTCCCGGGGCAGGGTTATATGAAGGCTCTAACTAAATGTGAACCGATTTTACATATTTTCAGCACACAATTTCTATAACATATCTTAAAAACTTTTGCGAAATTTTGTCTTTCTAGCTCTTGTACATAAGGATCTATCGCGCTTTTCTCTGGCGGAAAGACGGACATAAACCGTCTATTCTTTTTATATTTTTGTGTTTCCGTAAGGTTTTTTAAATGGGAGCTAGGGTCAAATAGTAACCGATTGTAACAAAATTTTGTACACTGGCTGGTATTCACATAAAACTTCCTTTTGTACAATTTTGTTGCTGTAGCCCTTTTCGTAAAGGCGCTATCGCGCTTTTATCTGACGGGCAGATGGGCATAAACCCCCTTTTCTTTTTGTATTTTTGTGTTTTCGTAAGTTTTTTATATGGGAGCTATTGTCAAATGGTGACCGATTGTGACAAAATTTTGCACACTATTTGGGATTGACATAAGACCTCCTCGTGATAAATTTAGTTGTTATATCTGTTATAGTTTTAGATTTATTGGCATTTAGTTCTATTTTAGGTGTAATTTTAGCTGTTTCCGTAAGTTTTTTGTATGGGAGCTATGACTAAATGTGAACCGATTTTGATGAAATTTTATATGCTTTTGCAAAACTTCTATATACCAAATTTTATCATCATAGCTATTATAGTTTGTTATTTATTAGCAAATAAGCGATTAGCGTAGGCGAGGTTATACGGGAGCTATGGTCAAATGTTAACCGATTTTGCTGGATTTCAATACTTTTCTCAGAGTTGAAAAATGTTTTTATTAAGTTTCAGTGAGCTAGCTCCTTTCGTTTATTCGTTACCGTGATTTAAATTTTTCATAAAAAAAATTTTGAAAAAATCAATTTTTTTGAGTGATCTCAGGATTTCGTTATTTTTGATCTAGCTATCATAGTTAACGAGAAAATCGACTTAAAAATTTTTCATAAAAAAATTTAGAAAAAACCAATTTTTTTGAGTGATCTCAGGATTTTGTTATTTTTGCTCTAGCTATCATAGTTAACAAGAAAATCTACTTTAAAGTTTTTCATAAAAATTTTTCGAAAAATACATTTTTTTGAGTGATCACAGGATTTCGTTATTTTTGCTCTAGCCACATAGTCAACGAGAAAATCGACTTTAAAGTTTTTCATAAAAAAATGTTTATACATGTAGGGATGTTTTTTGTAGATCTCAGATTTCAACAGATTTCGTACATTTTTATATCAGAATGTGACTTCTAGTTTGTTTTTAAATGTAGAAAAACCCGAGGTGACCAACTTTGATGGCTTATAGGTCCTCTCCTGATAAGTCTACAGACCCAAAGTTCTAAACTTAAGCTCGAATACACCACTTCAATAGCCGTGTGATAATTGAACTTACCATTTAAAGGTTCTTGAATTATTTCACAAATTTTTCTTGTGTGGTCGTCATCTTAAAGATTTAGGATATACATATATCCTTTGATTTTTAAGAAAATATTATGGATATTTAAAAAACAAAAACTGATGATGTTAACATATCCCCATTTATTTTGAAGGTTGGTAAAAAAAAAAATAGTCTAACTTGAATGTAATTTTAACTTTTGGACTGTGTTATCTATAAGTAACAATGGCCATGGAAGGGTTAAGTATCTGTTAAGAGGATTTCAAAATCTCGATACACTGATTGGTTATATCCAAATGCAAATTTCATGAAAACTGATACTTATGGAATTTGATACTATATCACACATTAAAAAATTACTAACACAAAATAAAAACTCTTTTTAAAGGGTATCTATTTTTAAAAGTTTTATCAATATTTTTTATAAAAACAAAACACACTTACATTTATTATTTAATAGCATTAAGCATTTGGATGAAAAACAATCTTATAAAATTGTTTAAAGCTTTAAATAGATTCTATTAAACAATGGTCTTTGGCTGGTTGTTAATAATTATCTTTGATTCTACTTAGGAAAAAAAACTTTGAGCCACCAAGGTCCTTTTGATGTATATGTATATGCAAGCTATTGTCCTTCTGCTGCTGGTTGAAGCAAACAAACAAACAATTGTTATAAATTCACATCAATACACACTTGAACGCTGTAAATATGTGGTTTTTGTACACAGCATGTAGGTGAAGATGTATGTTTTACAAGTTTTCACATTCCTTTTTTAGTATTTTTTATATTAAAAACTGTATCAATGACCTTGGTTTAAGGATTTGTGATTTTGCTTTTTTTTCGTTTAAAATATTTTTTTTTTAATTATTGGAATTATTTCTTTAAATTTTTCTGATTTTTTTTGTCAAATTTTTTCTTGTATTTAATTCAATTTTATTTCAAAAAATTATTTTAAAATTTTTTTATACACAATTTTTGTTTTTTAAAAATTTCACTTTACAAATCAAATTTAGTTTGCCCTCTTCTCAATTGTCTTGAAAACCTATAATGAACTAAGGAAAAAACTAAAGTATATTTTTAGGTGCGTTAATATATTTTTGAAGTACTTTTCACTTTGAATAACTGACAGATAACTACCAGCATAAAGGTATGCAAACATCACTTATACAATTGGTTTTGCTGGCTTTTTTGCTTTTAGCCATGTTATTATATCTGTATTTGGCTAAATAAAATATTCTCCTCGTATTCTTTTTTTATATTTCATTTAGACAAATTTACTCTTCTGCTGTTACAATACCCGTATGTGTGTGTGTATAGCAGACATTTCCTGTTGATGTGTATTAGTGTTTAGGTTATTAGACATTTTGGCGCTTATTTGTTTAATGTTACAAAACAAAAAAGCTTTTTTATTCACACACACTTTTTGCCTCAAGCTCTTTTCTTGTGTAAAGTACCAAGTCTATAATGCTTTCACTCTTTCAACTAATTAGTTTGTCTACTTATTTTAGAAAAAAAAACTTATAAAAATATTTATTTAACTTTTTTTCCTCTAAAACAAACAAAATATACTTCCGTTCTTTTAGACATACTTAGATACTGTTATCTCTTAACAGTCTTCCGAGCCATAAATGTCTAGCATTCAGAGCTTTAGTGCGCACACTCTTTAACCTACAGCTGTTAAAATAAGCCGCTTATGAACATTTTCAAGGATTCCTTATTTTTCAGTTCCTTATCGTTTTATACGTTAGTTTAACTTCTACATATATAATCTCAACTTTTCATATTCGCTATATGCATTTATAGAAATGTAGGTCCCTAGTCTATACATACGAGCATATACAATAGTTTTCTTTTTTGCAGTTTTTTTTCCTATTTATTTAAAAATAGTGACGTAAATAAATAAAATGTTCTTGAACTTTCAACCTGTAGCTGAAGTTGTTGTCGTTTTTGTTTTGAAATTGCATTTGCAATGATGCAAATAATTGTTTGATGTCTTAGTTTTGGGGTAAAAGGAAAACTTTTTACTAACGAAAAACTTTAATTGGTTTTAGGTTTTAATTGGAACTGAATAAGTTTTAGTATGGGCCTTGAAGCAAAGCTCTAAGACGATAGACAATAGGACCAAACTATTGCAATGTTTATAAATAAATTCAGTAAATATTACGATTTGAGGTCCTATGCTTCACTGGGAGGCAAGGATAACAGAAGAATATCACGATCATTTGTGAAAATGAGAAGAAATTCACCGAAATTTACCGATCGAAGAACAAAGTTCAAAATTTTCTAAAAAAAATGTCACGTAAATTGTTACGCATAATTTAAGCAAAAAGTGTTGCAGTCGTTTAGGCGTAACTTTAAAATTGAGTTTTTTCACTTTTTTTTTCTTCTCAGTATATAAGTCGCAATTTTCAACAGAATTCGTCACACGTCTATTAGATGACCCAAAAAAGAGCTCTACTAATTGTAATTGAATACCGTCGATTCCTAGGGGTAGCTTACACTTAGTCCAAGGCAGTTACCCCTAGGAATCAACGGACTTAAACTAAAATTAGTAGAGCTCTTTTTTGGGTCATCTAATAGACGTGTGACGAATTCTGTTGAAAATTCCGACTTATATACTGAGAAGAAAAAAAAAAGTGAAAAAATGGGGGTCCAAGGCAGGTAACCCAAGGAGTGGACGGGTTTCGAAAAACATTAGTAGAGCTCTTTGTTGGATAAACTAATAGACGTGTGCCGAATTTTAACTAATTTTGTTGAGAATTTCGGCTTATACATTGAGAACAAAAACAAGTGACGAAATTGAGGTCCAAAGCAAGTATCCCAAGGAGTGAACTCATTTCAACCAAAATTAGTAGAGCTCTTTTTTTGGATCAACTAATAAAAGTGTGCCGAATTTCATCAAGTTTTGCCGAGAATTCCGACTTATTCATTGAAAAAAAAAAAAATAAATGAAAAATGGGGCTCCAAGGCAGGTACCTCAAACAGTCAATGGATCTCAACCAAAATAAGTATAACTCTTACTTACATCAATTAATAGACGTGTGCTGAATTTTTTCAAATTCTGTTCAAAATTGTGGTTGATACACAGAAAACGAAAATTGGTGAAAACTGGGGGTCCAAGGTCAGTACCTAAGGAGTCAGTTGATTTCAACTACAATTAGTAGACCTATTTTCTAGAGCAACTAATATACGTGTGCTGAATTAAATCAAATTCTGGTGAGAATTGCTGACTGTACATTAAGAAGAAAAAATAGGTAAAAAATGGGGGTCCAAGACAGGTAACCTAAGAACTCGACTAACTTCAATCAAAATAAGTAAAGCTCTTTCCTAAATTAATATATTGACGTTTGCCAAATTTCATTAAATTCTTTTAAGATTGCCGATTTGTACATTAAAAAGAAAAATATGTGCAAAAATGGGGGTCTAAGGCAGGTACCTCAAGGAGTCGAGGAGTGGACCTCTTTTTTAAACTAATTAATAGACGTGTTTTGAATTTTATGAAATTCTGTTACGAATTGCGACTTGTAGATTGAGAAGAAAAATAGGTGAAACAAGTAAGAAAGTACTATAGTCGGTCAAGCCCGACCATACGATACCCTTCATCACTAAGGTCAAAGGTGTTATTATACCCTTCACCACCATAGGTGGAAAGGGTATTGTAAGTTTGTGCTGATGTATGTAACGCATAGATATATTTGTCTTAGGCCCACCTTTTAGTATACCAAGAGGCTTAGAATCACTTTCTGAGTCGATTTAGCGATGTCCGTCCGTTCGACTGGCTGGCTGGACCCTCATGTAAACCTTGTAATCAAACTACAGGTCGCAATTCTAAAGATAATTTGATGAAATTTGGCACAGATAATTTTTTTGATAATGGGGCTATTGAAACTGGTCAAAATCAGTCCATTATTTGTGGTACCTCCCATAGGTCCCACTTCCCGGAATTGACATATTAGCCACAAATATCAATATTTTTTCATGAAATTTAAAACAAAAACTGCTTATGTAAACTAAAATTACTGTACCAAATTTCGGTCCACATTTGACCATAGCTCCCATACAAACTCTTCGTTAAAAACGCACTAAATGAGACAAAAAAATCACTAAAACGCTTGTAAATCTAAAGATAATGAAAATTTTTTACATACATAATTTTTGTAAGAACTGTAATCAATTTGCCAAATTTCGAGATAATCGGTCCATATTTTACCCTAGCTCTCATATAAGTCCAAATGATGGAAATAGGTTAAATATATAAGTTTTGAGGAAATGTTTGCATGATGGCAAAATTTATCAAATATTTGTCTTTATACAGGAGATCTACATTTATATCTAGGAACACCAAACACCAAAATCGAAGGAGGCTACTGGTAGACACTAAATTACTAGAAGCTGGCATTACTTGGCGTGAAATAAAAAACTTAGCATAAGATAAAATTAAATGGAAAGAATTTGTTATGGCCCTATGTTCCTCCTAGGAACTATAGGAAGATATATATTGAGGAAAAGTATTCGGAGTATTATATTTAGAATTTGGAGTCTGATAGGTCTATCAGGAGAAAAGCTATATGCAGTCAAAGTAGAGTTTTTCGAAAATCAAAAATGATCTAGAAGTCACATTTTTGATACACAATTGACAAACGATTTTTATATGTACGAAATCTGCTAGCTAAGATCTACAAATTCTTAACTTATTCGAGCTAAAGCTCCTTCTCAATAGCTATGTGAAATTTCATGGTAACCGAGCTAACCATTTAAATATTCTTAAATTATTTCCCTAATTTTTTTTCAACCCACGATTTAAATAATATTTCATATTTCGATTATTGGCTTCAAAAGGTATAAAAGACTGAGGATACGTGTAGCTATTGTAAATTAAAAAAAATGATTTCATTATACTTTTTTTTTGAACAAATAAACAATTTTTAACTAAAATCATCATGTGATTATGAATTTCAGCAAAATCAAAAGAAGGCCATACCTAGATTTTTATATACATAAATAATTTCAATGACAGCCTTTCCTAAATTTTCTACTGAATTAATCTTGTTTGCATATCTTTTTTCGTCATTATGAAATTAGGAAATCACTGCGCCTAGTTTGAAGGAAAATATTCCTAGCAGCTCCATTTTTAAATGACCATTGTTTTTCGTACCACATGGTAGAGGTATGGGTTTTATGCTGATGTATACATAATATGTAAGAATATATGTATTTTTTTATTTATGTTTGTATTTTATATATATTAATGCTGTAGAAAGTGTTTCATATTAAAAGCTTTCCACTCATCTTTCATTTAAATATTAAAATTGATAAAGTTTCCTACAAAATTTTATTATTATGTAAATTTTCCGTAAAACAATATCGAGTAACTCCCACCATTAGGAGTGTGTAAACCTATTTTGAGACAATCAGTTTGACCATGAAAATATTTTTAAAGTATACACTCGAAATATTATTGCCGTAACATCAGAATAAAAAATATGAAAAAAATTTTTATAAAAAATTATTAATGAAAATTTTTGATAAAAAAAATATATTAAATCGATATAAACATTTTTATCGATCTGTCAAAATTGGCGATAATCCTCCTGAAGAGATGGCCTGACCAAACATCGAAATGCGTCGAGGAATTTTGATTTCTTCGCAAACAATTTTTGGCTTTTTATCGATAAATTGGTCTGTTACATTAACAAATAAATGTAACAGATTTGGGATCAAATGCGAATAGTCATTCTTTTTGAAAATTTTCAATATAAACATTTTTATAGAAAATTTCGATGTACAAATTTTTATCGAAAATTTTCCATACAAAAATTTTTTATAAAAATTTTTCTAAATAAAATTTTTTATAGAAAATTTTCAATATAAACATTTTTTGTAAAAAATGTTCGATACAAAATTTTTTTATGGAAAATTTTCGATTTAAAATTATTTAATTAATATTTAATTATTTAATTTTCGATACGAAAATTTTTTATAGAAAATTTTCGATATATAAACATTTTATAGGAAATGTTCAATATAAAAATTTTTTGAAGAAAATTTTCGCGAAAAAAAATTATTATAGAAAATTTTCGATATAAAATTTTTTTATAGAAAATTTTCGGTATAAAAATTTTTAATAGAAAATTTTTGATATAAAAAATTTTTATAGAAAATCTTCGATAGAAAATTTTTTGTAGAAAATTTTCGATATAAAAATTTTTTATAGAAAATTTTCAATATAAAAATTTTCGATATAAAAATTTTTTATAGAAAATTTTCAATATAAAAATTTTTTATAGAAAATTTTCGATATAAAAATTTTTTATAGAAAATTTTCGATATAAAAATTTTTTATAGAAAATTTTCGATATAAAAATTTTTTATAGAAAATTTTCGATATAAAAATTTTTTATAGAAAATTTTCGATATAAAACTTTTTATATAAAATTTTCAATATTCAAATTTTTTATAGAAAATTTTTGATATAAAAAATTTTTATAGAAAATCTTCGATAGAAAATTTTTTGTAGAAAATTTTCGAAATAAAAATTTTTTATAGAAAATTTTCAATATAAAAATTTTTTATAGAAAATTTTCAATATACAAATTTTTTATAGAAAATTTTCGATATACAAATTTTTTATAGAAAAGTTTCAATATACAAATTTTTTATAGAAAATTTTCGATATAAACAATTTTTTATAGAAAATTTTCGATATAAAACTTTTTTATAGAAAATTTTCAATATACAAATTTTTTATAGAAAATTTTTGATATAAAAAATTTTTATAGAAAATCTTCGATAGAAAATTTTTTATAGAAAATTTTCGATATAAAAAATTTTTATAGAAAATTTTCAATATAAAAATTTTTTATAGATAATATAAGATGTAAAATTTTTTTGTAGAAAATTTTCTATACTAAATTTTCAAATGGAAAATTTACGATATTAAAATTTTGAATAGAAAATTTTCAATATAAAAAATTTTTTATAGGAAATTTTCGATATAAAAATTTTTTATACAAGATTTTCGATATAAAAATTTTTATGGAAAATTTTTGATATAAAAATTTTTATTTTATTTAATTTATTTGAATTTAATTTTCGATAAAGATTTTTTTATAGAAAATGGAAAATTTGCGACATTAAAATTTTGAATAGAAACTTTCAATTTAAAATTATTTTATAGAAATTTGTTGATATAACAGTATTCATAGAAAATTTTCGATACGAACATTTTTTGTATATAAATTTTTTATAGAAAATTTTCGATATAAATTTTTTTATAGAAAATTTTTGTAATAAAATTTTTTATAGGAAATTTTCGATTTAAAATTTATTATAGAAAATTTTCGAAATGAACATTTTTTATAGAAAATTTTTGTTATAAATTTTTTTTTAGAAAATTTTCATTATAAAATTTTTTATGAAAATTTTCGTTATAATATTTTTTATAGAAATTTTTCGTTATAAAAATTTTTTTATTGCAAATTTTCGATTTAAAATTTTTTATAGAAAATTTTCGATATAAAATTTTTTTTTGAAAATAAAATTAGAATTAAATTAAAATTTGCGTTTTTTGTATGGACCATTGATAAAATGTGTTAAATTATTTTCTGAAATTGTGTAACATTCAAACTTTATTGCCCAAGGTCAAGGGTTATGAATTTGTAAATGACCCACCCTAATACATATTCTGTTATTTGTACATGCTTACATAACACTTTGAGTGTATTAACAAAAGCGGTTGCGAAAATATTATCCTTAAGTTATTTTTACACAATTTCATTTGATTCCTTATTATCATTAAAATTATTTCAAAATGTAACCCAAGAACAAGCTGTTATGTAAATATAATATTTAACGTCTTACAAGGTCACAGGAGCATCTATTGTACATGAATTTGCGTTTAGTTCTTATGAGTTTATGTTTTTCACGTATAAAAAATAAAAAATCTACACGAAAACACATAACAAATGAAGGATAATGGAAAAGGTAAGTTAAACATTTTTTTTAAGTTGGTTAAGTTAACGAGATAAACAAGATGAGTATGTATTCAACCATTCATTCGCAAGTAATTGTTAAAGTGTATTCTCTCTTAAAAGTGTGCTAAAAGATGGTTAAAGGACATACACTCAAGTACTTCCTTCAGTGTTTAGGATAAATATGTGTGAAAATGTTGGATCATGCAGAATAATACCAAAAAAAAAACAACATTTCCTTCCTTATGTCATTTCATATTGTGTATTTTTATTTACACGTGCTTTTTTCTTATTAAATTTAATTAGACAAGTACTTAGTATTAAAAATATACTTACAGAGTATAAAACACAAAAAAAAGGCAAAAAAAAGTTCTTCCATTATATGAATACAGCAAAATTACATTAACAGAAAGCTTTTCTTTGAATACAACTGTGTTTATGGAAATTCTGTTAAGTCTAACAGTCAGAGAGTTTTTTTTACCAAACATTCACACATCCATCACTAACATGTCTATGTAGTAGATGTGTGCTACAGCTGGTTTGTGATTTCTCTTATATTCGTATTTTTTTAATTTTCTGATAATATATCTCAGCACATATACACGGTCAAGGCCAATCAAGGCCAAATATAGTATCTCATATGATGTTTGTCAGTGGCTGTGTAAGTTTTTTAATGTCTGTATAAGTTTTAAGTGAATGCGAAGAAGAAAAAGGGTTCAATTAAAACTGCATAAAATTATACTTCCTAGTTAAATGAATTAAATATTTATAAAAGAAATTATGACCTGCAATTGAAACACGTTTGTTTTTAAAATTGGAAAATAAGAACAATTAGAAAAGCTTGATATGGAAAAACTATAATTGGGCGGGTTACGCCCATTTATACTAACTAAATACTTAATAATATAGAGTGATTTTCTGATAGCAATTATTTTTTATAGAAAATTTTCGATATAAAATTTTTTTAAAGAAAATTTTCAATAAAAAAATTTTTCATGGTAAATTTTCGATATAAAAATTTTGTATCGAACATTATCAATATAAAAATTTTGTATTGAAATGTTCGACAAAAAAATTTTTTGTAGAAAATTTTCAATATAAAAATTTTTTATAGAAAATTTTAAATACAAAATTTTTTTCAATATAAAATTTTTTGTAGCATACTTTTCATATAAATATTTTTATAGAAAATTTTTAATTTGTATTATAAAATTTTTTTATAGATAATTTTCGATATAATTTTTTTTTTTATAGAAAATTTTCGATATAAAATTTTTCTATAGAAAATTTTCACTGAAAATTTTTTTTGGAAAAAATTTTCGATATAAAATTCTTTTATCGATAATTTCCGATACAAAAATTTTTAATAGAAAAAATTCATTATAAAAAGTTTTTATAGAAAATTTTCGATACAAAAGTTATAAACATATATCGATATAAAATTTTTCTATAGAAAATTTTCACTCAAAAATTTTTTTGTAAAAAATTTTCGATATAAAATTATTTTTTCAATAATTTCCGATACAAAAATTTTTAATAGAAAATATTCATTATAAAAAGTTTTTATAGAAAATTTTCGAAAATTTTTTGTAGAAACTTTCCATAGAAAATTTTTTGATATAACAATTCCTTATAGAAAATTTTCCATAAAAATAGAAAAATTTCAAAATAAAATTTCGATGTTAACAGTTTTTATAGAAAATTTTTGATACATAGAAAATTTTCGATATAAAAATTTTTGATAGAAAATTTTTGATAGAAAATTTTTGATATAAATTTTTTCTATAGAAATTTTTTTATAGAAAATTTTCGATATAAAAATTTTCTTAAGAAAATTTTCAATAGAAAATTTTTTCTATACATATTTTATATACAAATCTTTTATAAAAAGTTTTCGATGTAACAATTTTATATAGAAAAATTTCAAAATATGTTTAGTTTATAAAAATTATAGAAAATTTTCGACAGAAAAATGTTCTATAGAAAATTATCGATATAAAAATTTTCTATAGAAAACTGTCGATATAAAAATTTCCTAAAAAATTCCTAAAGAAAATGTCTGAAATAGAAACTTTCTAAAGAAAAATTTCCATATAGAAATTTTTTATCGGAAATTTTTGATATAGAAAGTTTTCGATATAGACATTTTCAAAATTTTCTTAAGAAAATTTTCAATATAGAAATTTTTTCGATATAAAATTTTTCTATAAAAAATGTTCGATATAAAATTTTTCTTTAAAAAATTTTCGATATAAAATTTTACTATAGAAAATTTCTGATATAAAATTTGTCTCTGGAAAATTTTCGATATAAAATTTTTCTATAGAAAATTTTTGATATGAATTTTTTTTTAGAAAATTTCAGATATAAAATTTTTTAATAGAAAATTTTTGAGATAAAAATAAAAATAAAGAAAATCAAATTTTCTGAAGAAAATTTTCGATATAAAATTTTCCTATAAAAAATTTGTAATATAATTTTTTTTATAGAAAATTTTTGGTATAAAATTTTTTATAGAAAATTTTCGATAAAAAATTTTTCTATAGAAAATTTTCAGTATAAAATTTTTTTTTTTTTGAAAAATTTCGATATAAACATTTTTTATAAATAATTTTCAATATAATATTGTATATAGAAAATTTATGATGTAGAAATTTTTTATCGAAAATTTTGAATATTATGTTTGGAATAAAAAATTTTCGATATAAAAATCTTGTATAGAAAATTTTCAATATAACATTTTTCTATAAAGAACTTTCGATATAAAATTTTTGTTATAAAATTTTTCTAATGAAAAATTCCGATTTAAAAATTATTCATAGAAAATTTCCAATATAAAAATTTTCTATAGAAATTTTACATAGAACATTTTCGATACAAAATTTTTCTATGAAACATATATGTATATTAGATTATTTTTTAAGAATATTTTCAATTAAAAAATTTCTTTAGGAAATTTTTAATATAAAAATTTTCTATAGAAAATTTTCAATACAAAACTTTTTTATAAAAAATTTCAATACAAAAATTTTTTATTAAAAAATTTCGATATAAAGTTTTTTTTATACAAAATTTTCAATATAATAATTTTCTATAGAAAATTTTCAAGATAAAAATTTTCCATAGATCATTTTCAATATAAAAATTTTCCATAGATCATTTTCAATATAAAAATTTTCCATAGAACATTTTCTATATAAAAATTTTCTATAGAAAATTTTCAATATAAAAATTTTCTATAGAAAATTTTCAATATAAAAATTTTTTATAAAAAATTTTCAATATAAAAATTTTCTGTAGAAAATTTTCAATATAAAAATTTTCTATAGAAAATTTTCAATATAAAAATTTTCTATAGAAAATTTTCAATATAAAAATTTTCTATAGAAAATTTTCAATATAAAAATTTTCTATAGAAAATTTTCAATATAAAAATTTTCTATAGAAAATTTTCAATATAAAAATTTTCTATAGAAAATTTTCAATATAAAAATTTTCTATAGAAAATTTTCAATATAAAAATTTTTTATAGAAAATTTTCAATATAAAAATTTTCTATAGAAAATTTTCAATATAAAAATTTTGTATAGAAAATTTTCAATACAAAAATTTTGTATAGAAAATTTTCAATATAAAAATTTTCTATAGAAAATTTTCAATATAAAAATTTTCTATAGAAAATTTTTAATATAAAAATTTTCTATAGAAAATTTTCAATATAAAAATTTTCTATAGAAAATTTTCAATATAAAAATTTTCTATAGAAAATTTTCAATATAAAAATTTTCTATAGAAAATTTTCAATATAAAAATTTGCTATAGAAAATTTTCAATATAAAAATTTGCTATAGAAAATTTTCAATATAAAAATTTTCTATAGAAAATTTTCAATATAAAAATTTTCTATAGAAAATTTTCAATATAAAAATTTTCTATAGAAAATTTTCAATATAAAAATTTTCTATAGAAAATTTTCAATATAAAAATTTTCTATAGAAAATTTTCAATATAAAAATTTTCTATAGAAAATTTTCAATATAAAAATTTTCTATAGAAAATTTTCAATATAAAAATTTTCTATAGAAAATTTTCAATATAAAAATTTTCTATAGAAAATTTTCAATATAAAAATTTTCTATAGAAAATTTTCAATATAAAAATTTTCTATAGAAAATTTTCAATATAAAAATTTTCTATAGAAAATTTTCAATATAAAAATTTTCTATAGAAAATTTTCAATATAAAAATTTTCTATAGAAAATTTTCAATATAAAAATTTTCTATAGAAAATTTTCAATATAAAAATTTTCTATAGAAAATTTTCAATATAAAAATTTTCTATAGAAAATTTTCAATATAAAAATTTTCTATAGAAAATTTTCAATATACAAATTTTCTATAGAAAATTTTCAATACAAAAATTTTGTATAGAAAATTTTCAATACAAAAATTTTCTATACAAAATTTTCAATACAAAAATTTTGTAAAAAAAATTTTCAATACAAAAATTTTCTATAGAAAATTTTCAATATAGAAATTTTCTATAGAAAATTTTCAATATAGAAATTTTCTATAGAAAATTTTCAATATAGAAATTTTCTATAGACAATTTTCAATATAGAAATTTTCTATAGAAAATTTTCAATATAGAAATTTTCTATAGAAAATTTTCAATATAGAAATTTTCTATAGAAAATTTTCAATATAGAAATTTTCTATAGAAAATTTTCAATATAGAAATTTTCTATAGAAAATTTTCAATATAGAAATTTTCTATAGAAAATTTTCAATATAGAAATTTTCTATAGAAAATTTTCAATATAGAAATTTTCTATAGAAAATTTTCAATATAGAAATTTTCTATAGAAAATTTTCAATATAGAAATTTTCTATAGAAAATTTTCAATAT
This sequence comes from Stomorhina lunata, assembly GCA_933228675.1. Lineage (NCBI taxonomy): Eukaryota > Metazoa > Arthropoda > Insecta > Diptera > Rhiniidae > Stomorhina > Stomorhina lunata. Next base: position 54,055,179 of record OW121742.1, read on the forward strand.
AGAAATTTTCTATAGAAAATTTTCAATATAGAAATTTTCTATAGAAAATTTTCAATATAGAAATTTTCTATAGAAAATTTTCAATATAGAAATTTTCTATAGAAAATTTTCAATATAGAAATTTTCTATAGAAAATTTTCAATATAGAAATTTTCTATAGAAAATTTTCAATATAAAAATTTTCTATAGAAAATTTTCAATATAAAAATTTTCTATAGAAAATTTTCAATATAAAAATTTTCTATAGAAAATTTTCAATATACAAATTTTCTATAGAAAATTTTCAATACAAAAATTTTGTATAGAAAATTTTCAATACAAAAATTTTCTATAGAAAATTTTCAATACAAAAATTTTCTATAGAAAATTTTCAATACAAAAATTTTCTATACAAAATTTTCAATACAAAAATTTTGTAAAAAAAATTTTCAATACAAAAATTTTCTATAGAAAATTTTCAATATAGAAATTTTCTATAGAAAATTTTCAATATAGAAATTTTCTATAGAAAATTTTCAATATAGAAATTTTCTATAGAAAATTTTCAATATAGAAATTTTCTATAGAAAATTTTCAATATAGAAATTTTCTATAGAAAATTTTCAATATAGAAATTTTCTATAGAAAATTTTCAATATAGAAATTTTCTATAGAAAATTTTCAATATAGAAATTTTCTATAGAAAATTTTCAATATAGAAATTTTCTATAGAAAATTTTCAATATAGAAATTTTCTATAGAAAATTTTCAATATAGAAATTTTCTATAGAAAATTTTCAATATAGAAATTTTCTATAGAAAATTTTCAATATAGAAATTTTCTATAGAAAATTTTCAATATAGAAATTTTCTATAGAAAATTTTCAATATAGAAATTTTCTATAGAAAATTTTCAATATAGAAATTTTCTATAGAAAATTTTCAATATAGAAATTTTCTATAGAAAATTTTCAATATAGAAATTTTCTATAGAAAAATTTCGATATAAAAATTTTTGATATAAAATTTTTCTATAGAAAATTTTTGATATACAAATTTTCTGTAGAAAATTTTAGATATAAAAATTTTCAATACAAAATTTTCGATATAAAATTTTTCTATATAAAATTTTTTATAGAAAATTTTCAAGATTAAAATTTTCTATCGAAAATTTTCAATATAAAATATTGTTTAGTAAATTTTATATAGAAATTTTTTATAGAAAAATGTCGATATAAAATCTTTTTATAGAAAACTTGCGATATAAAAATTCTTTATAGAAAATTTTTGAAAAAAAAAATTGTTATAGAAAATTTTAGATATAAACATTTTTTATAGAAAATTTTTGTTATAAAAATTGTTTATAGAAAATTTTTAATATAAATTTTTCTAAAGAAAATTTTGGATATACAATTTTTGAAAGCCAATTATTGATATAAAATTTTTCATATACATATATTATAGTAAAGTGTAGAATATACCTAGTATTGTGAAGAAACATACTTCGTTTAGTAAAAGGGAAATTCGCTCTTAATTATTACAGTAAGCCTCAGTTAAGTGCTTCCAAATATTTTTTGTTTTGAACTCATTCTGGAGTTGTTATGATTAGATTTTTTCATAGAACAATCATTCAAATGTAGCACTCATTTTAGGTAATTCTGTCTGTGGTATTTAAGTGAATTCTAAGAACGTAATTTACTGACCCATACATTACGATTTATTTCTTTATTGGTAACATTAACTATTAATTTTGTTTATCTTTGCCATTACAATAAAAAAGAAAAACGCCAACAATACCTGAAATCATTACAAGTTAATGAAAATTTAAATCGCTAATAAATACGTGTATAAGCGTATCGCTATCGTTACAGGTAGTTAAAGGTAGGTGTTAGCTAAATATTTATATGTAAGTAGGTGTAGTTGACTGTCCTGTCATCAGTTGGTCGTTCACATTAGACAGAAAGAAAAATGCAAAATGTGTAACATTAACCTTGACCATTGATATTGATTTTTTTAAATGTTATTTAAGTTCAATAGAATTTTTCTAAATACTAGATATTTTCCAAGTGAAATATTTATTTAAAATTGTAATAAATATAGGTACTATAGGTAGACACTCGTAAAAATAAGCTGGTAAAATGGCAAATGTGTAAAATATAGGACGTTCGCATTAAAATGTAGTCGAGCTAGATCAGCTGTAGTCGTGCTAGATCAGCTGTAGTCGAGCTAGATCAGCTGTAGTTTCAGACCCAAGCTATGGTTTAAGTGCCAATTAAGTACCTTGTTAAGTATTTAAAAGTACTTCATAAGTATTAAAAAGTACTTTTAGCAAAAAATTAACACTAAAAGTTTAAAGCAAGATTTCTCAGTACTAAGTAAATGTAGCCTAAAACTAAAAAATATCTAAGAAAATATGAAAAAACTTTTACATTGAAAAAGTACTCTTTTGAACTTATTTAGCATTAACAAAGTACCTCATAAATAACAAATGCTCCAGTACTAGAAAAACTACTTCATTGGTATAAAAAATAAAGAAATATTGAAAAATATTGTATGAAGCTAAAAGTACTTTAGTACTATAAATTAACATAAGCAGTATTTTAGTCCTTTTTAAGGTACGTAGTACAGAACTGAAAAATGTAATTTCTTCTAATATCTGATTTGCTATAAAATCTGTATTTAAAAGTTGTTACATTTTACTTTGTCAAATCTTTAACAGTCCCTACACTCATATTATTTACACTGATACGAGTATATAAAGATACTACTTATGTACATATATTTGATGGCATACATATGTGGTTCTTAAAGTATAATAATCAATTTCATTCCTTTATGACTTTCTTGATAAAGGAAAAAAATTAAATGAATGTATGTATGAATGAATGAAGGAAATAAATTAAATATTTAGCTACTGTCATATTTATCCTTGGATAAAAAAGGGACTTTTTATTTATCCTAAATAAATAATGACGAAGTTGTACAAATACTGTTTGACACCCAGATACTTTTTCATTTTACTTTACATATTTAAACTCTTTTACACAGAGCAAAAATGTGTTAAAATATGATCAATAATTTTCATTTAAATATGATCATTAGGGATTAATTCATATATATAAACTTAGCTTCGTGTTAGTAAAGCTTTGAAACGGTATATCGAATCGAATATACCCACAATCAAATAGTATTAAATTTAAGAGAACAAGTAGGAAAGTGCTGTAGTCGATTAAAACCGACCGTATGATACCCTTCACCACTTAGGTCAAATGCCTTTTCTGTTTCTTGCAGAAATCCGGATAAATTTTGCTAAATTTAGTCATCACACAAATATGTTCTCAAGATGTATATATTTAAGTAATTTTTGTCATTAGGCCTTATATGAGTGATAACGTCAAATGTAGACCGATTGTCTCGCAATTTAGCAATTTGATTACAGGTTATACAAAAATGATGTGTAAGAAATAAGCACAAAAACTCAATTCCGGGAGTTGAGACCTATGGAAGTTACAATAAATATTGTATCGATTTTGATAAATTTCAATAGCAACGATTCTACAGCCAAAAAACTGTATGTACAAGTTTTTTTCCGTCCAACGGACGGATGGACTGTCATCGTTAAATCGACTTAGGAAGTGATTAAAAGTCTGGTGGGTCTCAGACCAATATCTCTATGCGTTACATACATCAGCACAGATATATAACAACTTTGCTCCATATATACGGGTAGAATGTGGACCGACTGTTATAAAATTTGTTTTACTAGCTGGTAAATTCTTTCATCTTTATTTGGCCGTAGTCAGGGACCGTAACTGTTATAAATTTTATCGTAAAAGTCAGAAGATAAAAGTTATTTTTTGACTTTTATTTTTTCGATAAAAAATAACAGTTATTTTTGCCTTTTATTTTTTCAAGCAAGTTTTTTTTTACTTTAATTTCATTGAGCAGAAATAACAGTTTTTTAACAGTTACTTTTATTTGTTTGAGCAGAAATAAAAGTAATTTCTTTACTTTTTTTGAGTAAAAAAGTAACAGTTATAACAGAAATAAAAGCTAATTTTTACTTAATATAATTTTTCAGTGAAAATAGTTTGCATATGCTAAAAATTAATGGAGTTGAGTTTTGCAATCATAATTGGGGTTGAAAACACAAAAATAACTTTTATTTCTGCTCAAAAAATAAAAATCAAAAAATAATAAAAGTCAAAAAATAACTTTTATTTCTGCTCAAAAAAATAAAAATCAAAAAACAACTTTTATTCATGCTCGAAAAAACTGTTAAAAAAACCGTTATTTTTGCTCAAAAAAATTAAAGTAAAAAAAATAAATTGGTTGAAAAAATAAAAATAATTGGGTTTGAAAAAATAAAAGTAAAAAAAACTTTTATTTTTGCTCGAAATAAAAAAATCAGAAAATAACTTTTATTCATGCTCGAAATAATAAACTTCAAAAATAACTTTATTTTTGCTCAAAAAAATAAAAATCAAAAAATAACTGTTATTTTTTTCTAAAAAAAAATAAAGATCAGATTTTTAAAAAGCATAACATTTTATGAAAATTTAGTCTAAGACTATCAAAATCGTATACTTGGTTTTATTCTCCGACATTTCCTTGAGATTGCTTTTTTAAATCAAATATTCAAAAATAACAGTTATTTTATCTCCCTGGTCTTAGTAGCTATTACAGTTCAACATTTAATGATATTTCGGTTATGAATATATATAGGAACTTTGATAAAATATGGACCAACATCAAAAAATTTCTCTAATGACTTCTATTTGTAGAGTCCAAAATTAAAGTATAATTTTAATTAAAAAAAATTAAGACTTTTCTGATATTAAAAATACTTTTAATTCAGTTTATATTTGGGTCTAACGACAGTCCAACTGGCCCTACAGGCTCGCAATTCTCGACTGCCAAAGGTTGATATCTGCTAATAATGTTGGTTTTGAAATCATAGAAATCAAATCGCACAAGTTTGGTGTCCAATATACCCTTTCTCTTTGAAAACAATGCAACGATCAAACTTTTTTTAAAAAATCTTATTGTGTGATAAGTAGCTTTATTCTGTTGAGACCACATATCATCGATTTCTAAATCATTATTCTTTTGCAACAAGAGGCTTCGGATCATCTGTCTGTAGTGATTCGTGGACTGATTTCAAAAAATATGCTTCGGGTTTTCCTCCGGACCAAAATCCCCACCAAACCTTAACATTTTTTTAGTACTAAAATAACTCTTGCATTGTCTTAACTCCAAATGAGGTAGCTTTTGGCAGATGAGGTAGCTTTTGAGCTGAAAGTGGAATTTGTCGGGGAAGATAATTTTGCTAAGTATAAGTGACGAAGTGACGATTGCAGCCATCAAATTTTGTAGTCGATGTAGCCTGCTGTTGTCTATGTGTTTAATGCATTATCTTTAAAAAATACTTAACAAAAATGGTAAAAGAATAAGGCCTGCCGAACCAAGCGGCGGTAGGCCTGCTTGTATGACAACTATGTGTCGGAGCACAGTCTTGCGTTAACATAAGTGGCTTCCTTGATTTATGGAAGTGGAGAGCTACTACTAAATAACGAATGATATAAATAAATATTTTGTCTAGTGGTCATACAAAACTTTTCGTTACTAAATTTTCCTAGTCCTAGCTGTAATAATTCGTTATTTTATATCATTAGCTATGTTTCAGCTATAACCAAATCAGAACCGATCTTCACTTATTTCAATACAGATTTGAAAAATAAAAAAAATGTATAAAAAACGTTTTTCCATCCAAAGTTGAGCGATATATTCGAAACCCCTTCATGAAATCAAAATAACGTTAATGCAGCATAAAGAAAATATTGTATCCGAATTTTGATTTTTTAGTTTTACTGCACAGAATGAACTGTTTATTAGTAACTTTACTTATAGTAAATCGCGTAACTACGTATTTTTGTTAAACAATTAATATCTCGAAAACTAGTGAATTAAAGGCATTAAAGCCCAATACTTCTTCTTCTTCTATTATTCTTGACTCCCAGTGGAGCATATATTAAAGTCCATATATTAAAGTCCAATACCAGACACATACAAACTGACTAAGGCACCAAAAAATTTAGCATTTTGTCGGGCTGTATTGTAGATTGTAATATAAAATAAATTTTTCTTTAAGTGTTCGTACATACATAAGTATATTCCTTTAACCTGTTAAGAAGTCCTTTGTATAAAACCAAAAAAAAGGGTGACATTCCCTAAATTAAAATTTTTAATATTTTTGTAGGTCCGTCTGATAGGATGGCAGTCCATGCTTTCAATCAAATAAAAGCACAGAATTTTGTCTATGGTTTCACAAATTAAAAATTTAATTTCTTTTAACTTAAAAATTACTAAAAATTATTTTATAGTCATTATAAACAAGTAAGAAAGTGCTATAGTCGGTCAAGCCCGACCATACGATACCCTTCACCACTAAGGTCAAAGGTGTTCTTTTATCTGTATAAAGACAAATATTTGCTGAATTTTGCCATCATACAAACATTTTCTCAAAACTTACTTATTTAAGCTGTTCCGTCATTTGGACTTATATGAGAGCTAGGATCAAATGTGAACCGATTATCTCGAAACTTGGCAAATTGATTACAGTTGTTACAGAAATTATGTATTCAAAAAATAAAATTAAAATTCTCATTATCTTTAGACTTACGAGCGTTTTATTGATTTTTGTCTCATTTAGTGCGTTTTGATAGAAGAGTATGTATGGGAGCTATGGTCAAATGTGGACCGATTTCAACGAAATTTGGTACAGTGATTTTGGTTTACATAAGCAGTGTTTGTTTAAAATTTAATTAAAAAATATAGATATTTGTGGCTAATATATTAATTCCGGGAAGTGGGACCTATGGAAGGTACCATAAATGATGGATTGATTTTGACGAATTTCAGTAGCAATGGTCCCATTATCAAAAAAATGATCTGTTCCAAATTTCATCAAATTATCTTAAGAATTGCGAGCTGTAGTTTGATTACAAGGTTTACATGGGGGTCCAGCCAGCCAGCTCGACTCGGAAAGTGATTCTAACCCTATTGGTATACTAAAAGGTGGGTCGAAGACAAATATTTCTATGCGTTACATACATCAACACAAACTTATAATACCATTCCACCTATGGTGGTGAAGGGTATAAATAGCGCGCAGCACCATCCAATTTTATTGAAGTGATTCCAATTTAATCAATCATCTTATGAAAACTAACTTATAATCCAATATTGATTAGTTTCCATAGGAAATTAATTTCAGAAAATTATTTAAATCTTCTAAAATTTCAGAAATACAAGGAAATTTAATCGAGACATTAGGTATAGGATAATTCGTATTTCAAAATGGGTAGTTTAGATCTAGGAATAAAACCTGAACTATTGGAACTACTATTGTAAACTGTTCAAATAAAGATCTACCTTCAAAAAATGGATTATATAAAGGAGAAAGGGACCTAAGGGTAAAAAATAAGGTAAAAAAATAATATTTGAATCTTTAAAATGGCTCTCCTGAACAAAGCCAAATGGGGGTAAAAAGGGAAAAAATCTAAAACTTTGTATTTCCTAACGTAATAGGTATAGAAAAAAACTTTAAACTACATTTTGAACATATGTTAAAATAAACTGCTATCGGGCACAGTTTTAAAATAGTACCAAACACTTGTTTATTTTAATATATGTTCAAAATGTAGTTTAAAGTTTTTTTCTATACCTATTACTTTAGGAAATACAAAGTTTTGGATTTTTTCCCTTTTTACCCCCATTTTGCTTTGTTCAGGAGAGCCATTTTAAAGATTTAAATTGGTAAAAAAATGTAAAAGTAGCTTTTTTGGTACATTTTTTAAGCCCACTCTTATCATTTGGCTCAAAGAATATAGAAAGGAATCTTGTATTGCAGTCAATAGATGTGAACAAAATATTGAACACGTATTTGGTACTTTTTTAATTCGGGGGGCAAAATGGGAAAAAATGGATAAAATGATAACTTAACATCTCACAAAGTAATATTAATAGCGTTTTAGAAAAATGTACCGAAAGCAGTTAGTATCAAATAAGTACCAAGTATGCATATGGAACTTTTTGATGTTAGGTTATAAGAAGGGTTATAACTTTTAAACAAATAAATGTTTGTCTTTATAGAATAGTAAACTATGCATTTGATTATGTTATGTTCTTTAGCAAATTTGTTGCGCATGAGTGGGCAAAGGTTTCTTAGTTGCTACGAGCAATTTCCAACAGGTGGCGCCACTCAAAATTACTCAAAATGAATTTAATAGTAAGCTGTGCATTTGATCACGCTATGATCACCAGCAAAGTTGTTACACATAAGCCGACAAAGGTTTCTAAGTTGCTATGACAAATTTCGATCAGGTGGGCTCCACTAGAAATTACTCAAAATTAACTAAATCGTAAATTGTGCATTTGATCATGGTATAATCTATAGCAAAGTTGTTACGCATAAGCCGACGAAGGTTTCTTAGTTGATTTGACTAATTTCTGATAGGTGGCGGCACTGAAAATTACTCAAAATGAATTAAATCGTAAACTATTCATTTGAACCGCCGTGGTATAGCAGGTTAGTCATCCGCCTAGCATACCAGAGGCCCAAGTTCGATCCCTGCCCAGACTCACTTGAAAAAATAAATTTTCAAAAAAGCGGCGGTTCACCTCATAACTCAGCTAGCCACTGGTTATTGAATATTAGGCTATGTAAAACTTCTCTAACTAATGCATTTGCCGTTCGGAGCCGGCGTTAAAACGTAGGTCCCTTTCAATGAGTCTAAAAATAGAATCGGATGCAGCTCATTGTCTGAGAGAAGTACCCCTTGTTCCAATTGGAATGTTGTCGGGGAATTATATATATAAATATATATATATATATATATATATATATATATATAAATATATATATAAATATATATATATATATATATATATATATATATATATATATATATATATATATATAAATATATATATATATATATAAATATATATATATATATATATATATATATATATATATATATATATATATATATATATATATTTATATATATAATTCCCCGACAACATTCCAATTGGAACAAGGGGTACTTCTCTCAGACAATGAGCTGCATCCGATTCTATTTTTAGACTCATTGTCTAAAAATATATATATATATATATATATATATATATATATATATATATATATATATATATATATATATATATTCATTTGATCATGCTTTGATCTTTGCCAAAGTTATTGCTCATCAGTCGATAGAGGTTTTTAAGTTTGTCGGCTTATGCGTGGCGCCACTTGAAATTACTCAAAATGAATTTAATCGTAAACTGTGCATTTGGTCATGCTATGATCTTTAGCAAAGTTGCCACGAATAAGCCGGCGAAGGTTTTTTAATCAACTTGACTAATTTCTGATAGGTGGCGCCACTAATAATTACTCAAAATTAATTAAATCGTAAACTATGCATTTGATCACGCTATGATCTTTGGCAAAGTTGTTGCGCATGAGTCGATAGAGGTTTCTAAGTTGGTCGGCTAATGCGTTACAACTTTTCCAAAATTATTAAAAATGAATTAAAGTGTAAACTATACATTTGATCATGTGTTGAATAAAATCATTCAAAATCAATTGGATTTTTGCATTTTTTATAAAACAAAATATATGAAAACTTTAAAATTTGCCTCGAAATGCTTATCATAAAGCTCCGAGCAAGGCTCGGTCAACCAGGTACTAACTATATAAATTAAAATATGGATTAACATCGCAAATATCAATAATTGAAAATTTGGACAGTTTTGTTAAATTTAATCCTTATTTTTGTAAAACTAGTGATAATTATGGATAACTATAAAAATTGGTCTAAACCTACTATGCAAATTTTGTATGAAACAGTTGCCCTTCTTTTGCCCTTCTCTTCCAAATAATCTTCTTTTATGAATTACTATTTACGAAAAGGGGTTTCTACCTCTTTGTACCTGCCTGAAATCTCTGCCCTAACTCTGTAAATCTGCATTAAAATACAAATTCCATGGAAATTTGTTTGTGTCACATAATATTTAAGGCATGATACCGTGTCGTACTCTAATCAAAACAAAGTTTCTATTTATTTATTTATTTTGGAATTTTATTATGCCTTAATTATTCCACTTATTTATTAATCAAAAACAAAAATAAATAAATATTTATACAATCAAAAAAAAAAAAAAATTAAGAAACAGCAACAAATCATTGAATAATCATAAACTCCCTAGAGCAATAAACTAATTGTATTTACTGTCATTAAAGTATTAATTTCATCATACCATTTATAGACTTAATGAGTCAAAATGGGGTAAGCCAAAAATGAAAGTAGCTACGAGTATCTATAATGATAAAAATTGACAAAACTTAAAGGTTATGGCTGAGGGAGAAGTCGGTTGGTAACTACTTACACTACTCCACAAAATGAAACATTTTGCGTTACAATTGACTATATCTATATTTTTATACCCACCATCAAAAAGAATGGGGGTATATTGGGATTGTTATTCCGTTTGTAATTTCCTTACTATTGACTCAAAAACCAAAATTGAAGTATATTCTGAATTCTTATGAAATTCTAAGACGATTGAGCTATGTCTGCCTGTCTGTCTGTTGAAATCACGATAACGCCTAAACAAAAGGAGCTAGCTCACTGAAACTTATTAAAACCTTTTTTCATCTCTACGAAAATTTTGGTATTGAAATTGGGCAAAATCGGTTAACATGTGACCATAGCTCCCGTATAACCTCGCCTAGGCTAATCGCTTATTTGTTAATAAATAACAAACTATAATAGCTATGATGATAAAATTTAGTATATAGAAGTTCTCCATAATCCCTAGGCAGCATCTAAAATTTCTCCCATACAAAAAACTTATGAAAACAGCCTAAATATCACCTTAACCCTAACACTCCTGACACGGGTACCTGGGTACCCGAACGAACTTTAAAGTCAAATATCTCTTTAACGATAAATGATACAAAGTTGAGGTTTTGTAAGTTCCTAAAACTATTTGTTTTCTATAGATTTTTGTTTCTTTAAGCTTTCCAAAGTTTTTGGCTTAGGCTGTGGATTCACCGAAAGTCAAATATTCCTAACCCTCCTGATAAGGGTACCCGGGTACCAATACGAAAATTAAGGCATTATATATATAAAAAGTAATGGATATGATTCTATTTTTTATTTTAGTTTAAAATGTGTGCATTTAATTAATAATTTGACAACTTAACTTTGCACTTTTATAATAGATAAACTTCAGAAAATTACAATTCTGTTAAGCGTGAAGCAAAAATTTGGTTGTGTGTATTACATATTGGCCTTTGGCAACCATCATGCACTTTATGTGTTTTGAGATTTGATTTCAGATTAATAGCCATGCAAAGGTAACAATTTCAAAGCTGATATATCTTCTGAATTCTTCTAGTAAACATTTAATGTTAATTCCATTTTCTGTAAAGAACTATTCAAATTATCCTCTGCAGTTAGTCTAAATATATTTCGCGGAATATTCTAATCGTAACTGAAAAATTAGTATTCACGGGTACCCGGGTACCCTTATCAGGAGTCTACGTATAAAAATGTTATCAGTACGGTTAGGGTTAAATACACTTTAATGTCAATAAACCTAAAACTATAACAGATATACCCATTAAATTTAGCACACGGAAGTCTTATGTCAATGCCAACCAGTGTACAAAATCTTGTCACAATCAGTCACCATTTGATCATAGTTCCCATATAAAAAAACTTATGGAAACACAAAAATACCAAAAGAAAATGGGGTCTATGTCCGTCTGTCCGTCAGATAAAAGCGCATAGCTCCTTAACTAAAAAAGCTAGAGAGACAAAATTTTTCCAAAGTATTTTCGATATGTTATAAAAGTTGTGTAATGAAAATGGGTGAAATCGGTTCATATTTAGTTAGAGCTCCCATATAACCCTGCCCCGGGAATCACATTTATGATGATAAATTAAATAAAATTGTAATATCTATGACAACTAAAATTAGAAAAGAAAAGTTTTATGCAACTTTTGGTCAGTATATCAAATTTTATAGGAATCGGTCTATATTTGACCATAGCTTTTATATAAAAACCGCTCCTGTAAACCACTAAAATGCCACAAACGCCGGTTAAAAGCTATTAAATTATAAACTGGGACAGCTATGGTCACTAAATTTTGCACAAATAAACTTTATGTAAATACCAGCCAGTATATAAAATTTTGTGGGGATCGATCAACATTTGGCTATAGTTCTTATATATATAACATCCCCTTTTTATATCTACAATCAAAAAGATTTAGAGGTACATTCAGGTGGAAAGGGTATTATCAGTTTGTGCTGATTTATGTAATGCACAGAAATATTTGTCTTAGACCCACCTTTTAGTATACCAATAGACTTAGAATCACTAGACTTAATGATATCAGTCCGTCCGTATGGTTGGACCCCCATATAAACCATGTAATCAAAGTACAGGTAGCAATTCTTAAGATAATTTGATGAAATTTAGCGCAGATGATTTTTTTGATAGTGGGGCTATGGCTATTGAAATTCGTCAAAATCGGTCCATTATTTATGGTACCTCCCGTAGGTCCCACTTCCCAGAATTGAGATATTGGCCAAAAAAATCTATATTTTTTTATGACTTTTAAAACTTATGCTTATGTAAACTGAAATCACTGTACCAAATTTCGTTAAAATCGGTCCACATTTGACCATAGCTCCCATACAATCTCCCATGTATTAAAACTCACTAATAGAGACACAAATCACTGAAACGGTCGTAAATCTGAAGATAATGAGAATTTTAAGTTTATTTTTTACAAACATAATTTTTGATAATCGATAATCGGTCCACATTTGACCTAGCTCTCAAGTCCAAATGATGGAAACAGCTTAAATATATAAGTTTTGAGAAAATGTTTGTATGATGGTAAAATTTAGCAGATATTTGTCTCTATACAGGAAAAAGCACGTTAATGGTAAAGGGTATCATATGGTCGGGCTTGACCGATTATGGGACTTTCTTGTTTGTTTTTCATATAAAAAATGTTTCCTAAGTTTTCAGTTTATTTTTAATAAAATCATTTCTGATTGATGGATTTTAATAATATTAGGCTTATATTGTTAAGAACTTTCATGGTTTTACGATTGTCAAATAATGATGGTAAGATTTTGACTTTTTCGATTTTTTTGTGATTTTTTTAAAAAGTAAAATTTTTTATTGTTATGCCAAATTTTTGCTAAATTGGGTATTTGTACTATATTGTCAAAAAAACCAACATTTATTCATGTACATATATTCACAAAATAATTCTTTGATTATTTAAAATATTTACAGTCTTAAGCCCGTTATATAAAAATGGTCAGTTTTTGAAATTTTCGATTTTTTGATGAATTTTTGAAAACTAAAAATTTTTCGATTTTGCAAAAAAAAAATTGTTTTTACATTTTTATGTGAAGAACTCCACAACCGTTGCCCATATCGAAAAATTGTCTTTTAAAGGCTTAAAGAAAATTTTGTGATGAATCCGCCGGTATTTCTTTCAACGAATTTAGATAAACCATTCCCAAAATATGTTTAAATCAATGGGAAGACCTTGGTGAAAATCCGTAATTTTAGAAAAAATTTTTTTTAATCATATCCATTTAATTTTAAATTTTGGGTGTTTTTGTACTTAAAGGGCCATAATACATCAAAATTAAATAGTTAGACTTCAAAGTGATTTCTCTTGTTGACCAGTGTTATATGAGTCTGGTTATGATACCTCCTCTTTAGCAACCTAACTCATCATATAATTCAAATTTGTGGTTTAAGCCCTATCTGCTATTGATAATTAAAATTTTAATATAAAAATCGCGATTTCAGTGCCACCCTAATATCATGTAAACGTATATAAAATTTGCTTAACAAATAGAAATACATAACTTTATTATTTTCCTTTTGTTTTAGTCGCCAACAAAGCAACAACAAAAGTGTGGAAAATAAAGAAATGATAAAATTGAAAAATGTTTGAGTGTTTCTGTTCAGATAATAATCTTCGCTTCATGTTGATATTTGTTGGACACAATAATAATTCGTATTTATTCTGTCCCTCAAATAATTTATAATGTGTGGTTTTCGCTCTGTCTAGAATTATGGATAATCCTCTTGATGAGATGGCCTAACCAACCATCGAAACGCGTCGAGGAAAGGTTTCCCTACCAACATTTTTTGGTTTTATCAAAAAACTATTTATAACAATAATAATTAATTCTAATAAATTGGGATCTTAGGGCAATACATTACAGTAAAACTTTTTATTATTTCCCTTTATTTGATAGAAAAACAAAATTGAAACGCATAAATCAACTAAATTTGTTGTACTTACCTTCTTAGTATTAAAACTAAGAAATGATAATTTTCGAACATTATTATCATGCGATGATCCTTGGCCGCTAAAACTCATCTTGACTTTGTTCTAACCTCCGTTTCCTCTGGCTTCTTTAAGTACACAAGACAACAATTTGTATATGTTTAAGGACCGACTTAGCAAACAGACTATGGTCCTATAATTTGTATAAGTTTCCTAAAGTTAATCTCCAAAAAACTCGACATTAATGTGGATATTCTTGAGAATTGTTATTTGTGGTTAAATTAGAAAACTGAAAAAATAGGAAATGATTAAGAAAATTAATTTAATGGAATTGTTTAATGTAAAATTAATTAAGACTTAAGAGGAAAAACAAATAATTTTTATCACTTAAGAATAGAAGAAACAAACATAAACATAACAAAATACTTAAAAAATATTTATTTGCGTTCCATTGTTCAATTAAAGTCACGCATTGTTTATATCACGCGAACTTTAATAAAATAAGATCATCATCATTATTATCATTATTTACAGTTTTGATGATCATCATCAAAACTGGAAAAGCCTGAAAACAATTATCATCATCTTTGCCATCATTTTCGATCATCATCATCATCATCATCGTCATCATTATTATATTAATAAAAAGCACGCGACTTTCTTTATGTGATCAATTAAGACTCAAAATTGTCGATCACAACGCCATGATGTGATCATCAACAACGCCATTATTTTGAGATCACACTCATACAAAGACAAACACAAAACTCTGGCAATATATTTTTCATATATTTTATAAATTTTAAAATTCACACAATTTTTTTTTTTTTTTTTGCCTTTTTTTATGACTCGTATAATTTTAATAGCCACAAATAAAAACCGAATTGAATTGAATTCAATTTATTGACAGTGTGTTAATAAATTATAAATTTTCATTTTAAATAAAAAAAGAAAAAAAACAGAGGCACACATTCTCATTATAGTCGTAATAAAACTCTTTTCCTCCTTTAACGTTTCTAAACAAAATGTACGTCATTTGATTATTAAAAGCCAAAAGAAAAAAATGTTTATATTCTTAAATTAATAAATTAAAGAATAAACAACAAACAATTACTTTGAAATATTTTAGTCATGTCGATATTGACTACGAACAACTGCTAACAAGAACACGAGAGTATCTCGAGACTTAAATTTCACGTCTCAAATTTTAATTGTTGAAATTTTTTATTTGTTTCACTGGAATTTGTATTATTTAAGTCGTTAAGTCTAAAGTCTATATAACCAGTGCCTGGTTATGCGAATGTTTGCAAAATAATTTGATGATAGGCTAAACATTTGAAAGAAACAGACAATCTACTCAAATTTCTAATGAAAACAAGTAAGAAAGTGCTATAGTCGGTCAAACCCGACTATATCATACCCTTCACTATTAAGGTCAAATATGGATCAACAATTAAACAAGTTTTCCTTAAGTCTTAGAGACATACATACACATATACTATGTGCTATTTTTTCAAAATTTCGAGATTTATATCATTTTCGGCTAAGGGTCTGATATGGGAGCTAGGGTCAATTGGGTACCGATTGTTACCAAATTTTGGTTATTGGTTCATATTTATAAAATATTTATCTGTGCAAAGTCTAAGTAATCAAATTAATATATCATTAGAGTTATTAACGTTTTTGTGCTTTTATTTGTATGTAAATGTCTTTTGAGAATGTGTCTTGTATGTAGGAGCACTGATTAAGATTATGATAAGCTATATTCCTATGCGTTGCAAACATCAGCACAAACCCAATATACCCATTCCACCTGTGGTGGTGAAGATAGACAGGTATTAAACATGTATATATAACATTTCAAGAAAAAGCAAGAATAAGCTAAATATGCAAATATATGCAGATGTTTTATTCACCGCTAGAGAGCAAAGATTCAGTTTTTATTGAAAAATGTTATTGATTACCGATGCTAATGTCTAATTATTTTCTTTGCTAAAAATACACATAAAGAAGATGACATACGTCATCTGTCTATCTGCTGAAATAGTAGATTTTCGAAAAATTTCCTATTTCCTATAAATAGTCAATTTTCGAAAATTTTCGTATCGTCAATTTTCAAAAAAATTTCCTATAAATAGTCAATTTTCGAAAAATTTCCTATAAGTAGTCAATTTTCGAAAAATTTCCTATAAATAGTCAATTTTCGAAAAATTTCCTATAAATAGTCAATTTTCGAAAAATTTCCTATAAAAAGTCAATTTTCGAAAAATTTCCTTTAAATAGTCAATTTTCGAAAAATTTCCTATAAAAAGCCAATTTTCGAAAAATTTCCTATAAAAAGCCAATTTTCAAAAAATTTCCTATAAATAGTCAATTTTCGAAAAATTTTCAATTAATAGTCAATTTTTCGAAAAATTTCCTATTAATAGTCAATTTTCGAAAAATTTCCTATAAATAGTCAATTTTCAAAATATTTCCTATAAATAATCAATTTTCGATATTTTTCCCATAAATAGTCAATTTTCGAAAAAATTCCTATAAATAGTCAATTTTCGACAAATTTTCAATAAATAGTCAATTTTTCGAAAAATTTCCTATTAATAGTCAATTTTCGAAAAATTTGCTATAAATTGTCAATTTTCGAAAAATTTCCTATAAATAGTTAATTTTCGAAAAAATTTCCATAAATAATAAATTTTCGAAAAATTTCCTATAAGCAGTCAATTTTCGAAAAATTTCCTATAAAAAGCCAATTTTCAAAAAATTTCCTATAAATAGTCAATTTTCGAAAAATTTTCAATAAATAGTCAATTTTTCGAAAAATTTCCTATTAATAGTCAATTTTCGAAAAATTTGCTATAAATTGTCAATTTTCGAAAAATTTCCTATAAATAGTTAATTTTCGAAAAAATTTTCATAAATAATAAATTTTCGAAAAATTTCCTATAAGTAGTCAATTTTCGAAAAATTTCCTATAAAAAGCCAATTTTCAAAAAATTTCCTATAAATAGTCAATTTTCGAAAAATTTTCAATAAATAGTCAATTTTTCGAAAAATTTCCTATTAATAGTCAATTTTCGAAAAATTTGCTATAAATTGTCAATTTTCGAAAAATTTCCTATAAATAGTTAATTTTCGAAAAAATTTCCATATATAATAAATTTTCGAAAAATTTCCTATAAGTAGTCAATTTTCGAAAAATTTCCTATAAAAAGTCAATTTTCAAAAAATTTCCTATAAATAATCAATTTTCGAAAATTTTCCCATAAATAGTCAATTTTTGAAAAATTTCCTATAAATAGTCAATTTTTGAAAAATTTGCTATAAATTGTCAATTTTCGAAAAATTTCCTATAAATAGTTAATTTTCGAAAAAATTTCCATAAATAATAAATTTTCGAAAAATTTCCTATAAATATTAAATTTTACAAAAATTTCCTATAAATATTAATTTTTCAACAAATTTCTATAAATAGTAAATTTTCCAAAAATTTCTTATAAATAGTAAATCTTCGAAAAATTTCCTATAAAAAGTAAATTTTCGAAAAATTTTCTATAAATAGTCAATTTTCGAAAAATTTCCTACAAATAGTCAAGTTTCGAAAATTTTCTTCAAAATAGTAAATTTTCGAAAAGTTTCTTCAAAATAGTCAATTTTCGAAAATTTTCTTCAAAATAGTTAATTTTCGAAAAATTATCTATAAATAGTCAATTTTCGAAAAATTTCCTATAAATAGTCAATTTTCGAATAATTTCCTATCAAACGTCGATATTCGAAAAATTTCCTATAAATGTCAATTTTCGAAAAATTTCCTATAAATGTCAATTTTCGAAAAATTTCCTATAAATAGTCAATTTTTGAAAAATTTCCTATAAATAGTCAATTTTCGAAAAATTTCCTATAAATAGTCAATTTTCGAAAAATTTTCTATAAATAGTCAATTTTCGAAAAATTTCCTATAAATAGTCAATTTTCGAAAAATTTCCTATAAATAGTCAATTTTCGAAAAATTTCCTATAAATAGTCAATTTTCGAAAAATTTCCTATAAATAGTCAATTTTCGAAAAATTTCCTATAAATAGTCAATTTTCGAAAAATTTCCTATAAATAGTCAATTTTCGAAAAATTTCCTATATATCGTCAATTTTTGAAAAATTTCCTATAATAAATAGTAAATTTTCCAAAAATTTCCTATAAATAGTCAATTTTCGAAAAATTTCCTATAAATAGTCAATTTTTGAAAAATTTCCTATAATAAATAGTAAATTTTCCAAAAATTTCCTATAAATAGTAAATTTTCGAAAAATTTCCTATAAATAGTCAATTTTCGAAAAATTTCCTATAAATAGTCAATTTTCGAAAAATTTCCTATAAATAGTCAATTTTCGAAAAATTTCCTATAAATAGTCAATTTTCGAAAAATTTCCTATAAATAGTCAATTTTCGAAAAATTTCCTATAAATAGTCAATTTTCGAAAAATTTCCTATAAATAGTCAATTTTCGAAAAATTTCCTATAAATAGTCAATTTTCGAAAAATTTCCTATAAATAGTCAATTTTCGAAAAATTTCCTATAAATAGTCAATTTTCGAAAAATTTCCTATAAATAGTCAATTTTCGAAAAATTTCCTATAAATAGTCAATTTTCGAAAAATTTCCTATAAATAGTCAATTTTCGAAAAATTTCCTATAAATAGTCAATTTTCGAAAAATTTCCTATAAATAGTCAATTTTCGAAAAATTTCCTATAAATAGTCAATTTTTGAAAAATTTCCTATAATAAATAGTAAATTTTCCAAAAATTTCCTATAAATAGTAAATTTTCCAAAAATTTCCTATAAATAGTAAATTTTCCAAAAATTTCCTATAAATAGTAAATTTTCCAAAAATTTCCTATAAATAGTCAATTTTCGAAAAATTTCCTATAAATAGTCAATTTTCGAAAAATTTCCTATAAATAGTCAATTTTCGAAAAATTTCCTATAAATAGTCAATTTTCGAAAAATTTCCTATAAATGTCAATTTTCGAAAAATTTCCTATAAATGTCAATTTTCGAAAAATTTCCTATAAATAGTCAATTTTTGAAAAATTTCCTATAAATAGTCAATTTTCGAAAAATTTCCTATAAATAGTCAATTTTCGAAAAATTTCCTATAAATAGTCAATTTTCGAAAAATTTCCTATAAATAGTCAATTTTCGAAAAATTTCCTATAAATAGTCAATTTTCGAAAAATTTCCTATAAATAGTCAATTTTCGAAAAATTTCCTATAAATAGTCAATTTTTGAAAAATTTCCTATAATAAATAGTAAATTTTCCAAAAATTTCCTATAAATAGTAAATTTTTCAAAAATTTCCTATAAATAGTCAATTTTCGAAAAATTTCCTATAAATAGTCAATTTTCGAAAAATTTCCTATAAATAGTCAATTTTCGAAAAATTTCCTATAAATAGTCAATTTTCGAAAAATTTCCTATAAATAGTCAATTTTCGAAAAATTTCCTATAAATAGTCAATTTTCGAAAAATTTCCTATAAATAGTCACTTTTCGAAAAATTTCCTATAAATAGTCAATTTTCGAAAAATTTCCTATAAATAGTCAATTTTTGAAAAATTTCCTATAATAAATAGTAAATTTTACAAAAATTTCCTATAAATAGTAAATTTTCCAAAAATTTCCTATAAATAGTCAATTTTCGAAAAATTTCCTATAAATAGTCAATTTTCGAAAAATTTCCTATAAATAGTCAATTTTCGAAAAATTTCCTATAAATAGTCAATTTTCGAAAAATTTCCTATAAATAGTCAATTTTCGAAAAATTTCCTATAAATAGTCAATTTTTGAAAAATTTCCTATAAAAAGTCAATTTTCGAAAAATTTCCTATAAAATAGTAAATTTTCGAAAAATTGTTAAAATCGAACACAGTGTAATTGCTCCGATCATTGTTTAATAATGTATGATGTCATAAAATTTTCAAATTATTCTTTAGATGAAACATTTTTAAATAGTTCGTTCGGTTAACTTTGAAGTTTTCATTTGAAATAATTAAAACATTTTTCTTCTATTTCAACTAATAAAAAAGTCATTAGAAAATTTTAAAGAAAAATATAATATATATTGTTTACAAGTACTATCTAATGTTAATGGAATTTTTTTTTTGCAAAAATTATATACAATTTAAATTTAAACTAATTATCGACGTGACAAGTATTTTCCCCTTAATTTTGTATAAATAGTCAGCAGCATGACACTATAAAAGAATATATACTACAATATTATATATTATTTTTATTTGTAAGTTTATTGTATTTATTTAAATGTTAAATAACAAAAACAAAATAAATAAATTTCCAATTTTTTTTGAATACATAAGATGTCAATCACTTAAAGTGGCTGTAAAGCTTGAAAGTGGTTAGCAAAAACGAATGAAAGAAAAGTCCTTAAAAAAGCTTAACAATAATCACAGCACGTACAAATGATGTCGCACATGTTTTACTTTCTTTTATTTTACTTTCCTTTCTCTTAACTCATGCATAATTATCCTTGAAATAAATACATGTGTATATGTAAGTATGTGTTTATAATATGAGGATAATACTCCCTTTAATGGCAAGTCAATATTTGTTTAATGGGGACAAGGTATGGTATGTAAGGACCTTTTAAAGATTTTATTTAAATAGTTTTTATTGTTTAAATTTAAAAATATTCCTAAGGGTAAATTCATGCAAAATTAAACAAAATACGTCTTTGATTACTTATAGTATAGAATTCTCAACTGTTGATTTTTTGTCTAAAGAAACTTCTCCACTATATCGCTCGTATCACAAAAGCACACCGAGACTAACTTTCAGAAAGCACATAGTAAATTAACATGGTACGATAACAGTTGGCATTAATGGAAATATTCAGATGAGGCAATTTTTCAAATAAAGATCGAACAATGATTGCTTCAGGCCATAAGCAAGTCATACCTAAATGTTTAAATGATATATTGTAGCTCTGGATATGTCAATGTCAATTTTGTAGATTAAAGCTTTCATTTCGCTAGAAATGTGCTTGATAGTTAAACATAATTTAAAATTGTTTTAAGGGCGAGATATTTAAGTAAACTATAACAAAAATGTCGAATTCAACAACCAAGGCTGCTGAGAACTACGGCTAATCGATTTGATGCGGCCTTCGTGTATTCTCTTAGCTACAGCTGCAACATTATCATCAAAGAGAAAAGAACAAAAAAAAATAATTGGCAGAGTTGCCATTTGTTATACCTTTAACTAAAATAGTATTTTTTTCAATGTGTAGTTCTAATGTCTTAAAAAGAAAAAGTTTTCTACACCATTTTTTTTAATAATTTATAAACATTTTTCTATAGAAAATTTTTTTATCAAAACTTTTTCTGTAGAAAATTGTTTTATCAAAAATTTTTCTATGGAAACTTTTTTATCAAAAATTTTTTTATAGAAAATTTTTTTCAAACATTTTTCTATAGAAAATTGCTTTATCAAAAATTTTTCTATAGAAAAAATTTTTTTTTTGATTAAAAATTTTTCTATAGAAAATTTTTCGATAGAATTTTTTTTTATCAAAAATTTTTCTATAGAAAATATCTTTATCAAAAATTTTTCTATAAAAATTTTTTGTTTTGATTAAAAATTTTTCAATAGAAAATTTTTTTTTGATCAAAAATTTTTCTATAGTAATTTTTTTATCAAAAATTTTTCTGTAGAAATTTTTTTTTATCAAAAATTTTTCTACAGAAAATTTGTTTATCAAAAATTTTTCTATAAAAAAATTTTTATCAAAAATTTTTCTTTTAAAAATTGTTTATCAAAAATTTTCTATAGAAAATTTTTTTATCAAAAATTTTCTATAGAAAATTTTTTTATCAAAAATTTTCTATAGAAAATTTTTTTATCAAAAATTTTCTATAGAAAATTTTTTTATCAAAAATTTTTCTATAAAAATTTTTTGTTTGGTTAAAAATTTTTCAATAGAAAATTTTTTTTTGATCAAAAATTTTTCTATAGTAATTTTTTTATCAAAAATTTTTCTGTAGAAATTTTTTTTATCAAAAATTTTTCTACAGAAATTTGTTTATCAAAAATTTTTATATAAAAAAATTTTTATCAAAAATGTTTCTATAGAAAATTTTTTTATCAAAAATGTTACTATAGAAAATTTTTCTATAGAAAATTTTTTTATTAAAAATTTTTCTATAGAAAATTTTTTTATTAAAAATTTTTCTATAGAAAATTTTTTTATTAAAAATTTTTCTATAGAAAACTTTTTTTGATTAAAAATTTTTCAATAGAAAATTTTTTTATTAAAAATTTTTCTATAGAAAATTTTTTTATCAAAAATTTTTCTATAAAAAATTTTTTATCAAAAATTTTTCTACAGAAAATGTTTTTATCAAAAATTTTTCTATAGAAAATTTTTTTATCAAACATTTTTCTATAGAAAATTGTTTTATCCAAAATTTTTCTATAGAAAATTTTTTTATCAAAAATTTTCCTATAAAAAATTTTTATCAAAAATTTTCCTATAAAAAATTTTTATCAAAAATTTTTCTATAAAAAAATTTTTATCAAAAATTTTTCTATAAAAAAATTTTTCTATAAAAAAATTTTTACTAAAAATATTTCTATAAAAAAATTTTTATCAAAAATTTTTCTATAAAAGAATTTTTATCAAAAATTTTTCTACAGAAAATTCGTTTATCAAAAATTTTTCTATAAAAAATTTTTTTATTAAAAATTTTTCAATAAAAAATTTTTTTATCAAAAATTTTTCTACAAAAAATTTTTTTTTTTTGATTAATAATTTTTCTATAAAAATATTTCAATAGAAATTTTTATCAAAAATTTTTCTATAGACATTTTTTTTATCTAAATTTTTTTTATCAAAAATTGTTCTATAGAAAATTTTTTATCAAATTTTTTTCTATAAAAAAATTTTGTTATCAAAAATTTTTCTGAAGAAAATTTTTTTATCAAAACTTTTTCTATGGAAAACCTTTTTTCATCAAAATTTTTCTATAGAAAACTTTTTTAACAAAAATAGAAAATTTTTTATCAAAAATTTTTTTATAGAAAATTTTTTTATCAAAAATTTTCCTATAAAAAATTTTTTTATCAAAAATTTGTCTATGGAAAATTTTTTATCAAAAATTTTTCTATAGAAAACTTTTTTAACAAAAATTTTTTTATCAAAAATTTTTTTATCAAAAATTTTTCTATAGAAGATTTGAAAATTTTTTTTAACATAAAAATATTTTTATCGAAAATTTTTACAAACAAATATTTTTATCGAAAAATTTTCCGAAGAAAAATATTTTTATTAAAAATTTTTTACATAAAAAATATTTGGATCGAATATATGGGCAAATCCGAAAAACATTAAACCCAGGACAAAATTTTAAAGCTGTAAAAATCACATATTTGTGTTAACGGAAAAATTTACCATATATCGATCCTTTAGAATATATAATAGGTACATTTTTTGATTGGTCTCTTCATGAATGTCAGGTCTTTATTTGCACCCATCTCGAATTTTATAATTTTTTTCAATTAATAGGTTTCTTAAAAGTTCATAAAAATCGCAAAAGAATCCATTTAGGTATCAAGATTCAGTACTGGCTCAAATTCTGCTTAATTTTATACAATTTTATGTAAAAGACCACATCAAAAGTTATTGGAGTGATTGGAGTAAGAAAGGGCTCACAGTGTGTAGCGTCCGTCACAGAAATAAAGTTTTGTTTTTGAATTTGACTAGTGCAATTTTTCTTTTTTCTCCAATTGAACTTGACTCGTAAAGAGAACTTATAGTAAGCTTTAAATTAGGCTAAAAATATATAGAAGTTTATATAGCACTTTACAGAATAATATGTATAGGAAAGTGTGTAGCGTCCGTCACAGTATACATATTTTACAAAATAATATTTACTAAATACAAAATTTACGAACACATGTCTGTCTTATTAAAAAAGCAATAACACTGTCTATATACACAGATTAAATTTAAGATATTAGGTGTTAAAAAAATGTACAGTGGGGCAAATTTGATGATTTTTATTTTTTTTTTTATTTTTGGGACACTCTAACAGCTAGCATTCTTGGGACGAAAAATAAGATGTAAAAAGTGTAAAACTTTAAATAATTATATGAATTTAGCCGTTTTGTGAAATATTGAATTGTGCCCAAAAAACGCATTTTAACCGCGAACATGAAAAGGAAGAAGATGAAATTCGGGAACAAATAAAACCATTATTTTCACTTATTAACGAAGCCTTAATAAGAAATATGAAATATGAATTTTTTGCTAATAAAAAACATTCAAGTAAAAACTGTATCGTCCGTCACATAGCGTCCGCAACAGTACATTTATGAATTTTTGACAAAACTGGAAACTTTAAAATATTTAATAAAAACTGTTTGTAATCTTCTGATTCTTCTCTATCTTCAATGTATTTACAATTTTTTTATTACTATGACCGATTTGATAAAATTTACAGAAACACGTGTTGGAAAAAAAGTCACTTCCATTTTTTGTAGCGTCCGTCACAGTACTTTAAAAGCGAATATCTTTTTCCTCGAAAAGAAGTATATAAATTAACAAACGCCATTCGATAGCACAATCGATGGACTAATATGCCCTGAAATCTGTGCAGAGCTGTCTAGTATAGAACGACAATGGGACACATTTAAGTACAACAAAATCCCTACAAATGTATCGTCCGTCACGCAGGATTTACCCATAGCCAGCAATATAACACTTTTGCTATTTAAGATGACGAAAACCTCTACTCGCCAACTTTTATTGAATTTGTTCATATTTTTTTCTTATATTACTTGTGTTTATTCCCCATATAAATAAATATATTAATCTTGCCAATTTATTTGGAGAGGTATTGAATTTTTTGAGCTAAATTGCAAAAAATTCTGAGATACAGAATAATCCTAAGTTCTAAGAAAATGTTCTTGAACACATGCTTAACTGTTTATATTTTTTTGTTCCTGGTAATTTTGACTGAAAATATGAAATCCAAGTCTTTTCCTTCTTGACATGGATTTACTCTTTAACAAAATTTAAATACAAAATTTTAAATTTTAAAACATACCCATAATTTGCATATATTTGCTATTAATTAAAAATTTTTTCCGTATACAAAGTATTTTTAATTGCACTATTTTTTTATAATTATTCTCGAATAAATTTTTAATTGATTCTCAAAGGACACAATTTCTGACAAACAGTAAGAATTTTTAATAGATTTTATAGAATTTAGCAAACTCTTATTTATTATATTTAAAAACTCTTTTCAAATGCATATAAAAATTATTGATTTTTTTTTAAATAAAATATTTTTCTCACATTAATAACCACTTTTTTATTTCTTTTATTATATCCTTTAGACTATCATTTATTCACACATGCATGCATTTATTTCAACTGAATTTATTTTTTAATTTTTTATAAATTTCTCATTTCATTTTTTTTGTTATAAATTATTTAAAGAAAATAAAAACCACCCAATATATCTGAGCAACAATAACAAACAATTAAAAATATAGTTAACATAAACGGAAGTAGTGAAGGATACCGGCAAACAAACAAAGCGTTCGAAATATTGGAAACAGAAAAATAAAAATAATGAAGAGAGAGAACAAATATTGATTATAACACGACGAACGACAAAATCAATATGAACTTGTTGCTAAAGAAAACACATTGATTTATGCGCCCCCGAATAATATTCGAATATTTGTTATTGTAATAAGAGCAACAACAATAACAACAACAGCAACGATAGATATACCAACAACTACGACTATGACAGCATTAGCCTAACACAAACAGATAAAGACACACTCACGAGTTGTAGATTCTCTTCTTCTTTAAATTTTCCGTTATATCGTTAAGTCAACAAACAACAGCCCAGAGTCAGTCCAAGTAACTGAACTAATGCTCTTTTTCCTATGTGTTTTCGATACGCTCTTTAGGAAACCCATTTAAATGTGTGTGTGTGTTTGTTGTCTTTGTCGGTGAATGGTGAGAATTAGTGTGTAGGAAATAGTATTACCATTAAGGCTTTTATCGAAATGAATGACTATTTTGGATTTAAATATTGCTGATATATACCAACTTCATTATAAAGGGAAGGCTATAATTAAATATATTGGTTCCGGGACCATAGCACTTTCAGATACGACTTAACGGTATCAGTCTTTATTACGTTTTATAAAATTTGAGTATTTTTTGCATAAAGTAAAAGCACTATTAATTTCAATCATTATTTTTGGCTACCGTTCATACAAATTACATACACACATAATTTCCAGGGCATTCCAATTGGAACAATGGGTACTTCTTTCAGACAATGAGCAACATTCGATTCTATTTTTAGACTCATTGAAAGAACCTACGTTTTAACCCCGGCTCCGAACAGCAAACACGTTAGTTAAAGAAGATATACATAGGCTAATACTCAATAACCAGTGGTTAGCTGAATTATAAGGTGAACCGGTTTTTATACCAACCACAAAAAAGAATGGGGGTATATTGAGATTGTCATTCCGTTTGTAATTTCTTTAATATTGTCTCAAAACCAAAATTGAAGCATATTCTGAATCCTTATGAAATTCCAAGACGAAATTCTAAGCAATATCCGTCTGTCTGTCTGTCTGTCTGTCTGTCTGTCTGTCTATCTATCTATCTGTCTGTCTGTCTGTCTGTCTGTCTGTCTGTCTGTCTGTCTGTCTGTCTGTCTGTCTGTCTGTATGTCCGTCTGTCTGTCTGTCTGTCTGTCTGTCTGTCTGTCTGTCTGTCTGTCTGTCTGTCTGTCTGTCTGTCTGTCTGTCTGTCTGTCTGTCTGTCTGTCTGTCTGTCTGTCTGCCTGTCTGTCTGTCCGTCTGTCTGTCTGTTGTCGGCACGATAAAGCCTTAACGAAAGGATATAGGTCACTGAAATTTGGCAAAAATATTCTTCAATTCTTGGAAAATTTTGGTATGGAAATCGGGCAAAATCGGTTTACATATGACCATAGCTCCCGTATAACCTCGTCTAAGCTAATCGCTTATTTGCTAATAAATGACAAATTATAACAGCTATGATGACAAAATTTGGTATCTAGAAGTTTTACATAAGCACTAGGCAGCATATACAATTTCATCGAAATCGGTTTACATTTAAACATACCTGCCATACAAAAAACTTACGGAAACAGCCTAAATTCCACCTGAAATACACTTAAATGCCAATAAATGATAAACTGTAATAGCTTTGGCCACTAAATTATATCACAAGGAAGTCTTATGTGAATACCAGCCAGTGTGCAAAATTTTGTTACAATCGGTCACCATTTGACCATAGCTCCCATATAAAAAACTTACGGAAACATAAAAATACAAAAAGAAAAGGTTTATGTCCGTCTGTCCGAGAGATAAAAGCGCGATAGCTCCTTAACTACAAGAGCTAGAGAGACAAAATTGAACAAAAGTATTTTTGATATGTAACAGAAGTTGTGTATTGAAAATGGCCGAAATCGGTTCACATTTAGTTAGAGCTCCAATATAACCCCGCCCCGGGAAACACATGAATGCTGATAAATTGAGTGCTGACAAATTGGTCAACGATAATGCTTACCTTTGTTACTACAGTCAATATTATTTATTTTACATCGACGGCGTAAAATTTATAAAGGCTTATCATCGGTTGAGAATAACGAAGTAATTATAAATTCTTATAGAAATTAATAATTAGAAATTAAGGTTGCCTTGACTTGAACCCAGGCATAATATGATATATTGAGATAAGTAGTCCACGATCTAATAAACTAAGTCACAGCACTCTTCATTCAGCCCATTTTGAGGATTTCAAGTACTTCAAAGGAGGAGGGTACTAGTACTAACACAGAGATCTACCTTCACATATCAACTCAATACCTTTTCTGCTCTTAGTATTTTTTGTGTTTCAAGAGTCACATTAAATTTTTATATTTTAGAAAAGTTTTATATATTTGCTCTGGTCCATCGTTAACATTATTTCTATTGTTCTATTCTATCAGTTTGTTCTTAATAAAAAACAATTCAATTCGGCAACACTAATAGGACAACTTCATATTTGTTTTTAATACAACCCATATGAACTAATAAACAAGTGACTGCCTTAAGCTTGACGATAGTCAGTAAGTGTCAAAATGTCTGTCTGTCTACCGGTCTGCCTGCGTGATATGTGGTTTGGCTTATTTTAGTCCCTATTATGTCTTAGTGGCTGACAATACTAATGCAAACTTTGCCAATATTTATCTATTGGCTGACTGTGCAGAAGGAAATTGTGTACTTGCATATGGGTTATTCACAAAATTTTATAATATATATTTCAGCTTGTAGTAAGTAAGGGTTGTGATTACAATTTAAAAGAGGATTAAACATTTGTGTTAGCGCCTGAAAAAATGTAGTTTATAATTGTATATGATAATGGTTTAAAAAGGGGATTAAACATTTTGTGCAAAGCCCATATGTATGTATATATGTATGTATGTATGTACTCTGCCAGTACATTGTATGTACATACTCGACAAAAATTATAGATACATCATTTTAAAGTTTCTAAATTATCTAGCAAATATTTGCATAACTTATGTTTGCTTTAATTGTCTACATTTTTACGTGACAAGTTCTTGAACCTTATTATTTGTATGAATGTCTAATATATCATATAACAATTAATACTTTAAATATAAACATATTATAAATTTGTTAATGATGATAAATATATCAGCCTTTAATAGACTAAGTTACAGGTAAATTGCTACCTAAGTTTCCTATCATTTAATATTATATACATATATGGATATGTAGTTCCCACACAACATTCCAATTGGAACAAGGGGTACTTTTCACAGACAATCACTAAATCCGATTATATTTTGAGACTCATTGACAGGGACTTACGTTTCAACACCGGCTCCGAACGGCAAATGCATTAGTAAGGGGAGTTTAACATAGCCTAATACTCAATAACCAGTGGCTATTTGAGTTATGAGGTGAAGGGCCTTTTTATACCCACCATCAAAAAGAATGGGGGTATATTGAAATTGTCATTCCGTTTGTAATTCCCTTAACCCTTATGTGTATACCAAGGTACCCCGGTACCTTTAGCACTTTCATCTTAACTTTTTTAATGGAAACAGATGGTTCACAAACCTCAAACTTCTTGAGAACTCCTAACTATTGAAATAGTTTAAATTATTATTACTTTTAAGCTAAAAAATTATATTGTATAGGCGCTGTGGTCCAATTTATATCTTATATACGTAACCGTACGGCAAGGTACCCGGGTACCTTCATACATTATATATGAAAAAACTGTAATAAAAAGTAAAATTTTATTGAAAGATAACTAAAGCAAAATTAGACAGATTAGTTATAAATATTTTATATATGAATATTTATGTAGAAACAAGATTTACACGATTTTCTTTGTTTTATACATAGTTTCGAATTTTTTTCAAATTTTATTCTTGACCCTGGTTATTAAAGGGCTAGTGACATCCAATTTCAACCAATATTCTAAAATATATATTTTTATCCGTTGTAACAATCATAATTTCAGTTCTGCTTATAAAAACTGCTAATATATAACAATTTACGTGCTTTTTTATAACTTTGATGAAAAATTATGTTTTTGTCGAAATCCTTTGAATTTAAGTCGCAGGTACGACTAAGCCGTTAAAGATATTGCTCTAGTTCTTTCTTTGTGGTAATTTGTAGGGGGTTCTAACTATAACGGAAACTTTTTTACTTTTTTCGAGTTCGTTTAACAATCTATTTTAAAAAACCAAAAAGGAGTTTTTAAAACGGTATGAACAAAATACTTTTTTTCGTCCTGTGCAAAAGTGACATATCGTTAGCCCATTGCATCAAAAATGGGTATTTAAATATCCTAAAGCCTTAAAAAAGTAAAACTAGTCAAACTTTTTAAAGTTTTTTAAAAGTAATAATTTTTTATAGCATATGCTCAGGAGAGTCTTCAAGGACATAGGATATTTTATAAAACCTTTGATAATTAGAAAAGTCTTCAACCGATTTTAAGGTTATATATCATGTATTTGGATTATTGGAGGCTACATCTTCCTGTGGTACGAAACTTAATTTATTTAATACAAATTTATGGTATACATATATATTCGCCATGACTTGTATCTTTACAACCGCCACGTTGAATTCACCTTGAGATTTACTATTTACTATAAATGAACGTGCATTGTAACTCTCAGAGTTATTTTCCGAGATCACTCATTTATTTTCTCCAAAAATGTTTGTTTACAATAATTTTTCCATATAGGTACCCGGGTACGCTGCCATTCTCTTAAAGGTGTTTTTTTTTTGCCATACACATAAGGGTTAATATTGGCTCAAAAACCAAAATTGAAGTGTATTCTGAATCCATATGACGATGAGCGATGTCCTTCTGTTTGTCTGTCTGTCTGTCTGTCTGTCTGTCTGTCAATCTGTCTGTCTGTCTGTCTGTCTGTCTGTCTGGCTGTCTGTCTTTCTATCCGTGGGTCTGTCTGTCTGTATGTCTGTCTCTCTGTGTGTCTGTCTGTCTGTTTGTCTGTCTGCCTGACTGTCTGTCTGTCGGGAGGAAATAGGTCACTGAAATTTAGAATAAATATTCTTCATTTCTTGGAATATTTTGGTATTGAAATCGGCCAAAATGGGTTCACATTTGACTATAACTCCCATATAATCTCGTCTAAGCTAATTGCTTATTTCTAATAAATGACAAATTATAATAGCTCTGATGATAAAATTTGGTACATAGAAGTTTGGTATATAAGTACTAGGCAGCATATAAAATTGCATTCAAATCGGTTTACATTTAACTATAGCTCCTATACAGAAGACTTAGGGAAACAGCATAAATTCCATCTAAAATACACTGAAACGCCAATAAATGATAAACTGTGATATCTTTGGCCACTAAATTTAGCACAAGAAAGTCTGATGTAAATGCCGACCATAGCTCCCATATAAAAAACTTACGGAAATACAAAAATACAACAAGAAACGGGCGTTTATGTCCGTCTGCCCGTCAGATAAAAGCACGATAGCGCCTTAACAAAAAGAGCTAAAGGGAAAAAATTTACAAAAGTATGTTGGATATCTTGAAAAAAAAGTGTGTTGAAAATGGTTCAAATTTAGTTAGAGCTCCCATAAAACCCCGCCCTGGGAAACACATTAATGCTGATAAATTGAATCCAATTGTAATAGCTATGACGATTAAATTTGAAATAGGGAAGTTTTATGCAATTTTTGATCAGTTTATCAAATTTTATAGGAATCAATCCATATTTGACTTTAGCTTTCATACAAAAAACACTCACGGAAACCAAAAATTTTAGAAAAGGCAAGTTAAAAGCTATTAAATTAGAAACTATAATAGCAAAATTTAGTGGTTGTATCTTTTACACTTTTAGCATTTAAGTGTATTTTAGGTGAAATTTAGGCTGTTTTCGTAAGTTTTTTGTATGGGAGCTATGGCTAAATGTAAACCGATTTTGATGAAATTTTATACGCTAGGACTAATGTAAAACTTCTATATACCAAATTTTATCATCATAGCTGCTATACTTTGTCATTTATTAACAAATAAGCGATTTGCCTAGACGAGGTTATACGGTCAAATGTGAACCTATTTTGCCCAATTTCAATACAAAAATTTTCTCAGAGATGAAGAATATTTTTACTAAGTTTCAGCTTCTTTCGTTTCGGCGTTATCGTGATTTCAACAGACAGACGGATAGACAAACAGACAGACAGACAGACAGATGGATAGACAGGCAGACAGACACACAGACAGACAGACAGACAGACAGACAGACAGACAGACACACAGACAGACAGACAGACAGACAGACAGACAGACAGACAGAAAGAAAGACAGAGCCAATATTAAGGAAATTGCAAACGGAATGACAATCTCAATATACCCCCCCCCCCCTTCTTTTTGATGGTGGGTAGAAAAACTGATTTTAATTCTGCTATATTGACTTTTTCATGAATTTTTAACTCATCCATATACATCTTATGGTCTCTGATTATCTGAACCTTTTTTTGCGGAGTATTTTTATAGAAGTTAAAGTACACTATATGCTCAAATTTATTAGCGTTTTTGTTGTTTTTGATAAATTTTTCATATTTGCAAAATATCTGCCTCGATATAGCTGATATTGTCAAAATTTATAATTAAAGAACTATATAATAAATAATATTCTTAATGATTTGACAATACTTCATTTCTTCTGTAATTTATTAATGAATGGAAAAATTATTCTACTCATATTTTGTTGATCAATCAAAAATCGATTAATCAATGGAATATTTCATGACCAATTAAGTTTTTTAGTGTAATTGATAAGAGAGATGTCAAACAATGCCTCAAGTACTTTGAAAAAAAATTCTTAGTTTTTTTTTTAAATTTATAGTTTCTGTTTCTTTGTATTTTTCCGTTTTAAATTAAATATTACCTCAAAATGTTTGTTTCAAGTATGTTTATTTGTTTATGTTTTATAAAATTATAATAAATTTGATTTTAATTGTTTGCCTGATGACTTTTTTTGATGTCATCATCCCGACAAAACCTGACACTTAATGTGAGTGGAAAAATATCAAAGTTTTGTTTACTTTGTTTTACCAGCTTAATTTTTTGGGTGTAATTTTCCACACACATAAACCAAAATCTGTGTATAGTGTCTAATACCCCCTTAATGCTCTATAGCAAAATCAAGGCTAACAGAAAAAAATTGCCAGTAGCAAAATTTTGGCTCAAAATATCTTGTATTTGTTTATATTTTATGTGTGTAAATAAATAAATCGTATACAAAGTGTGTAAGAAAAAAAATTTAATTGACTCAATTTTTTTTTTTCGTAATTTTTTATTAGCATCTCGTGACTTTTGTTTGGGTGATTTCAAAATTAGTGCGGGTGTCATTTAGTATCTAAATAAAATTTTATTGATATGATATTTTGCTGTCATTAGAGTCTTTTCGCATTCATTTCATTTTAAACTTAAGACAAACAAAAAAATTTACACTTTCTTAGTTATTGAGTTAATTGATAACAATATTAATTAATTATTTGTTGTTTCTTTTATCGATTGTTTAGCACTTTAATAAAATATTAATCGTAGCAGAACGTCTGAGGAAAATAAATTATAAGAACATTCGTATGTTCAGTCTCAAGTATATCAATAAATAATACACATGATTTTTTTCGAGTTTTTTGCGATTTTAAAATTATCTCAATAAATAGAAAATTTTATTCAATTTTAAAGATTTAAAATAAATTTTTATAAATAAACAATTTTTCGTGTTTATGGTGTTATATAAAATATTCGGTGCAAATTAATGGAACATTTATTTTTTTGGCATCTTGACATTATTTGTCAATAATTTCTAATATTTTGTCTATCATATTAAAAAGTTTTTTTAATGCAAATCTTACCTTGAAAATATGCTTTTTTCTAATTATTTTTCCTAAGTAAATGTCATTCTTTGGTCTCTAAGAAATTTTTAATTGTTTTTAAAAACAAGACCTTCTACGAAGGCAGGTGAATGTATAAAGATATTTTACTTCATACTTTTTTTTCTATCAATTGTGAAATTAAAGTGGATAAAAAACCATAAAACACACATAAACGCACAAACAAACATGCATTTCATGAGCAGATGTGTGTGCCTTAGCTTTCTCTTATTGAATAATCGTTTTTATTGGTTGTTTAGGAATTAGAATAAAAGCAGTATAATCATTTTTATATGGAGTTTTCAAAACGACCATAAGGCAAATCAATATATGGAACATGTTTATCTTTAGAGTCTTTAGTCCGTGTGTTTTGAGTAAAACACAGGTTTTTATACAAAACGTTAAATTATTTTTTAGCATAGCCATCCTTAAACTTTATACACTTAGTATAAGGTTTCTCTAATTTTTATCATCCTTTCTGAAAAATAAGAATTATCAAGGTCATCAAAATAGTTATATTTTGTGAGATGATATTATTGCTAAAGTCAAATCTCTTTCGCAGAATCATTTCTGCATGGAAAATAGGGTGAATACGGGAGCAAAATGTAGCCTAAGTCATATATTTTTTTATCAAAAATTTTTCTAAAGAAATTTTTTTATCTAAAATTTTTCTATAGAAAATTTTTTAAATAGAAAATTTTTTTACCAACAAATTTTGTATAAAAAATTTTTTTATCAAAAATTTTTCTATAGAAAAATTTTTTATCAAAAATTTTTCTATAGAAAATTTTTTTATCAAAAATTTTTCTATAGAAATTTTTTTTATCAAAAATTTTTCTATAGAAAATTTTTCTATATAAAATTTTTTTATCGAAAATTTTTTTATCAAAAATTTGTTCCTCAAAAAATTTTCTATAAAAAATTTTTTTAACAAAATTTTTTCTAATTTTTTTATCAAAAATTTTTATAGAAAATTTTTTATCAAAAATTTTTATAGAAAATTTTTTATCAAAAATTTTTATAGAAAATTTTTTATCAAAAATTTTTATAGAAAATTTTTTATCAAAAATTTTTATAGAAAATTTTTTATCAAAAATTTTTATAGAAAATTTTTTATCAAAAATTTTTACAGAAAATTTTTTATAAAAAATTTTTATAGAAAATTTTTTATCAAAAATTTTTCTATAGAAAATTTTTTTGTCAAAAATTTTTCTATGGAAAATTGTTTAATCAAAAATTTTTCTATGGAAATTTTTTATCAAAAATTTTTCTATGGAAAATTGTTTAATCAAAAATTTTTCTTTGGAAATTTTTTATCAAAAATTTTTCTATGGAAAATTGTTTAATCAAAAATTTTTCTTCGGAAATTTTTTTATCAACAATTTTTTTATTAAAAATTTTTCTATAGAAAATTTGTTTATAAAAAATGTTATAATAAAATTTTTTTTTATCAAAAATGTTTCTTTTTTTTTATCAAAAATTTTCTATAAAAAATTTTTTATTAAAAATTTTTCTATAGAAATTTTTTTATCAAAAATTTTTATAGAAAATCTTTTATCAAAAATTTTTCCATAGAAAATTTTTTTATCAAAAATTTTTCTATGGAAAATTGTTTAATGAAAAATTTTTCTATGGAAATTTTTTTATAGAAAATTTTTTTATTAAAAATTTTTCTATAGAAAATTTTTTTATAAAAAATTTTTTTATTAAAAATTTTTTTATTAAAAATTTTTCTATAGAAATTTTTTATCAAAAATTTTTCTATAGAAATTTTTTTATCAAAAATTTTTCTATAGAAATTTTTTATCAAAAATTTAAAAAATGCGAGGTTTTCGATCAGCCTAAAAGCAGAGATGGCCTAACCAACCATCGAAACGCGTCAATAAATTATCTGTTACATTAATAAATAAATGTAACAGATCGAGACCAAATGCAAATAATTTTTCTATAGAACATTTTTTTATCAAAAACTTTTCTATGGAAATTTTTTTTATCAAAAATTTTTCTATAGAAAATTTTTTTTACTAAAAATTTTTCTATTGAAAATTTGTTTATCAAAAATTTTTCTCAGAACATTTTTTTATCAAAATTTTTTTTTTATCAAAAAATTTTCTATAGAAAATTTTTGTACCAAAAATTTTTCTATAGAAAATTTTTTCATCAAAAATTTTTCAACATAGATTTTTTTACCAAAATTTTTCTAAGAATATTTTTCTAAAAATAACAAAATTGTCGGGATGTAATAAAAAGAAAAATTATTCGCATTTTATCCCAGTCTATCACATTTATTTATTAATGTAACATTAATACATGCAATAGACTGGGATCAAGTGCGATTAATTTTTCTTTTTTAAAATTTTTTTATAAAAATTTTTCTATTGTAAATTTTTTTTTTGTCAATAATTTGATGAAAACAAATTTGAGAAAATATTTTCTATAGAAAAATATTCTTTAGAAAAATTTTTTTAAACAAAAATTTCTACATCAAAAAAGTTTTGTATAGAAACATTTTTTTATCAGAAATTTTTAATAGAAATTTAAAAAAATTTTAAAGAAAAATTTTCTACAGAAAATATTTGCACAAAATATTCCTGCAAAAAATTATTTTGTCAAACATTTTTTTTTTTAGAAATATTTTTTATCGAAAAATTTTCTATTGAAAATTTTTTTATACTAAGGACAGATTTCCCCACCAACATTTTTTAGTTTTATCAAAAAAACTTTTATTACAATAATAAATATTTGTAATAAATTGGGATCTTAGTGTAATACGCTATAGTCAAATTTTTTAATTAAATGTTTTATGTCCAAAACTTTTTGTTAAACCTTTGTAATATAGATACGGCTGAACATGTGCCAAGCTTTAAAATAAACTTTTGTTTATTTAAATCTTTCTTTGAACCCCCTTTATAACACTTTTGTCTTAGTCGCCAACAAAGCAACAACAAAAGTGTGGGATATAAAGAAATTATAAAACTGAAAAATGTTTGTGTGTTTTTGTTCAGATGATAATCTTGGCTTTATGTTGATATTTGTTGGACACAATAATAATTCGTATTTATTTTGCCCCTCAAATAATATATAATGTGAGGTTTTCGCTCTGTCTAGAATTAGGGATAATCCTCCTGATGAGATGGCCTAACCAACCATCGAAACGCGTCGGGGAAAAGTTTCCCCATCAACATTTTTTTGGTTTTATCAAAAAACTATTTATTACAATAACAAATAATTGTAATAAATTGGGATCTTAGTGCAATACACTACAGTAAAACTTTTTAATTAAAAATTTATTATTTATAGGAAATTTTTCAAGAATTTAATTTTTATAGGAAATTTTTCAAAAATTTACTTTTTACAGGAATTTTTTCAAAAATTTACTTTTTATAGGAAATTTTACAAAAATTTCCTTTTTATAGGAAATTTTTCAAAAATTTGCGTTTTATTGGAATTATTTCGAAAATCTACTTTTTATAGGAATTTTGTTGCTGTTAAAAATATTTGAAAAAAATTTTTTGAAACAAAATTTTTCGTTTTATTTGTTTTGAAAGTGGATTAAGTCCTTTATATTTTTCAATATCAAAATAAGATCTTAATATATATGTTAATATTGCACCTTGTTAATATATACTGAGCTACTAAGAACAAGTAAAAAAAGCTATAGTCGGTCAAGCCCGACTATATGATACCCTACACTACTAAGGTGAAATATGGAAAAACAATTTAACTAGTTTTCCTTAAGTCTTAGAGACATACATACATTAACATATTACGTGAATTTTTTTCAAAATATCGCGATTTGACTAGATTTATATCATTTCCGGCTATGGGTCTGATATGGGTGCTAGGGTCAATTGTGGATCGATTGTTACCAAATTTCGGTTTTTGGTTTATAATTACAAAATATTTATCTGTGCAATGTTTGGGTAATAAAATGCAGTTATCTTTGGATTTATAAGCGTTTTTGTGCTTTTATGGGTATTCAGAATACTTTTGAGAACATGTCTTATATGGAAATTATGGTCAAACATGGGCCGTTTCCTACGAAATTAGGTGCACTGATTAAGGTTACCATAGCCAATATTGTGCTGATTATTATTAAAATAAAACTGAATTTGTGGCTGTAAAGAACCAAAAACTGTATTCTGGAAAGACATCCCTATGAGAGATACCCAAAATAGTAAGTCGATTTTGCCCAAGAAGTACAGAAATCGTCCTTGGACCAAAATATGAGCCTGTGCCAAATTTCATCAAATTATCTTTAGCAAGCTTACATGGATAACCGGCCAGCCAACCTTACGGACATCGTTAAAACAATTCAGGGACGATTGGTACACTAAAAGATGGGTTTCAGGCCAATATTTCTATGCGTTACAAACATCAGCACAAACCCAATATACCCTTTCCACCTATGGTGGTAAAGGATGTAAAAACCGAAATTCATGAACAATTTTATCTTTAAGTTCTTTTCGTATTTTTCTTAATCCACTTAGTCGTTTTTGAGATATCATAGAACGTACACCGCAAAAATGATTCGGATTCAAAAGACAAAATTTATCTAAGAATTGTCCAAAAAGCTTAATTTTTGTATAACTGTGTTATTAAAAGAACAAAATTTGAATTTAAAATTTGTTATAAGAATTGTTTGGATTTGAAATTATTTTATAGAAATTATTTTTTTGGACTTAAGGTACGGTCAGACTCATTAAACATTAAAATCAAATATTTTGAGTAAAATATTGTCAAAACAATATAATAAAATATTTGTGGTCACACTTGCACATTTATTTGATGATTTTTATTTGATAAAATACAGAAAAAATATGTTCAAATTATAAACAAAAAAACAGGTTTTATTTGTGGTCACACTGAAGATTAAATATTTTCCCAAAAAGTATTTGATCAAATTTTTTCTAAGCAAAATTGTGTATCTAGCAGTGTTGCCACCAACCAAATGTTAAATTACACATGGATCGTGCCAAAATTACACATGAAATTAGGAATTACACATGATTTTTTTTTTTGGCAAAATACATGTTATTTGTTTTGAATGTAATTATTTTTTTTTTGTTAAAAATAAAAAAATGATTTGTAGTTTTTTAAATTAATGTTCATCGTTTTTTTATTTTATAACGCTTGAAAAGAAAACAATAAATGTATACTATTTCAAATCGTTACTTAGCACTTAAAAATAAACAAAAATTAAATACATAACGACTATATTGAAAATCTTCCACCTCATGTTTAACATTTTTTGTGTAGGTTCAAAAATTGGTCCACCAATAATAAATTTTTGCAAAGTAGGAAACAATCTATCTCCAAGGAATTCTTTAAATCAAAAACTTTTATCCAATAATCTTCTTGCACCAAAGTCCAAAAGTTTCGAAATCGAAAAGTGCATGTCAAGAGTTTGCAAATCGAGAAAAGGGACCTAGTGTATGAAAATAAAGTTTTGAGAAAAACTAAAAAATTAAAATTTTAATGTTTTTCTCATTTTTATCGATTTTCCCAAGTTCGTTTTGTACGTTTTTATTACAAATAAATTTTTATCAGAAATCTAACTCATTTCATCTTATTCTAAGCCCTTTTAGGTACCAGAATCCACTGCTTACTCTAAACCCGTTTTTTGACACAGATGGTTCCTTTTCTCGGAAAAGGTCACATATAATGATTGAAGTTGAAAAGTTTGGGCAGTTTTGGGGTCAACAATATCCGCAATTAAATAAATATCGTCACTTAAATTAAATATTGTGTTAATTTGACGAATATAAAATTCTCGAAAATCATGAAGTATAATTTTTTTCCCGAATTAGAGATTGTGGTCAAAGATTCATGAGCAGCAATACCAATATATCATATTATTTAATAAACATATATATTTTAATCTGAATGGTTGATTTCCCATAAGCACTGGCATTTTAAAACATACACTCTTATGTAGTTAGAATAAAAAGTTTGCATTATGGGACGCACATAAATTTATTTTTTAAAATGCAAGTTTTGAAAACTATTAGTACTCAAAAATGACAAAAATTTAAATTACACATGAATTACACATGCAGCCAATTACACATCAGCTACACATGAAAATAAAAATTACACGTGATATGTGTAATTACACCTGAAGTGGCAACACTGGTATCTAGCAAATTGTTTCTCATATTTGAGTTGTTGTTTCTCAAATTTGATGTTGTTGTTTCTCAAATTTGATGTTGTTGTTTCTGTTTGAATAGTAAACAATACAAATGCTCAGCTGTTATTTGCCCCTGTTTGATGTTACAAAAATTTTGTAGCATTAAATAATTATTTGATCAAAATTTAATAAAATATTTGCTCTTGTGTGGTCACATTAGGAAAATTTGTATTTGCTGGCAAATGATTTTGTTTTGTTCAAATCAACATGTTTCTTGTTTGAACCTCAAAAATATTTTGTGGTCAGACTACGAGGATCAAATATTTGATAATTTCGATTAAATGTTTAATCAATGTGACCGTAGCTTTAGAGTTTAATCAATTTTAAAGAAGAATCAATAATATTTTAGTTACAGATTTTTAATATATCACTG
Source organism: Stomorhina lunata (assembly GCA_933228675.1). Taxonomy (NCBI): domain Eukaryota; kingdom Metazoa; phylum Arthropoda; class Insecta; order Diptera; family Rhiniidae; genus Stomorhina; species Stomorhina lunata. The sequence goes on from OW121742.1 coordinate 54,095,655, forward strand.
AAATTTATTTTTTGCGAGGGTGTTAATATTCTATTTCAAATAAAATTTCTAAAAATAAATTTCCTTACGCATGACATAAAGTATTGAAATATCATACTTCGATAAAAAATAATGAAATCATGACTTCTACAGACAAATCATAAATATCGTTAAATGAAAGGGGTTTTTTTCAAGTATTAAAGTTTATCTTTTGTATTATTTATTATGCATAATTTTTTATTATTTTTATTAAATTTTTTTAATATTAAAATTCCTTAAGCGTTATTTACTTTTCTCTGTCAAATATTCAAAGTTTTGTTCCCATTAATCATAATTCGATTACCCGCATGTGGAGTTATTAATTTTATTTCTTTTATCATCTATGACTGTCTTGATTTCTTTTTGTTTGTTTTTCTATTATTTAATAATACTATATAATTTAACTATTATTAGAAAGTGTCACAAAATTATAACTGATTTGTAAGAAGGCTTAAGGCATTACCAAAAAAAAAAAAAAAACAGCAAACAATACTAATAAGTCATGGAAGACAATAAAAGGAAATGTCTCTGGAACTCATTAATAATATGAAATTATTAGATTTAGTTATTTAATGAAACATTAAGACATGTGTATCAAAACATGTCAATTGACTTATATTCCTAATAATAGCAGTAAAATGATGAGTTTTTATTATTTATTATCATTCAATTTTATTTATTTATGGGAAAATTTACGGGTACGTCATCAATTGTTAAGGAATACTTATGATAGAAAAGTTTGATTAATTGCTAAAATAAAAAGTTGAATACTTCGGCAAAGGTCTAATGTTCAGATAGCATCAGACTATATAGACTTTTACAAATAATATAGAGTTTTACAATTCGCCTACCTCGATAACAAGACTAAAGTCAAATACTTATACATGCCATACTATATATAGACTTATACTCAGATCACAACCTTTCACTCAACCAAGTAGTATACATGCACTTAAATTTAAACCATAATATTTTATTCAGCCTTCAGGCTTATACAGGGTTATCGAACCCAGAACCTTAGCTCACTGGGTCATCCATAATCCTCAAATATTCTTATGATCTGAATATATGTATAAGCCTTTCATAGTATACTCAAAATTATGACTCACATTCACTTCCCAGTTTTTGGGTCTTTTATATATTCTATAATAACACTACTCCACAAAATGAAACTATTTGTGTTACAATTGACCACCACTATATTTTTTTTATTTGCTGTGGTCTCCTTATTATAAAATTCTATGGATTAATACTAGAGTGCTATACTTCGACATTGCCTTATATTTGGACTACAGTCTTATACTCAATTAACGTAATTTCTTATTATTATGAACTTATTGACGAAGTCCAATTGCTCGGTGTAGTTACTCTGGTGGGAATGAGCCCACAACCTTAGCACTAGTAATCTAGCTCAATACCCACTAGATCACTGGATCATTTATAAGCCCTAATATGTCCTTATGATCTGAAGATATGTATAAGCTCTTCACAGTATACTCAAAATTATGATTCACTTTCATTTTCCACTTCCCACATATTTATATCTATAACTCAAGAACGGTCTCACCTATCCAAAACAAATATTAGGGCTTTGTTTGGACTACTTAGTAGATGGTTTATGTGACGTTTGCTCAAAAACGGTCGAGCGGTTCTTCATTCATCACATTTTTTGCAACAAATTAGTGTTTTTTTTTTTGGAGTTTATAAAATCCATGGAAATTTTTTATATTATTAGTGTTTTTTTTTCGAGTTTATAAAATCCATGGAAATTTTTTATATTAAAATACATATTACATAAAATAGTTTCCATGTATTGTATAAATTATCTTCTTCTATATATATGTATAAAAGTTTGATCACGTAATGATCTTAAGCAAAGTTGCCGCGCATGAACAGAAGAACATTGCCAAGTTGGTTTGACTAAGTTCCGACAGGTGTCGCCACCGAAAATTACTCCAATTGAATTTAATCGTGAACTATTAATCTGATCATGCTACGACATTTAGCAAAGTTATTTCGCATAAGCCGATGAGGGCTTGTAAGTTGGTATGACCAATTCCCAACAGATGGCACCACAGAAAATTACTCAAATTTAATTAAACTGTACATTTGATGACGCTAGCATCTTTAGTAAAGGTAAAAAAAAATTAAAAACGCATCCATAGAATTTTAAATTTTGGATATTTTTGTACTAGGGGGCCATAATATATGGAAATTAAATAGTTAGACTCCAAGGCAATTTCTCTTGTTGACCAGTGTTATCTAAAACGTATTCACAAAATTAATTCGAAACACTTCATTAGCTTATCAAACTTTTTTTTTTGTAATTGATATAAAGTTATTAAGTGGAATTTGAAGAATGTCATTCAGAACAAAGGTCATGCACGTGGGAAAATATATGAAAGCACTTAAGCTAATTTGTAGATAATAACAAAAATTAAGTAATTGTTTTAATACCCTACACAATCTAATATAAATAGTAAATTTTTGAAAACTTTACTATAAATAGTAAATTTTTGAAAACTTTACTATAAATAGTAAATTTTTGAAAACTTTACTATAAATAGTAAATTTTTGAAAAATTTACTATAAATAGTAAATTTTTGAAAAATTTACTATAAATAGTAAATTTTTGAAAAATTTACTATAAATAGTAAATTTTTGAAAAATTTACTATAAATAGTAAATTTTTGAAAAATTTACTATAAATAGTAAATTTTTGAAAAATTTACTATAAATAGTAAATTTTTGAAAAATTTACTATAAATAGTAAATTTTTGAAAAATTTACTATAAATAGTAAATTTTTGAAAAATTTACTATAAATAGTAAATTTTTGAAAAATTTACTATAAATAGTGAATTTTTGAAAAATTTACTATAAATAGTAAATTTTTGAAAAATTTACTATAAAAAGTAAATTTTCGAAAAATTTACTATAAAAAGTAAATTTTCGAAAAATTTATTATAAAAAGTAAATTTTTCAAAAATTTACTATAAATAGTAAATTTTTGAAAAATTTACTATAAATAGTAAATTTTTGAAAAATTTACTATAAATAGTAAATTTTTGAAAAATTTACTATAAATAGTAAATTTTTGAAAAATTTACTATAAATAGTAAATTTTTGAAAAATTTACTATAAATAGTAAATTTTTGAAAAATTTACTATAAATAGTAAATTTTTGAAAAATTTACTATAAATAGTAAATTTTTGAAAAATTTACTATAAATAGTAAATTTTTGAAAAATTTACTATAAATAGTAAATTTTTGAAAAATTTACTATAAATAGTAAATTTTTGAAAAATTTACTATAAATAGTAAATTTTTGAAAAATTTACTATAAATAGTAAATTTTTGAAAAATTTACTATAAAAAGTAAATTTTTGAAAAATTTACTATAAAAAGTAAATTTTTGAAAAATTTACTATAAAAAGTAAATTTTTGAAAAATTTTCTATAAAAAGTAAATTTTTGAAAAATTTACTATAAAAAGTAAATTTTTGAAAAATTTACTATAAAAAGTAAATTTTTGAAAAATTTACTATAAAAAGTAAATTTTTGAAAAATTTACTATAAAAAGAAAATTTTTGAAAAATTTACTATAAAAAGTAAATTTTTGAAAAATTTATTATAAAAAGTAAATTTTTGAAAAATTTACTATAAAAAGTAAATTTTTGAAAAATTTACTATAAAAAGTAAATTTTTGAAAAATTTACTATAAAAAGTAAATTTTTGAAAAATTTACTATAAAAAGTAAATTTTTGAAAAATTTACTATAAAAAGTAAATTTTTGAAAAATTTACTATAAAAAGTAAATTTTTGAAAAATTTACTATAAAAAGTAAATTTTTGAAAAATTTACTATAAAAAGTAAATTTTGAAAAATTTCCTACAAATAGTAAATTTTCGAAAAATTTCCTATAAATAGAAAATTTTTAAAAATTTCCTATCAATAGTAAATTTTCGAAAAATTTACTATAAAGAGCAAATTTCAGAAAAATTTATTTTAAAACGCAAATTTAAAAAAAATTGACTTTAAAAAGCAAATTTTAGAAAAATTTACTTTAAAAAATTCTCGAAAAATTTACTATAAATAGTAAATTCTCGAAAAATTTACTATAAATAGTAAATTCTCGAAAAATTTACTATAAATAGTAAGTTTTCGAATTATAGATTTTAAGCACAATATGCAAATATATGCAGATGTTTTATATTTTGTTATAAAGCTAAGATACCAGCTTTTAATTTGAAATGCATTATTTGTTTCAAATCTGTATACGACTTGTCAGGGATTTACACTGATGAAAGTACATTTTATTATTAACGAAAAAAAAATAAACAATAAAAACGTGATTGAAAACAATGTTTTTGTTTTCGCATATCTTTTTCGAAACCAAACACAAAAATCTATAAAATGCAGTTAATAATTTTCAATTAAACAATTTAAAACAATTAAAATCAGAATTTTTTATTTGAGATAAAAGGTATGTTATAGTAGTTTGCTTTAAAAGTTTAGAGCATTTTTTTTTAATGGTAAAAAAACAGAAGTTGCTAAAGACATATGCCTAAAATTAGCAGACTTTTAAATTAAATGCTTTGAAAATTTAATTATTTCCTAAACATATTTTAAGCATTCCTAAAATTAGTTTATCGCCAGATGGCTTTCAACCGATTCTGTATATTTTTATAGGCATTTATTGATCATTTACGCGAATGAGATTTATTGTTATTATTTAAAGAAAACTATAAATCTCATTGACGTCGAAAGAATTTGGAAATCAAAGAGACCTTCAAAACTATTGTATTATATTTTGAGTTATGTCATTCTTCCTGCAAATAAGCAATATCTTAACCTACAATACTTAAATCATTCCATACAAAAATCATAACTTTTTAAAATTGTTTGGAAATTTAATTGTTTACGCATGCATGTATTTATGTTTACTCTACCCGATGACTTTGAAATTTATTTCTTTCCGTAAACAAATATTCACGTGCTCCGGCACCTTTCACAAATTCGCAAAAATAAATTAGTTTTAAAACAATTTACCTTGTAAGATCACATGAATCGAAAACCAGTACAAGTCGTGACTAATGACTTTTGACAAAAAAAAAAACTAAACAAATGTATATAAAATCATATGTAAGTATTGGTAAACTACCACTTTATAAAATATGTTTAGTACATATGATACATTTACACTTAATATATGTAGGCATGTCAAGATTCTTCTATACACATTAAAGTTCCTCAGCCGTTAACGAGATACATGTTTTTAAGTTTCTTTAAGATAAAACAAGTTTTTTTTATGAAACAAAAAGAAAAAATACATTTAAAAGAAATGCAACCACACGACATTGAACTTGACATCATCCGTCCGTTTGTCCGTCTGAAAACTGAATCACGTGTATGTTGCGCCAGCCATTCAGAAGAAAAAGGGGTAAATAATACACATTTTACATTATAACTCGTTCGTTTAGTCTTTCCTTTAATGGTTATATGGTGTTTCGTTGAATACAGGTTTAGCTGATTTGAACAGAAAAAAATGTGTTCAACGCTATGTAAAATTGCACTGAAAATTAAGTGTTTTTTTGCACATTTATTTTACTGACACACATCATCGTCGTGCATGTATGCAATTTACCAAAAGAGAGTTTTCAAAATGAAACAAAAACCTGTATTCATAAGCATAAAAGTGCATATTAACTGGAAAAAAGTGATGCTAACTTAATAATCTAACATTTACAAACCTTTCTTCATCAAAGTATATATTTACATTGTGTAAACGGTATTGAAAGCTCAAGTTATTTTAAGTAAAAAAATTATTTTGTAGCTAAATTTACAATTTTATAGTTATTTACATTGTTGACATGATGTAAATAACATCTTTATTTGTAAACCTTCTAAGATTCTTTCGAAATCAAACCAAAAAGTTGTTATAATGTAAAATTTTTTAATTGTTTACATTATTTACATCGTGTAAACAATTGCGAAAAATACAGTTTTTATAAGAAAAAAGCTATTTTTCAGTTACTCAAAACTTTTAAGTGAAATTTTTTAATTATATTAATTGTTTACATCATGTAAACAATGTCTAAACAACATTTTTTTAGTAAAAATTTTACTATATAACAAAATCCCCAAATTTTATAATTATTTACATTATTGACATGATGTAAATAAGAGCTTTATTTGAATTCCTTCTCACATTCTTTCTAAATCAAAGTAAAAAGTTGTTATAATGTAGAGTTTTTTAATTGTTTACATTATCTACATTACGTAAACAATTTCAAACATTATATTTTTTGTAAAAAAAATGTATTCTTAAGTAAATAAAAACCTTTAAGTGTAATTTTCTTATTATTTAAATTGTTTACATCATGTAAAAAATTTCTGAGATGCGAGATTTAGGTCAATTTTATATATAACATTAATTGTTGATATTATGAATTGTTAACATCATCTAAATATTACATTATTGACATTCTGTAAACGATGTTGAAAGCATTAAGTTTTTTTTTTCATTAAGTTTTTTATGTAAAATTTTATTTTGAAGCTAAATTTTGCAATTTTATTATTATTTACATTCTTGACATGATGTTAATAACATCTTTATTTATAATCCTTCTAACATTCTTTCGAAATCGAGCTTAAAAGTTATTATAATATAGTATTTTTAATTGTTTACATTATTTACATTGTGTAAACAGTTGCAAAAAATATTTTTTTTGTAAGAAAAATGAATTCTAAAGAAAATATAAGCCCTTATGTGTAATTTTCTAATTATTGAAATTATTTACATCACGTAAACAATCTCTGAGATGAGAGATTTACCTGCAAACTTGATAATATTTAGGCCAATTTTATATGTTACAATAATTGTTAACATTATAAATGTTTCACATCATATTAATATTACATTATTGACATTGTGTAAACGATGTTGAAAGCATATTTTTTATGAATAATTTTATTTTTTAGTAAATTTGAAAACTGATTTACATTGTGTAAACAATTTCAAACATAATATTTTGTATAAGAAAAATGTATTCATAAGTAAATAAAAACATATAAGAAGATTTTTCTAAGTATATAAATTGTTTTCATCATGTAAACAACTGCGAGGTGTAAGATTTACCTGTAAGCTCGTTCATATTTAGGTCAATTTTATATATAACATTAATTGTTGATACTATAAATTGTTTACATCATGTAAATATTACATTATTTACATTGTGTATGCGATGTTGAAAGCATGCATTTTTTATGTAAAATTTTATTTTGTAGCTAAAATTGAAATTTTATAATAATTAACATTATTGACATGATGTAAGTAATACCTTTATTTGTCATCCTTCTAACATTATTTCGAAATCAAACTAAAAAGTTGTTATAATGCTGTATTTTTTAATTGTTTACATTATTTACATTGTGTAAACAATTGAAAAAATACTGTTTTTTAAGAAAAAAACTATTTTTAAGTAACTAAAAATGTTTAAGTGGATTTTTCTGAATATGTTAATTTTTTACATCATGTAAACAATTTCTGAGGAGCGAGATTTACATGTAAACTTTATATGTATTATTTAGATAAATTTTATATGTAACATTAATTGCTGATATTATAAAATGTTAACATCATGTAAATATTACATTATTTACATTGTGTAAACAATGTTGAAAGCATACATTTTTCATGTAAAATTTTATTTTTTAGCTAAATTTCCAAATTTTATAATTATTTACATTATTGACATAATGTAAATAACATCTTGAGGCCCTATGTTCCACTGGGAGTCAAGGATAACAGAAGAAGGAATAACATCTCTATTTCTCATCCTTCTAACAATCTTTCGAAATCAAACTAAAAAATTGTTATAATGTAGTATTTTTGAATTGTTTACATTATTTACATAGGGTAAACAATTTCAAACATAATATGTTTTATAAGAAAAATTAAAAAAAAAATATTAATTAACCTAAATTTCATCCAGTTTACATGTATATAATATTCTCTGAAATTGTTTACATCATGTAAACAATTTTAAACCATTTTGTATAATTTACATAATGTAAAAAATCGTATATACAATTACGAAAATTTTAATTTTTATAAGAAAATAAATTATCAAGTAAACAAGAAACCCTTACGTGTTATTTTTTTATTTTATTAATTGTTTACATCAAGTAAACATTATCACAGGTGTAAGAAAAGCTCATTAGTGCCATAATATAATATTAATTTAATAAGAGTAGGAAAAATGCAATTTTTTAATTGTTTACATTATTTACATGGTGTTTTTTAAGAAAATTTTATTCGTTAGTGAACAAGATAAGTTTTAAGGTAAATTTTCTTTTTACAAACATTGTATTCATTATGTAAAATTATTGGATTATGTCAATTTTAGATTTAGTTCTATTGTTTAAATTGTGTAAAAACTAATAAATTTTCATTATTTTAATCTGAAATCAAACTAAGAAGTTGAAAAAAAACTTTTTTTCTAATTGTTTACATTATGTAAACAATAGCAAAAATTTAATTTTTCTATGAAACGTTTATTTTCTAGTAAACAAATAAGTTTTAATGTTAATTTTATAAGTACGTAAATTGTTTACATCATGTAAACAATATCAGAAAATATTAATGTAAAACTTACTTTAAAAAAGTGTATTTTAAGCAAATTGTGCTAATTTTAATGTATTACATTATTTACATATTGTAAAAAACTTGTTAATTTGTCATCCTTAATACAAAAATAAAAAATCAACACAAAAGGTAAAAGTAAGACTATTTTTCTAACTGTTTACATTATGTAAAGAATTGCAAAAATTTTAGTTTTGTTATGAAATTTTTACTTTTAAGTAAAAAAGTAAGTTTTGTGTTAAATTTGTAAACTATATACGCTCTTTACATCACGTAAACAGTATCAGAGACATGAGAAATTCTCATTTACTCTGTAATAATTATGGAAATGTATATGTTGTACTAATTTTTAATATTACATATTTGTTGTTTACTTTAACAAGTATATTTTAAATTTAGTCATGTCAATTTTACAATTGTTTACATTATTGACATTATGTCAAAAACATGTTTATTTGGTATTCTTATAAAATTCATTCCAAATAAATATTAAAAGTTGAAAAAATACCGTTTTTTTTATAATTGTTTACATTATTTACATCGCGTAAAAAATTGAGAAAATGTAAATTTTTGTTAGAAATTTTTAGCTTTTAGTTAAGAAATAAGTTTACCCTTACCCTTTTTTCTAATTGTCTACATTATTTACTTTGTGTAAACAATTACAAAAATTTTAATTTTTGTAAGAAATTTTTATTTTTAATTTCAAAAGTTAGTTTAAGGTGAAATTTTCTCATTTTTTATGTTGTTTACATCATGTAAACATTTTTATTGATGCAAGATTTGCTTATTAGTTCGATAATATTTTGGTAAAATTTTTATATTGTACTAATTTTTAATATTATTTGTTGTTTACTTAAACAAGTATATTTTAAACTAAATTATGTCAATTTTACAGCTGTTAGCATTATTGACATTATGTCAAAAACTTGTTTATTTAGTATTTTTATAATATTCATTCAAAATAAACATTTAAAGTTGTAATAAGTTCGATTTTTATAATTGTTTACATTTTTTACATCGTGTAAACAATTACGAAAATTTTAATTTTGGTAAGAAATTTTTCTTTCTAAGTAAACTAAGAAGGTTTTCCGTTTTTCCTAATTGATTACTTAATTTACATCGTGTAAACAATTATGAAAATTTTAACTTTTGTAATAAATTTTTATTTCTGAGTAAAAAAATAAGTTTTATGTGGAATTTTCTAATTTTGTACGTTGTTTACATCATGTAAACATTATCACAAACGTAAGATTTGCTCATTAGTTCGGTAATACATATTTTGGAAAAATTTGTATTTTGTACTAATTTTTGATATAAGTATACAAGTATATTTTACTGCAAATTATGACAATTTTACAACTATTTACATTATTAACATTATGCAAAAAACTTGTTTACTTAGTATTCTTATAACATTCATTAAAAAAAAACATTAAAAGTTCAAACAAGATCGTTTTTCATAATTGTTAACATTATTTACATCGTGTACAAAATACGAAAATTTGAATTTTTGCAAAAAATTTTTATTTTTAAGTTCGCAAATAAGTTTTACAATTTTTCGAATTATTTACATTATTTACATTGTGTAAACAATTTTGAAAATTTTAATTTTTGTAAGACATTTTTGTTTTTAAGTAAACAAGTAAGTTTTACGTGGAATTTTCTCATTTTGTTCGTTGTTTACATCATGTAAACATTATTATTGACGTAATTCGATAATATTTATGTAAATTTTGTCGTTTTTTTATTCGTTGTTTTTTTTAAGCAAATTCTGTCAATTTTACAAAACTTTACATTATTGACATTATGCAAAAAAACGTGTTTATTTAGCATTCTTATAGTATTCATTAAAAATAAACATTAAAAGTTGAAAGAAAATATAAGTAAGACAGTTTTTTATAATTGTTTACATTCTTTACATCGTGTAAACAATTGAGAAAATTTTAATTTTTGTACGAAATTTTTCTTTTTAAGTAAACAAATAAGTTTTTCTGTTTTTCCTAATGGTTTACATTGTTTACCTTGTGTAAACAATTATGAAAATTTGAAATTTGTAAGAAATTTTTACTTTTAAGTAAACAAGTAAATATTACATTGAATTTTCTAATTGTTTACGTTCTTTACATCACGTAAACAATATCTATGATGTGAGACATGCTCATTAATTCAAAAATTTTAATAAAACTTCTTTTAAATTAAAGAATATAATTAGTTATTTAAGAAGTTTTTATGGTGTTGCTTTTATTCCTTTACAGAAAATATGCCATTTTTATGTTAACAATTGAAAGATACATTATAATAAGATCCTTGATTACACATTTGCCTTTTTTCACAATGAGGTCATTATTTTTCTATTATGTAAAATATTCATAGTAGACATCACTGTTTTCCCAGCCACCCATAAAAATAATAATTTATTTAATGTCTGTATTTATATATAATCAAAATCCATAAAAAAAGTTGTTTCTATGAAAAAAAACGATGCTTTTATTTCTAAAAAATTGTCATATACATGTAAAGTTTTGTTAAACAAAAGAAGTCACCTTACCATGACTACATTACACGCTACAATTCTTTGCAATATAAATATGAAAGTTGAAAAAAAGCTTGAGCAATAATTTATTGAAATCTTGTAAAGATTTTAAAATGAATGAAAAAGTAAATGATATATTTGTATAGGTTTTTTTCTATTTTATATGCTTGTACTAGTAGATATTGATTAAAATTTTATTTATATTGCTTTACTTTTCGTTGACAGCTGATAAATGTATATCTTGTTAATATTACATTATTGTATATAATAAATTAATTTACAATAGACCATTTCTAAAGCATTTTATTCGTACTTATTTTAGATATAAATGTAAAAGCAGACTTTTTGACGCCTTTGATACATACACTTACGCCGGCATAAACATGTTAATCTGTAAAAGGGAAAATATTTACATTTGAGGCCGTGAAAGTAGCGAAGCGCTTTTTTCTATAACTTGTAGTAGGAGATGTTGTTGTTAAACATATACTACATAATTTGTTATTGTAGTGAACATCACGGCTCTACAGAGTCCAGATTTAAAGAGAAAAAGTTCCCTAGAATTCCTTCTAATTACAACTCTACTTCCACTATTGTTAAAATAGCTGGCTTTTCAAGGTAATGTCTACAGGGAGGTCTGCAAATATTTGAGTCATAGATTTTTACTTATTCTCGTTGTCATGCTTCATTGTTTAGGTGTTATAAAATCCTTTTCAAAAAACGCCTTTTCAAAGGCATCTGAAGTAAATGCCTTAACATTTTACCTGTCCACATTTTTTTATACGTTTGGATTAGTCATTTCCGCGTAACTTTTAACATACAGCTTGTTAGACAGTTTCTTTGGCTGACTGGATGTGACAATAAAAAAAATTTGTCAGTGATCTCATTGAGGCAGATACTTATTTTATATACTTATCCCCTAATTTATAAACGGAAAATTAAGATATGACAAGCTTATAAATCAAATTTTCCATACAAATTTCTTACTATCAACCTTTGATAATTATACCCACCATCAAAAAGAATGGGGGGTATATTGAGATTGTCATTCCGTTTGTAATTTCCTTAATATTAGCTCAAAAACCGATATATATTCTGAATCCTTATGAAATTCTAAGACGATGTCCGTCTGTCTGTCTGTCCGTCTGTCTGTCTGCTGAAATCACGATAACGCCTAAACAAAAGGAGCTAGCTCACTGAAACTTAATAAAAACAATCTTCATCTCTGAGAAAAGTTTCGTATTGAAATTGGGCAAAATCCGTAAACATTTGACCATAGCTCTCGTACAACCTCGCCTACTTTAAGGTAGAAGGACAAAGTACACGGCAGGCGGCTGCGGGCGGCAATCAGCTGTTTTTTGATTTGTCAAATTTCAAGCGGCAATGGAAAAAATTAGAACTTTGTTCTACTTTTCCGCGCGGCAGATTTTTTCAGTGCTGCCAGATTTAATTATATCCTGCTCAAATATTTTTTTATATGAACATTTTTGTAAACAAGCGCACATTTTATGTACTGGCAATATTACGACCGCCCGCAGCCGCATGCCGCGTGTATTGGCCATGTACCTTTAATCGCTTATTTTTAATAAATAACAAACTATAATAGCTATGATGATAAAATTTGACATATAGAAGTCCTGCGTAAGCCCTAGGCAGCATATAAAATTTCATCAAAATCGGTTCACATTTAGTCATAGCTCCCATACAAAAAACTTGCGGAAACAGCCAAAATTTCACCTTAAATACACTTAAATGCCAATAAATCTAAAACTATAATAGATATAATCACTAACTAAATGTGAACCGATTTTACCCATTTTCAGCACACAATTTCTACAACATATCGAAAATACTTTTGCTAAATTTGCTAGCTCTTGTAGTAAAGGAACTATCGCGTTTTTCTCTGACGGAAAGACGGACATAAACCGTATTTTCTTTTTGTATTTTTGTGTTTCCATAAGTTTTTTATATGGGAGCTATGGTCAAATAGCAACCGATTGTTACAAAATTTTGCACACTGGCTGGCATTCACATAAGACTTCCTTTTATAAAATTTTGTTGCTGTAGCCCTTTTCCTTAAGGTGCTATCGCGCTTTTATCTGACGGACAGATGGACATAAACCCCCTTTTCTTTTTGGGTTTTTGTGTTTCCGTAAGTTTTTTATATGGGAGCTATGCTCAAATGGTGACCGATTGTGACAAAATTTTGCACACTGGTTGGCATTGACATAAGACCTCCTCGCGCTAAATTTAGTGATTATATCTATTATTGTTTTAGATTTATTGGCATTTAAGTGTGTTTTAGGTGAAATTTTGGCTGTTTCCGTAAGTTTTTTGTATGGGAGCTATGACTAAATGTGAAACGATTTTGATGAAATTTTATATGCTGCCTAGGGCTTACGCAAAACTTCAATTTACTAAATTTTATTATCATAGCTATTATAGTTTGTTATTTATTAGCAAATAAGCGATTAGAGTAGGCGAGGTTATACGGGAGCTATGGTCACATGTTAACCAATTTTTCGCAATTTCAATACCAAAATTTTTTTAGAAGAATGTTTTTACTAAGTTTCAGTGAGCTAGCTCCTTTGGTTTAGGCGTTATCGTGATTTCAACAGACAGACAGACAGACGGACAGACAGACAGAGAGACGGACAGACAGACAGACAGACAGACAGACAGACAGACAGACAGACAGACAGACAGACAGACAGACAGACAGACAGACAGGCAGACAGACAGACAGACAGACAGACAGACAGACAGACAGACAGACAGACAGACAGACAGACAGACAGACAGACAGACAGACAGACAGACAGACAGGCAGACAGACAGACAGACAGACAGACAGACAGACAGACAGACAGACAGACAGACAGACAGACAGACAGACAGACAGACAGACAGACAGACAGACAGACAGACAGACAGACAGACAGACAGACAGACAGACAGACAGACAGACAGACAGACAGGCAGACAGACAGACAGACAGACAGACAGACAGACAGACAGACAGACAGACAGACAGACAGACAGACAGACAGACAGACAGACAGACAGACAGACAGACAGACAGACAGACAGACGGACGGACTTCGCTCAATCGTCTTTTTTTTTTTTAATCAAAATAATTGCGATAATAAAAAATTGTTAGTTGTAAAAATTTTTTTAATTTAAAATTTTCGCTATATAAATTATTACTATAAAGTGTTTGCTATAAAAATAATAATAATATTTGGGAATAAATTATTCTAATTTTTTTTTCGTCAAATTAATAAAAATTTTCAAAAATCACAGCGCGTTGAAAATTGCTATACCACCACAGAACTTCATCAGCAGTTAGACTAATGATGAATTGTGGAAGTAATGGTAATCTATTTAACATTATTGAGTTTGATCGAACTTCACTACAATCAATTGTTTTGTTGTATTGTGGTCCAAGGGGTACATCGATTTCAAAAGTTCGGTCACTTGACTTAAAATCCCCCATATGTATATCACACTCTTACTTTATGTTATTAAAATTTGAATATATAATAAAATACCCATCATATTAATCCCAAATGGTAACACATGGGTTAATTCTAGCTTATAAACAAATCTCTAAAATTTCCTTTAAATCTTGTTTATACCGAAAACAAAAACTGACAGAATAATCTTGGGCAAATTTTTCAATAAATAATTAAAACTTCATAAATAAAAAATTTAAAAAAGAATTCTACCTACTCGTATATCATTTTTAACGTGTTGTATCTGGCGTGTTAACAAAAATTAATTAATGGGTCTCGATAACTGTCAACATTATGATTAATTGTTGATTTAAGTTAATAATATTTTTAATATATTTAATACATACAAATTGTATTTCGAATTTTGCTGATAAATCATTTTCTGCTTAAAGTGGCTTTATTTAGTATGAGCATGAGCTTCTATAAATATTTGTTTTAATATGTTTTTTTTTTCGAACGCTTATTTGTAAATCGGAAGCAATATGATATAATGACAATATATCTACAGTACAATAACATAATAGGCATAATGGAGATGCGTAAATATTTATGGATAACTTTTACAAAGTTTTTAATGTGAAGAAAAAATTAAGTGTAAATAATGATAATAGGGGTAATCATTAGTACTGAAGCATGAGAATCATTGGATACTTTAATCAACGGACACAAGGGAACATCGTTCGGGTAAACTTAATCTATTAAGTGATCTTTTTAATCAGTGGTGGAGACTAACACATATCCAAATTTATAATTGTATTGATAGCAGAAGAGAAAATTAAAACAAGTCAGCATTTTTGTTATTTTCTGATCATATATAACTCTTTTTCGACTGCCGCGGATGATTAAAGCAATCGAATATGCTATGATTTTCGATTCGAAAAAGACTGTGGCTTCTGAAGAATATGGTACCCTCGACCGCGACTTCCTTGAGAGAATCTTTAATGAGCACCTTTATGAGTCTTTAACGAGCCATTTTCGAGTCATTTTTGACTCAATTATGATTATTTTTTCAGTTGACTCAAAAAAAAATTGTACATGTGTAAGGTGTGTTTATACGAATTGAGTTACCTTAGACCCATGGTAGGCACAAAGAGAACATAGGAAATATCAATGTATTGGTTATTTTACAAACAAAGAGACTAAGAAAAAATAAATATTTTCTTGTTCTCTTTTGCATGTGTTTTGTTGTTGAAAATTGACTATTATCATACAAATGAGTTTATTTTTGTATTCTAGATTTTTTTCTTCTTGGTTCGTGTTGTGTATGTGAAAATGACGATTTTCGGCCCGTAGGGGCTAATTTGCCTATCATGGCCTTAGAGAGAGTAGAGAGATGAAGTGTGGTGTAAAGTCTATTTTTAGAACACTGAAGAAGTTGCGCTATTTCTTGTTATTTTATTTATATTTTATCGACGGCTGCAAACTGGGATCGAACTCAGGCGAAAAATGATATGTTATGTTTAGTAGTCGGCGTGCTAACCCACTTAGCTACAGCACCCATTATCTATGCGCGTTAAAAAGTATTTCAAAACAAACACCATAAGAGTTACCTTTTTATCATCTAACTGTGCAAAATCTGTTTTCAAAAAAGCGTTAAAAACTATCGAATTTCAATCCCTTAAATGTTTGATTTTTAATGAATATGCTTTTTGTTATTGTATTTTTAAATAGTAAGTTTTAAAGCATAAGCGCGAATCTACTTCGTTTAGTTTTTTAATCGCGCAGACGACAAATCGTTTTTTGGTCTTCCAAACTGGTTAAAAAAGACTCATTTGGGTGATTTTTCAAAAAATAATCTTCTAAATGCTGATTGGGAAAGTGTAATAGTCGGTCAAGCCGAAATAAAAATAAACTTAAAATTCTCATTATCTTCAGATTTACGAGCGTTTTTGGTGTTTTTTGTCTCATTTAGTGCGAAGAGTTTGTATGGGAGCTATGGTCAAATGTGGACCGATTTCAAAAAAAATTTGTTATAGTGATTTTAGTTTATATAAGCAGTATTTTTTTCAAATTTCATGAAAAAAGAGTGATATTGATGGCCAATATATCAATTCCGGGATGTTGGACCTATGGGAGGTACCATAAATAATGGTCCGATTTTGACGAATTTCATAGCCATTATCAAAAAAAAAATGATCTGTGCCAAATTTCATCAATTATCTTTAGAATTGCGACCTGTAGTTTAATTACAAGGTTTACATGGGTGTCCAGCCAGCCAGACGGACGGACTGACATCAATTCTTTTTTGTCGTTAATGTGTGTCGACGTAATTTATTTTCCTATACCAATGATAGCAAATAAATTGTTTGCCCGTGACTGTTTTAATTTAATGCTACTTTAAACCTGATATAGTCAAACTTTTGTCTGATAGAACTCACAGCAAATGGTGTCTTGTGGGTTATATATATTTGTCAAAACGACCAACTCGGTATCAATTTTGCAACGTTTTTTTTTTCATTCCCTTTAAAACTTAAAGATCTTAATGTTTATAGTTTTCTCCTCCATATCCTGAATACCCGTATTGTTTATACTATTGTTTATAAATGCAACATTTTGTTATTTTTTTGTAACTTAGACAAAAATGTTTTTTATTATTCCTGATAATGAAAACATTTTTACAATAATAAACATTTAATATTTATTTAATAAAATTGTATTGAAACTTTAATTAAAAATCTCAGTAATGTCATTAACTTCAATAATTTGCTTAAATTATTAACTATTAAATGTTTATATTGTAACAAAAAATTATTCGACTTAATTAAATGTAATAAGAGATGCTATGCTTGGAAAAATTAGTGAGGGTATAATTTTAGTTTAATTTTTATTTTTAATTAAGAATTTTTGATACGAGAATTTTTCTATCGAAATATTTATATCAAAAAATTTCATATCGAAAAATTTTACATAGAAATATTTTCTATACAAATATATTTATATAGTTCAATTTTCTGTAAAAAATGTTAATATTGAAATTTTTTTTACAAAAAATTTTCTATAGGAAAATTTTTTTTACCAAATTATGATGAAAAAATTTCTATATGAAAATTCTTATATTCAAAAACTTGTTTACGAAAATTATTTAGCGAAAATTTTAATATAAAATTTTTTTTTTTATATTTAATATGTCTGTCAAAAAATCTTTATGTCGAAAGAAATCCTATACGTAAATATTTATATATACAATTTTCTAAGCAAGATAATTTCTTTAAGAAATTTTTTATATCCAAAAATATTCTTAGAAAAAGTTTCCATATCGAAAATTTTTTATACGAATTTTTTTAAGTTCTTTTTTAAACAAATTTTTTTTATAGAAACATTTTTAAGAAGAGAATTTTTAAAATTAAAAATTTCCTATTAAAAATTTTTGTATATATAGAAAAATATAAAATGCATATTTTTTTTTTTAAATTGTCTATTTAAAAATTTATGTATTGAAAAATTTTTCCATATGAAAATTTTTATATGTAAAAATTTTTCATACGAAAATTTTTATCTTAAAAAATTTCTATACGAAAATTTTTATAACGAAATATCGAAAAAATTTTTAAAGAAAATTTCGATGTCGAAGAATTTTTATATGAAATTTTGTATATCCAAAAATTTTCGATACAAAAATTTTATATTGAAAAATTTTCTATAAGAAAAATATTTTATACAAAAACTTGTATATCAAAAAATTTTCCATATAAAAACTTTATTAATTTTTGTATTAAAATAGTTTTTATACGAAAATTTTGTATCCGAAAATTATAATAGAAAAATTTATTTACGAAAGTTTTTATGTCGAACATTTTTATATCCATAGTTTTTCTATACGAAAATTTTCCAATTGAAAAATTCTTACCAAAATGTTCCTAAAAAAATTTTTTTTTTAAATTTTATGTATCAAAAAATTTTCTATGAAAAAATTTTTATATCAAAAAATTTCCAAATTAAATGTTTTAGAAATTTTTCTATACAAAAATTTTTATATGGAAAAATCTTTGTATTAAAAAAATTTTAATTGAAAATTTTTACAAATGTAGAAATTAATTGTCATATAAAAAAAAATTCTATATGAAATTTTTTATATGAAAATTCTCATATAGAAAAATTATAAGGAAAATTTTTATATTAAAAAAATTTTCATATCGAAAATTTTTATATTAAAAATAAATGGTTTTAGAAAATTTTTTTGTATTAAAAAAGTATCTATAGAAAATTTTTCTAAAAATGTAAAAATGAAAATAAAATTGTTTTCAAAATGTTTCTAAAAATTTTTATTTTTAGAAAATTTTATGTATCAAAAAATTTTCTATGAAACAATTTTTGTATCAAAAAATTTCCAAATTAAATTTTTTACAAATTTTTCTATACAAAAATTTTTATATGGAAAAATTTTTGTATAGAAAAAATTTGAAACGAAAATTTTTACAAATGTAGAAATTAATTCTCATATAAAAAAAATTCTATTTGAAATTTTTTATATGAAAATTCTCATATAGAAAAATTATAAGGAAAATTTTTATATCAAAAAAATTTTTATATCGAAAATTTTTATATTAAAAATAAATGGTTTTAGAAAATTTTTTTGTATTAAAAAAGTATCTATATAAAATTTTTCTAAAAATGTAAAAATGAAAATAAAATTGTTTTCAAAATGTTTCTAAAAAAATTTTCAATAAAAAAAATTGTATATCAAAAATTTTCCTAATAAAATTTTTTACAAATTTTTCTATACAAAAATTTTTATATGGAAAAATGTTTGTATTAAAAAAATTTTTAAACGAAAATTTTTACAAATGTAGAAATTAATTCTCATATAAAAAAAATTCTATATGAAATTTTTTATATGAAAATTCTCATATAGAAAAATTATAAGGAAAATTATATTAAAAAAATTTTTATATCGAAAATTTTTATATTAAAATTAAAATAGTTTTAGAAAATTTTTTTTGTATCAAAAAATTTCTATATAAAATTTTTCTATAAATTTTATATAAAATTTTTCAAAATTTGTGTATAGATATTTTTATATCGAAAAATTTTCCATACAAAAATTTTTATATGCAAAAATTTTTCATACTAAAATTTTTATATCTAAAAATTTTCTATACAAAAATTTATATATCGAAAAATTTTCTATTTAAAAATTTTATACCGAAAATTTATTTATGAAAATCTTTATGTCAAACATTTTGATATCCAAAATTTTTATATTCGAAAATTTTCGTATCGAAAAATTTCTTACCAAAATTTTTTTAGAAAATTATTATACCAAATCGTTTATATAAAAATTTTTATAAATTTTTCTTTACAAAAATTTGTATATGAAAAAATTTTTCATACGAAATTTTTATTTCCAAAAATTTATATATCGAAAGATTTTCTATTTGAAAATTTGTATACAAAATAATATTTGTATTAAACATATTTTAAAACGAAAATTTTTGTATCCAAATTTTCTCATATAAAAAAGTTTCGTTGCGAAATTGTTTATATCGAAGAATCTTGTATATGAAATTTTCTATACAAAAATGTTTATGTCGAATTTTTATACTCGAAAATTTTCGTATCGAAAAATTTCTTACCAAATTTTTTTTTTAAGAAAATCATCATACCAAATCGTTTATATAAAAATTTTTATAAAGTTTTCTATACAAAAATTTGTATATGAAAAAAATTTTTCATACGAAATTTTTATTTCCAAAAATTTATATATCCAAAGATTTTCTATTTGAAAATTTTTATGCAAAAAAATGTTTGTGTTAAACATATTTTAAAACGAAAATGTTTGTATCCAAATTTTCTCAATTTTCTCATATAAAAAAGTTTCGTTACGAAATTTTTTATGTCGAAGAGTCTTGTATATGAAATTTTCTATACAAAAATGTTTATGTCGAAAAATTTTATATATGAAAACTACTATGCAAAAATTTTTGTATTAAAAAAATTTTTATAAGAAAATTTTCATATAAAAAAATTTTTGTAACGAAAAATTTTCTATACGAAAATTTTCACATCGAAAAATTTCTTACCAAAATTTTTATATCGAAAATTTCTCTTACAAAAAATTTTATATCGAAAAATTTTCTATACAAAATTTTTTATATTAAACAATTTTCTATGAGAAAATTTTTATATCCAGAAATTTTTTATATGAACATATTTTATACAACAAATTTTCGATAAAAAAATTTTCTATACTTTACAAATTCTTGAATGGATTGAAATATTAAATATTATGTTAAGGACCTACAATATGATATTCTCAAGTTATAAAAACTGTTATATTAAAATAAAAAAACGAGTATTTAACTTCTAATCACTTCTTTCTTTCTTTCCTTTCAATAAATTTATCTGAAGTTTTCGATTTTCAAATAACACATTTTTTTCTCTGTTTCATAACAAATGCTAAAACTTTTAGAAATTCACCAACAGAATAATGAGTTTTCTGCTGTATTTTTTCAATTTCAATAACAATTAAAAAAAATAAAGAAAATACAAAGAACGAGTAAATATCGTTTATTTGCTGCAACATCGTCTTAGTCAAAAAACTTATTTTGGAAGAATTGCACTCCATACATTTTTTTCTGCCAAAAATTAAAGTGGATAAAGAAAAAACAATGAAAAACGCATAAACGCACGAACAAACATGCAATTTATTAGTACTTGTGTGTGCCTTAGCTTTCTCTCATTGGATAATCATTTCCGTTAGTTTTTTCGAATTAGAGTTAAAGTGGTATACTTTATTTTTGATGGGATTTTTCAAAACGACCCTACGTCAAATCAATATATATTAAGTGTCTGAATTTTGTAAAATATTTTAATCAATTTTTCAATCAATTACTAAAAATAACAGATTTTTACATCTTGAATATTTGATTTCTTATTAAAAACTTTTTAATTTTGTTATTTTGGTACTTTTAAAAAATCCCTTTTCAAAAATAATACAAATTTAGGGAAACGTGTTTCGCTTAATAAAGATTTATACGAGGAGAATTATTTGGAAAACTGTTAATTTTGGGTTATGTCATTGATATAGCAAATGAACGATATTTATTTTATTCATTTCAATTTCTGCATAACGATTTACTTTTATTATTGATTTAATTGCGCACTAACAATGACAATATTTAGAAAGAAAAACAAGTTGCCATAAATACAATTGTACAATATATTTATGTCGTCTATCAGTGTTTAGGAAAACTTTTCAAATCAAAAATTTATTCATGAACATTAGGGAGGTTTCAAAATAAAATTCTATAAGTTTATTTTGAAAATTTTAAACGAATGGGTAGAAAAATGGTATCAAACAGAAAATTTCAAATCCCTATCTTAAGTCGTTAATTGTAAGATCTATCAGTTAGACAATAACTCTATATTCCATAAAAAAACTTAAATTATCAAAAATGTGACAAAAGACCTTTTTATAACAAACGAACCATTAAGTCATTAATGTTTGTTTCGCAAAACAATTGTCTAATAATTGGAAGCTGTTAACTGATGAAAAACAATGACTACAATAAAAAAAGTAAACATTTTATTAAACTATTTGTTAATAATAAACTAAATGTTGCTTTTTATATGTGATTTGTAAAAATTTACATTCTAATTTAAGTTGTGGCGTTTTATAGAGACAATTTTTAAAATTGAAACAATTTATTTTTTTTCAATTTTTGAAATAAATGTATATTTACTTCCGTTATATAGATACAATAATGTTAACGTTTTTTCACAATTCATTTAATTTTTAGCAATAAATTCGAGTAAATTTTAGCGTTTGTCAAAATAAGGTCATATCTCAAGAATGAAGGTTGGTATAAAAATTGTTATATTGGTTACACAAAAGCAATTTTAATCAAAATTTTTCTACAAGAAAAATTTCTTCTAAATTTTTCTATACGAAAAATTTTATCAAAATTTTATTAAAAAATTTTGATAAAAATTTCCTACAAATAGCAAATTTTTGAAAAATTTTATATAAAAAGTAAATTTTTGAAAAATATAATATAAATAGTCAATTTTCGAAAAATTTCCTTTAAATAGTAAATTTTCAAAAAAATTTCCTATAAATATTAATTTTCGAAAAATTTCCTGTAAATAGTCAATTTCCCAAAAATTTCCTATAAATAGTCAATTTTCGAAAAATTTCCTATTAAAAGTCAATTTTCAAAAAATTTCCTATTAATAGTCAATTTTCGAAAAATTTCCTATTTATAATCAATTTTCGAAAAATTTCCTGTAAATAGTCAATTTTCGAAAAATTTCCTATAAATAGTCAATTTTCATTAAATTTCCTCTAAAAAGTCAATTTTCAAAAAATTTCCTATAAATAGTCAATTTTCGAAAAATTTCCTATAAATAATCAATTTTCGAAAAATTTCCTATAAATAGTTAATTTTCGAAAAATTTCCAATAAATAGTCAATTTTCGAAAAATTTCCTATAAAAAGTCAATTTTCGAAAAAATTTCTATAAATAGTCAATTTTCGAAAAATTTCCTATAAATAGTCAATTTTCGAAAAATTTCCTATAAAAAGTCAATTTTCGAAAAATTTTCTATAAATAGTCAATTTTCGAAAAATTTCCTATAAATAGTCAATTTTCGAAAAATTTCCTATAAATAGTCAATTTTCGAAAAATTTCCTATAAATAGTCAATTTTCGAAAAATTTCCTAGTCAATTTTCGAAAAATTTCCTATAAATAGACAATTTGCGAAAAATTTCCTATAAATAGTCAATTTTCGAAAAATTTCCTAAAAATAGTATCTTTTTGAAAAACTTCCTAAAAATAGTAAGTTTTTGAAAATTTTCTATATTAAATTTTGGAAAAATTTCCTAAAAGTAGTAAATTTATGAAAAATTTCCTAAAAGTAGTAAATTTTTGAAAAATTTCCTGTAAATAGTCAATTTTTGAAAAATTTCATTTAAATATTCAATTTTCCAAAAATTCTATACAAATAGCCAATTTTCGAAAAATTTCCTATTAATAGTCAATTTTCGAAAAATTTCCTATAAATAGTCAATTTTCGAAAAATTTCCTTTAAATAGTCAATTTTCGAAAAATTTCCTATAAATAGTCAATTTTCGAAAAATAAGGTCATATCTCAAGAATGAAGGTTGGTATAAAAATTGTTATATTGGTTACACAAAAGCAATTTTAATCAAATTTTTTCTACAAGAAAAATTTCAACTAAATTTTTCTATACGAAAAATTTTATCAAAATTTTTAATCAGAAAAATTTTATAAAAAAATTTTGATAACTTTTTCTTATGAAAAAGATTTCCTATAAATAGCAAATTTTTGAAAAATTTTATATAAAAAGTAAATTTTCGAAAAATTTCCTATAAATAGTCAATTTTCGAAAAAATTCCTATAAATAGTCAATTTTCGAAAAATTTCCTTTAAATAGACAATTTTCGAAAAATTTCCTATAAATAGTCAACTTCTGAAAAATATCCTTCAAATAGTAAATTTTCGAAAAATTTCCTATTATTAGTTTAATTTCGAAAAATTTTCCATAAAAATTCAATTTTCCAAAAATTTCCTACAAATAGGCAATTCTCGAAAAATTTCCTGTAAATATTAATTTTCGAAAAATTTCCTGTAAATAGTCAATTTCCCAAAAATTTCCTGTAAATAGTCAATTTCCCAAAAATTTCCTATAAATAGTCAATTTTCGAAAAATTTTCTATTAATAGTCAATTTTCAAAAAATTTCCTATTAAAAGTCAATTTTCGAAAAATTTCCTATTAATAGTCAATTTTCGAAAAATTTCCTGTAAATAGTCAATTTTCGAATAATTTCCTGTAAATAGTCAATTTTCGAAAAATTTCCTATAATTTTCGAAAAATTTCCTATTATTAGTTTAATTTCGAAAAATTTTCCATAAAAATTCAATTTTCAAAAAATTTCCTATAAGTAGTCAATTTTCGTAAAATTTCCTATAAATATTAATTTTCGAAAAATTTCCTGTAAATAGTCAAATTCCCAAAAATTTCCTATAAATAGTCAATTTTCGAAAAATTTTCTATTAATAGTCAATTTTCAAAAAATTTCCTATTAATAGTCAATTTTCGAAAAATTTCCTATAAATAGTCAATTTTCGAAAAATTTCCTAGTCAATTTTCGAAAAATTTCCTACAAATAGACAATTTGCGAAACATTTCCTATAAATAGTCAATTTTCGAAAAATTTCCTAAAAATAGTATCTTTTGGAAAAACTTCCTAAAAATAGTAAGTTTTTGAAAATTAAAATTTAATTTTTTTTAAATTAAATTTTGGAAAAATTTCCTACAAGTAGTAAATGAAAAATTTCCTAAAAGTAGTAAATTTTTGAAAAATTTCCTATAAATAGTAAATTTTTGAAAAATTTCATTTAAATATTCAATTTTCCAAAAATTCTATACAAATAGCCAATTTTCGAAAAATTTCCGATTAATAGTCAATTTTCGAAAAATTTCCTATTAATAGTCAATTTTCGAAAAATTTCCTTTAAATAGTCAATTTTCGAAAAATTTCCTATAAATAGTCAATTTTCGAAAAATTTCCTATAAATAGTCAATTTTCGAAAAATTTCCTATAAATAGTCAATTTTCGAAAAATTTCCTATAAATAGTCAATTTTCGAAAAATTTCCTATAAATAGTCAATTTTCGAAAAATTTCCTATAGTCAATTTTCGAAAAATTTCCTATAAATAATAAATTTTCGAAAAATTTCCTATAAATAATAAATTTTCGAAAAATTTCCTATAAATAATAAATTTTCGAAAAATTTCTTTTTAAAACTCAATTTTTGAAAAATTTTGCTTTAAGAAAAATTTCTTTAAATTTTTCTATGAGAAAAACTATAAGAAAAATTTCATCAAAAAGTTTGTATAAAAAAAATTTTTCTATAACAAAATTTTTTTATAAGGAAAAGTTTTTCTATAAGAGAAATTTCTTTAAAATTTTTCTATAACAAAAATTTCTTTAAAATTTTTCTATAAAATTTAAACATTTTTTTATACGAAAGATTTCATCAGAATTTTTTTTATAAGAAAAATTTCTTTAAATTTTTTCTATTAGAAAAATTTCTTTAAAATGTTTCTACAAGAAAAATTTCTTAAAATTTAATTTTTCTTTAAGAAAAATTTCATAAAAATTTTTCTATTAGAAAAGTTTCATCAAAATGTGTTTATAAAAAAATGTCATCAAAACTTTTCCATAAGAAAAATTTTATCAAAATTTTTTTTTATAGGAAAAATGTCATCAAAATTTTTCTATAAGAAAAATTTTATCAGAATTTTTCTATAATAAAAGTTTCATCAAAATGTTTCCATAAAAAAAAATTTGCTTAAGAAAAATTTTAGTAAGTTTTTTTTGTAAGAAAAATTTCTTTAAAATTTTTTTAAAAAAAAATTATTTAAAATTTTTCTATAAGAGTAATATCTTTAAAAAAAGAAAAATTTCTTCAAAATATTTTTATAAGAAAAATTTCCTTAAAATTTTTCTATAAGAAAAATTTCATCAATATTTTTCTATAAGAAATATTTTATAAAAATGTTTCCTTAAGAAAAATTATATCAAAATTGTTCTATAAGATATAAAAATGTAACGTTTACAAATGAATTTTGTAAACTAGTGAAATTTATCTAAAATCTTGAAACGTTTACTTATATCAATATTCTCGAAAATAAAAAAATTTAAAAATTTATTTGTAAATAAAACTCAATTTCATTAAAATAACTTAAATTGTTTATATGTTTTTTACACACAATTAAAACTAGAAACTTGTAAAAAACATAAGAAATAAATGTCAATTATAAAAATGTGAATTATTTATATTAAATACAAACATTTGCGGCAGTAATTATTTTTTTTTATGAACTCATAACGAGATAGATTAAATAAATTCATTGAAATTTATTGATTAATTAAGGAAAGTTGATTTAATTTAGTTATTGAGAGATTAGTTAGAGGAGTAAATTTGGCAGTGTAGACTCTCAGGTACACTATTTTAGTAATTTTGATAGCGTATATAAAGTGGCTTTGAAGCAAACTCAAATATTCGACTACCTAAAATTTCTGTTGCGATGACATCAATATTTATAAAGAAATATCAAACATTGACTTCAACTGACCTATTTGACCTGCAGAAGCATTCAAGGTGCGATACTAAAACTAATTTCTAATTAACAAATACCTATTAAATATTTATGTATGTGAGTGTTTTTAACAGAGGTCTGCAATAAGTCATCTTAAACCAGTTTCAATTCATTCCTTTTTGTGTGAAATTTAATTTCTAAAAACGCAATTGAAGTTATACCGAAACTCATCTCAAGAAAATTAATTTTCTAAGCTTTAAAAACAATTGTCTCTTAGCTTTTGACACAAGCAGTTTTTTGAGTCATAGTGAAATTTCCAAATGCAAACAAATATTTGTTGAATGTATATTTTTCTCACTAATACTCACAATCTGACGATGAGTTGCATGATGATCTTAGAAGTTCTGTTTAAGAACACAACTGATCTTAAGCGACCTTAAGGAATGTTGTAGTTGAGCGAACTACTGCTACGATTGAATTCAGTAATAATCGAAAAATTGATACTTCGCCATTAAATACAGTAAATAATCGAAAACACTTGATTTTCCAGATATCTTTTGACATCTTGCAAACCACACAATTCTCGCGCCAGCAAATTATAAATAGAATAACAACAAACAATTCGTTAATTTTGTTTGTACTTAGAATTGAAGCATAAACCGTTTTATGCAGACCTCTACATAGTATCTAACTTTTGACTAAATATCTACTACATATCCATTTATTTGTTTATTACGTTTAATTTATTATACATATGTCTATCGAATGCAATGAAGCGAATCATCTTTATGAGTTTTTATTCTTTTATATTTTTCGTTCATTAATTGAGTTTTATTTTAATAATAAAATAAAAGTTCATTGAACTTTGATATTTTTTTGGTTTATTTTGCCACACTTTTATCTATATCTATGTATCTAAAGCTACGGTCACATTGATTAAACATTTAATCGAAATTATCAAATATTTGATCCTCGTAGTCTGACCACAAAATATTTTTGAGGTTCAAACAAGAAACATGTTGATTTGAACAAAACAAAATCATTTGCCAGCAAATACAAATTTTCCTAATGTGACCACACAAGAGCAAATATTTTATTAAATTTTGATCAAATAATTATTTAATGTTACAAAATTTTTGTAACATCAAACAGGGGCAAATAACAGCTGAGCATTTGTATTGTTTACTATTCAAACAGAAACAACAACATCAAATTTGAGAAACAACAACATCAAATTTGAGAAACAACAACTCAAATATGAGAAACAATTTGCTAGATACCAGTGTTGCCACTTCAGGTGTAATTACACATATCACGTGTAATTTTTATTTTCATGTGTAGCTGATGTGTAATTGGCTGCATGTGTAATTCATGTGTAATTTAAATTTTTGTCATTTTTGAGTACTAATAGTTTTCAAAACTTGCATTTTAAAAAATAAATTTATGTGCGTCCCATAATGCAAACTTTTTATTCTAACTACATAAGAGTGTATGTTTTAAAATGCCAGTGCTTATGGGAAATCAACCATTCAGATTAAAATATATATGTTTATTAAATAATATGATATATTGGTATTGCTGCTCATGAATCTTTGACCACAATCTCTAATTCGGGAAAAAAATTATACTTCATGATTTTCGAGAATTTTATATTCGTCAAATTAACACAATATTTAATTTAAGTGACGATATTTATTCAATTGCGGATATTGTTGACCCCAAAACTGCCCAAACTTTTCAACTTCAATCATTATATGTGACCTTTTCCGAGAAAAGGAACCATCTGTTTCAAAAAACGGGTTTAGAGTAAGCAGTGGATTCTGGTACCTAAAAGGGCTTAGAATAAGATGAAATGAGTTAGATTTCTGATAAAAATTTATTTGTAATAAAAACGTACAAAACGAACTTGGGAAAATCGATAAAAATGAGAAAAACATTAAAATTTTAATTTTTTAGTTTTTCTCAAAACTTTATTTTCATACACTAGGTCCCTTTTCTCGATTTGCAAACTCTTGACATGCACTTTTCGATTTCGAAACTTTTGGACTTTGGTGCAAGAAGATTATTGGATAAAAGTTTTTGATTTAAAGAATTCCTTGGAGATAGATTGTTTCCTACTTTGCAAAAATTTATTATTGGTGGACCAATTTTTGAACCTACACAAAAAATGTTAAACATGAGGTGGAAGATTTTCAATATAGTCGTTATGTATTTAATTTTTGTTTATTTTTAAGTGCTAAGTAACGATTTGAAATAGTATACATTTATTGTTTTCTTTTCAAGCGTTATAAAATAAAAAAAACGATGAACATTAATTTAAAAAACTACAAATCATTTTTTTATTTTTTACAAAAAAAATAATTACATTCAAAACAAATAACATGTATTTTACCAAAAAAAAAAAATCATGTGTAATTCCTAATTTCATGTGTAATTTTGGCACGATCCATGTGTAATTTAACATTTGGTTGGTGGCAACACTGCTAGATACACAATTTTGTTTTGAAAAAATTTGATCAAATATTTTTTGTGAAAATATTTAATCTTCAGTGTGACCATAAATAAACTGTTTTTTTGTTTATACTTTCAACGTATTTTTTCTATATTTCATCAAATAAAAATCGTCAAATAAATGTGCAAATTTTTTATTATATTGTTTTGACAATATTTTACTCAAAATATTTGGTTTAAATGTTTAATGAGTCTGACCGTACCTTAAGTATATGTTGTAGTTAATCATTAACAACCATTGAAGTAATTAATGGTAGAATTCAAAAGAGTTAAGTCAAAATATCCAAATAAATTAAGTAAAGCGTGTGAATGATTTTGTTTGCATTTTGAATTCTATACCTAGCAATATATCAAAAACGGCTTTTTGCGAAAAAGAACTTTTTTATTGTAGAAAATGAATCTCTGGGATTATAAAAATAATGTTTATTTTACAACTTTTTTGTTTTTAAATTCTGTTAAAAGATGGCGCTATTTTTAGGTTACATATGAAAATCGCATTTTTAATAATTAAAAGTTAAAAATTTGGTTTGACAATGTTCCGCGACTTTGTTCAGGAGTATTTGGTCTAACTTTTTTCTGAATGTACCAACATCGAAGAAGATCCAAATAATATGTATTCGATACATTTGTAAGAAACATGTCAATACCGCCGCCTTGCGGCAATCTTTTGTAGCATTTTTAAAATCACAAAAATAGATGCTTTCAAAAACTTTCAAAAGAGATATCCGCGATGAAATTCCGACAAAAAATAAGAATTCAAGGGGCAAAAGTAGTTAACAGTATACCAATTCTGATACTTTTTTGAACGATTGTTTTAAAATTGTATGTAAAATTTAGTCACTGTTTACAATATTAGAGGTAAAAATAATGTGTTTGTAATAAGAAAGGGGTTTAACTTTTCTTTAACTTCAGCATCCATATGCAAAAATCTTGTTAGCCAGATTTTTTTTATCGCGAAATTGGTTAGTTTCTCGATATGTAAATTTGTTTTTTAAGTCCATTTCATTTTCCATCTCTACTTTTAAAAAATATAATCGCTGTAAATCGATGAGGTATTAAATACATTTTTTTCGTCGGACTGTTTTTTGGTGGCAAGTTTCCATATTACTAAATATTTAATTTTTAGATTCCTAGAACACAAAATGATCAGAAGCCACTGTTGTCTTGTTACATTTTACGCATTTAAGAGGTTCAATGTAGGCTGTATACACACTTTAAGATGTAGAAGAAAATCAGTGGTCGCGATTTAATCGCGTATTATTTTTGCTTCACTGTAGGCCTCAGGATATTTGTTCGTGAATTTGAGCAATATACCTTTAAGTACCACATTGTTATCATACATCAATGTGTCTTTCGAAGGTGAACAAGTGAAAAATGACACAAATAGGCTTGCTTGTTTTTTAAATGGCACAAAAATGGCTATATATTTTTCTCGCAAAATTTGCACACATATTAAGAACAGTTTATCTAATATTTTGATATGGCGCTTCTCGATGCGTTTCTTAGTTAATGAGTTATAGGAAGACAAATATTAAAAACGCAGAATTTTGACCCTTTTTTCATTTTTTTTTTTTGTTAGTTTTTCTCAATTTGTCGAAGAACCAAACATTTAATCGGGAAGCGCCATATCAAATTTTTAGATATCGATAGTAGCTATATGTACGGTCTCAAAATCTTTATCCGCTTTTGTGCCATTTTAAATCCAAATTTTATACTTTTTTCACTCCTGCATTATCTTTTATACATATCTTTTCTCTAAGTGTACTGATGTTTGTTTTTATGGTGATGAAATCTTTTACACTTATCTAACTATACAAATTTAAAAAAGTATAATTTATGACCTATTAAGAAAGTTACAGCGCAAAATTTGCTTCTAGTTTAAAAGCAAAAATTATAAAAAACACCCTGTATTTCAGGAACCAAAATAGCTTGGGCCATTTTATGTAGCACCAAGGATAGCTGAATATGTGTCTGAAAAAATGTATATAAATTCATGTGATTATCTTGAAATTTAAAAACTTACTTTTTTTTTTGATATATTGCTATCTATACCTGCCATGGGCAAGAAATTTATTGGCTGTAACTGGTTATCGGCAAATAAATTCTGCTTACACACATACACGACACACAACAATTGTAAAGAGCATAAAAATACTTTTATGTTCCAGAAAAAGTTGAAAAAGTTTGACTAAATTAGGTTGCAGGAGCTTTATAGTTCAACATTTAAAAGTATGTAAGTGGTTTCCCTAGTATTTACTTTGCACAAAATTTAATCTAATAACCTGGTGTAGTTAGTTAAGCATTAATAGTCTGTTCAATACTTTTCGTTTAGCTTAATATTTAGTTAAGATAAACATGCTGATAGTAATACGACAGGTCCATATATTTTGTTGGGAGTTCCTAATACCGCATATAAAGTCTGGAGATTGGTGCAATTTTAATATGCTGCTTGTACCTCCGAATCTTTTTGATTGTAGATATAAAAAGGGGATGTTATACATATATAAGAATTATAGCCAAATGTTGACCGATTATAAAAAAAATTTACACACTGGTTGGTATTTATATAAAGCTTGTTTATCACAGCTTATAATTTAATAGCTTTTAACTGGTCCTTGCTAAATATTTTTTGGTTTCCGGGAGTGTTTTTTATATGAAAGCTATAGTCGAATATGGACCGATTCCTATAAAATTTGATATGCTGACCAATAGTTGCATAAAACTTCTCTATTCTAAATTTAGCTGTCATAGCTATTACAATTGTATTCAATTTATCAGTATTCATGTGTTTGCCGGGGCGGGGTTATATGGGAGCTCTAACTAAATGTTAACCGATTTCTCCCATTTTCAGTACACAACTTCTGTTACATATCAAAAATACTTTCGTGCAATTTGGCTCTCTAGCTCTTGTAGTTAAGGAGCTATCGCACTTTTATCTGACGGACAGACGGACATAAACCCCCTTTTCTTTTTGTATTTTTGTGTTTCCGTAAGTTTTTTATATGGGAGCTATGGTCAAATGGTGACCGATTGTAATAAAATTTTGCACACTGGCTGGTATTCACATAAGACTTTCTTGTGCTAAATTTAATGGCCAAAGCTATTACAGTTTATCATTTATTGGCATTTAAGTGTATTTCAAGTGTAATTTAGGCTGTTTCCGTAAGTTTTTTGTATGGGAGCTATGGTTAAATGCAAACCGATTTCGATGAAATTTTATATGCCGCCTAGTGCTTATGTAGAACTTCTAGATACTAAATTTTGTCATCATAGCTGTTATAGTTTGTCATTTATTGGCAAATAAGCGATTAGCCTAGACGAGGTTATACTGGAGCTATGGTCAAATGTGAACCGATTTTACCCGATTTTAATACCAACATTTTTCAAGAAATGAAGAATATTTGCGCCAAATTTCAGTGACCTATATCCTTTCGTTAAGGATTTATCGTGCCGACAACAGACAGACAGACAGAGGGACATTGCTCAATCGTTTTAGAATTTCATAAGGATTCAGAATATACTTCAATTTTTGAGCCAATATTAAGGAAATTACAAACGGAATGACAATCTCTATCTATAAAAAAATTCAATGTGATTCTGCCGATATACCAGCAGAACTCCCGAAATATGTCGCACCAACACTATACATTTAGGAAGTCATAACAATTACCACAGGGGGCATTATATATATATATATATATATATATATATATATATATATATATATATATATAATTCCCCGACAACATTTCAATTGGAACAAGGGGTACTTCTATCAGACAATGAGCTGCATCCGATTCTATTTTTAGACTCATTGTAAGGGACCTACATTTTAACGCCGGCTCCGAACTGCAAATGCATTAGTTAGAGAAGTTTAACATAGCCTAATACTCAATAACCAGTGGCTAGCTGAGTTATGAGGTGAACCGCCGCTTTTCCGAAAAATTTTTTTTTTCAAGTGGGTCTGCCCAGGGATCGAACTTGGGACCTCTGGTATGCTAGGCGGATGACTTACCTGCTATACCACGGCGGGGGGCATTACCTTGCTAAAATTCATTGCAAAACTATGGCGTTACTACTTTACAGAACGATCCTGCAGCTACGCTGCGAATAGGCTGGACCCCCATGTAAACGATGTAATCAAAGAACAGGTCGCAATTCTAAAGATAATTTGATGAAATTTGGCATAGATTATTTTTTTTATAGTGGGACCATGGCTGTTAAAATTCGCCATGGCTATTGAAATCGGTCCATTATTAGTGGTACCTCCCATATGTCCCACCTCCTCTAATTGATATATTGGCCACAAATAACAATATTTGTTCATGAAATTTAAAACAAATACTGCCTATGTAAACCAAAATCACTATACCAAAAATTGGTCCACATTTGACCATAGCTCCCATACAAACTCTTATGTCAAAACGCACTAAATGAGACAAAAATCACTAAAACGATCGTAAATCTGAAGAGAATGGGAATTTTAAGTTAATTTTTTGAATACACAATTTTTGTAACGATTGTAATCAATTTGTCAAATTTCGAGATATGATGGCAAAATTTAGCAAATATTTATCTTTATACAGGAAACACCTTTGACCTTAGTGGTGAAGGGTATCGTAGGGTCGGGCTTGGCCTACATTAACACTTTCTTACTTGTTTTTTTTTAGATTTAGGTATCATTAAAACAGACTTGGCCAAAAACACATATGTACATTAATATTTGCATTTGAAAGCTGTTACGGTCAGTGTTGTCAGATTTACATTTTTCATCATATATTCGAGCAAAAAAAAATCGAATCTGGCAGCACTGATTTTGCAAAGACAACTTTACGTAAGTGTGAGTGGGTAAACATAGTTGCGTCTCGCTCATACATAGTGTGTCGGTGTGAAAGCTTAAGGTCTTTTGTAAAAGTTCGCACATTGTGTTGTAGAGGTGGACAGCTCCGCATTAAAGTGACTTTTGATAGCAGAGATAGAGTAGGTAGCTTTAGCCAAATATAAACCGATTACAAAAGAATTGGTATAGTGATTTCTGTTTGCATAAGCAATATTTCTTGAAATATATTAATATTATATTTTTTGATATTATGGACCATATCTCTGAGATATATATACAAAAGTGGAGCGATTTTGAAAAATTACAATAGCGAAAATAAATGATTTTTCCTGGGAGTCGTAAAAGTTGTGTTAAAGCTGTAATTAAAGTTGAAAGTTAGACGAATATTTCTATGCGTTACAAATAGCAGTACAAGCCCAACATACCCTTTTCACAACCTATGATAGTGTAGGGCATACAAAATATTATAAGTAAAATCAGTTGAAAGATGAATTTTTATTTATTCAGTCAGAAAAAAAATATTTGATATGATAAACGTTGGATAATTGCTAGTTGATACTAATTGTTCAATAAAACTTAAAGTATCTTGTAAAAGACATTAAAAATATTTTTTTATTAGAATATCTATTAAATAGTTAATTTAAAGTTGTAAAATGATATTCGGTTTTAAACTTTAAATGATGTTTATATATTTAAATGGATTTTTTTTTTTTTCAACAAAATAAATCGATTTGTTAAAATTTGATCTTAACAAAAGAAATATTTTTTGCTCAACATGACAATTGATCACATGATCATCTTTTAGAGATTTTAGTTAGAAATATACCCAATTTCTAACTAAAAACTTGGTAAGAGGTCATTAATCAATAAAATAGTGTCAATACAAAACATACATTTATTTAAATATATTACCCTACACAATATTTGGTATGGTTATATTGTATTAATGACAAAGAAGTATTGATCCGACAGCCAAATTGATATGTGTTAATCTATGAGCTCAGAATCAACCTCTCAGCCTAATTACAAGTTTCAGTATATCGGTCCATGCAATTTGTATTTAAAAGATCACTCACAACAATTACTCTGTGGTGTAGCATATGTTATCATCGGGCTTGACCTATCCTCTTTTTGCTTGAATTGCTCAGTCATTATCTAATTATTACTGTACATTTTAAAACTTTATTTCACAACAGAATGTCTTAGCAAATTTATTAAAGATTAACAACTACTTAATAGTAATTATTAACAGAAATAAATAAGCAATTAGGCAAGTTAATTCGCATATCGAAATGTCGGAATATATAGCAAGTGCAACAATATATTAATAATTGCGATATATCAAAAGATAAGAAGTTTCAATGACAGAACTAACTATAAATGCAATAAATTTTGAAATTTAGTACTAATAGTTATGTAAACACACATACGTATGAATTCACTTAATCTTTTTTAAATCCACGATTTATTAGGAAACCTTCCCCTTAATGTAAACAATATCTATGAAACTTATATGGTAACCCTAACCACATATTTAGCAAAATAAAATATCAAAGATACCTATAATAAATATCAACTAAAATTTGAGTGACAAAATAGAGAGTAGGTACAATTATAAAGTACAAAAAAAACATTACTCACCCTTATCGAATGTGACGTATTTTTGTTATATTTATACTTTTCTGACGATAAAAACAAAAATTTTGTAATTTTTTAACAAAAACACTTTAATTTATATACACACGTTACTGGAAGCAAAAAAAGAACAAAAGAATGGCACATGAATAGAATGAACTGAAGAACAAACGCAAAAGAATGCAAAAATATATACAGTGAATAAGAAAAATGTTCAGACAAAATTGGGAAAAAAAAGAAAAACTTATAGGAAATTTTTCGAAAATTGACTTTTTATAGGAAAGTTTTCCAAAATAGACTATTAATAGGAAATTTTTCGAAAATTGACTATTAATAAGAAATTTTTCGAAAATTGACTATTCATTGGAAATTTTTTCGAAAATTGACTATATATAGGAAATTTTTCGAAAATTGATTATTTAAAGGAAATTTTTCGAAAATTGAATTTTTACAGGAAAATTTTCCAAAATTGAAATTTTTTATAGGAAATTTTTCACAAAATTTACTATTCATAGGAAATTTTTCGAAAATTGACTATTTATAGGAAAATTTTCGAAAATTGACTATTTATAGGAAATTTTCCGAAAATTAGCTATTTATAGGAAAATTTTCACAAAATTTACTATTTATAGGAAATTTTTCGAAAATTGACTATTTATAGGAAATTTTTCGAAAATTGACTATTTATAGGAAATTTTTCGAAAATTGACTATTTATAGGAAATTTTTCGAAAATTGACTATTTATAAGAAATTTTACGAAAATTGACTATTTATAGGAAATTTTTCGAAAGCTGACTATTTATACGAAATTTTTCGGAAATTGGCTATTTACAGAAAAATTTTCCAAAATTGACAGTTGATAGATTTTCCAAAAATTTACTACTTATAGGAAATTTTTCGAAAATTGACCATTTATAGGAAATTTTTCGAAAATTGACCATTTATAGGAAATTTTTCGAAAATTGACTATTTATAGGAAATTTTTCAAAAATTGACTATTTATAGAAAATTTTTCGAAAATTTACAATTAATAGGAAATTTTTCGAAAATTGACAAATTATAGGAAATTTTTCGAAAATTGACTATTTATAGGAAATTTTTCGAAAATTGACTATTTATAGGAAATTTTTCGAAAATTGACTATTTATAGGAAATTTTTCGAAAATTGACTATTTATAGGAAATTTTTCGAAAATTGACTATTTCTAGGAAATTTTTCGAAAATTGACTATTTATAGGAAATTTTTCGAAAATTTATGGGAAATTTTTCGAAAATTGACTATTTATAAAAAACTTTGCGAAAACTTATTATTAAAGGACATTTTTCGAAAATTGACTATATATAGGAAATTTTTCGAAAATTGACTATTAAGAGGAAATTTTTCGAAAATTGACTATAAATAAGAAATTTTTCGAAAATTGACTATTTATAGGAAGTTTTTCGAAAATTGACTTTTTATAGAAAATTTTTCGAAAATTGACTATTTATAGAAAATTTTTCGAAAATTGACTATTTATAAGAAAGTTTTCGAAAATTGACTATTTATAGGAAATTTTTCGAAAATTGACTATTTAGAGGAAAATTTTTTGAAAATTAAATATTTATAGGAAATTTTTCAAAAATTGACTATTTATAGAAAATTTTTCGAAAATTTACTATTTATAGGAAATTTTTCGAAAACTGACTATTTATAGGAAATTCTTCGAAAACTGACTATTTATAGGAAATTTTTCAAAAATTGACTATTTACAGGAAATTTTTCGAAATATGACTGTTTACAGGAATTTTTTGGAAAATTGACTATTTATAGGAAATTTTCGCAAATTGACTATTTATAGGAAATTTTTCGAAAATTGACTATTTATAGGAAATTTTTCAAAAATTGACTATTTATAGGAAATTTTTCGAAAATAGACTATTTATAGGAAATTTTTCGAAAATTTACTATTTATAGGAAATTTTTCTAAAATTGACTATTTATAGGCAATTTTTCGAAAATAGTAAATTTTTGAAAAATTTCCTATAAAAATAGTAAATTTTTGAAAAATTTCCTATAAAAATAGTAAATTTTTGAAAAATTTCCTATAAAAATAGTAAATTTTTGAAAAATTTCCTATAAAAATAGTAAATTTTTGAAAAATTTCCTATAAAAATAGTAAATTTTTGAAAAATTTCCTATAAAAATAGTAAATTTTTGAAAAATTTCCTATAAAAATAGTAAATTTTTGAAAAATTTCCTATAAAAATAGTAAATTTTTGAAAAATTTCCTATAAAAATAGTAAATTTTTGAAAAATTTCCTATAATAATAGTAAATTTTTGAAAAATTTCCTATAAATATAGTAAATTTTTGAAAAATTTCCTAAAGAAATAGTAAAATTTTGAAAAATTTCCTAAAGAAATAGTAAATTTTTGAAAAATTTCCTAAAGAAATAGTAAATTTTTGCAAAATTTCCTAAAGAAATAGTAAATTTTTGCAAAATTTCCTAAAGAAATAGTAAATTTTTGCAAAATTTCCTATAAAAATAGTAAATTTTTGCAAAATTTCCTATAAAAATAGTAAATTTTTGCAAAATTTCCTATAAAAATAGTAAATTTTTGCAAAATTTCCTATAAAAATAGTAAATTTTTGCAAAATTTCCTATAAAAATAGTAAATTTTTGCAAAATTTCCTATAAAAATAGTAAATTTTTGCAAAATTTCCTATAAAAATAGTAAATTCTTGCAAAATTTCCTATAAAAATAGTAAAGTTTTGCAAAATTTCCTTTAAAAATAGTAAATTTTTGCAAAATTTCCTATAAAAATAGTAAATTTTTGCAAAATTTCCTATAAAAATAGAAATTTTTGCAAAATTTCTTATAAAAGTAGTAAATTTTTGCAAAATTTCCTATAAAAATAGTAAATTTTTGCAAAAATTCCTATAAAAATAGTAAATTTTTCAAAAAAATAGTAAAATTTTTCAAAATTTTCCTATAAACATAGTAAATTTTTGAAAAATTACCTATAAAAATAGTAAATATTTGAAAATTTTCCTATAAAAATACTAAATTTTTGAAAATTTTCCCAAAAAAATAGTAAGTTTTTGAAAAATTTCCTATAAAAATACTAAATTTTTGAAAAATTTCCCAAAAAAATAGTAAATTTTTGAATAATTTCCTATAAAAATAGAAAATTTTTGAAAAATTTTTCAAAATTTTCCTATAAAAATAGTGAATTTTTGCAAAGTTTCCTATAAAAATAGTAAATTTTTGAAAAACTTTCTATAAAAATATTAATTTTTTAAAAATTCCTACGAAAATGATAAATTTTCGCAAAATTTCCTATAAAAATAATACATTTTTTTAAAAATTTCCTAGAAAAATTTTAAATTTTTGCAAAATTTCTTATAAAAATAATAAATTTTTGCAAAATTTCCTATAAAAATGGTATTTTTTCGCAAAATTTCTTTTAAATAATCAAGGTCTTAAAAGGCAAAATCTTTGTTATTGTGTCGAAACACTTTTCTTAGCCACTGTATATATGGGTTTGTAATTGACATGTATTAATATGACTCTTTTACTGTTTGTTATAGATTTATTTAATTATTATAATAAACAAATATTGTATTTCATCACGTTTATTTTGTTCATATTTATTTAAATTATTTTTAAATAATTTTGCTTATTTTTTTCTTTCGAATATTTGTTTTTTACTACGAGTAGTTTTCGAAATTATAGTCGCGTGATGGAAAAAAATGTCTAGTTTTTTCACAATTTGTTTTGTTTTTCTTATTTAGCAAATTGTTAAATTATTAAAAGAATTTGTGTCTAAACTTTCCACTCGTTAAGATTCATCACCATCCCCCGGATTGTTAATTATTTTGCTGCTCAAGGGGCTAAAATGATTTCTTTGTTTTGTTTTTAAAATTTAATTTTTTTTTTTTTTTAATTTTTTTGTTGGGAAGACATCCAAATGGACATGGGTTTATTAAACTGAAAATTATGTGATCTATAACTATTGGGTGATTATTGTCGTATGGAATGACGTAGGTTTATATTTTAATTTTTGGCTTTTTGGGCATCTTTTAGCCTCGATTTATTTATAATTTCATTTTCATTTTAAATAATTTTTTTTATATGTCTCGTAATAGGGAAAAAATTTCGTTTTACATTTTTTGTCACTTTAATTGTTTAGTAAAAATAATTATTATAATTATTTTTCTATTTATTTGCAATTGTGGCTTAATTATGTTTTATACAAAATTCCATTTTTTTGCTAAAAGTTTAATCTTTTTTTGTAATATTTTAATTTTAAATGCTTGTTATTATTATTTGTTAATTAATTATTTTTTAATTTATTTCTTTATATTTTTTCACTATCAACAATTTGTTGCAATTTATTATATTTTTAACTAACCGCAACATTTCAGGCATTTAGGAACATAAATAATTCCAAAACCATAAAAATCGTCTCGTTTGTTTTTTAACACAACAACAACAAAAGAAATCGATAATAACAATTAAATATTAATTATAAATAAATAATTGTAACAACATTAACTATGAAAATAAAGAACAATAAAAAAAAGAAAGATATGAATCAACAAATAAAACTTGAACTTGATAGTGATCGGGGATCGTGGATCGTGTTATGTGTTGCCGTTTTCACGTTTCTCACAGTAATGATTTACTGTTTCTTTGCTCAGCACGTTTTAAACGAACTAAAGAAAAATAGAAGTAGTGTGGACTGAGTACAAAAACAAAACAAACAAAAAAAAAAAAAATACAAAAATACTGAAAAAAATCGACAACAAACATTTCATACAAAATTTTTACAAATTCGATGTGAACGAGTAAGTTCATAAATTCATACATACATCCAGCCATACACAACCGACATACATTCATACCTACATACACAGTACATACAAACATGCATGAACATCTCAGCACTCAAATGTTTGTTTGTTTGCTGTCGCTCGCTGCTGTCGAATCCAAGAATCCCCAGTACGCCCAGCGAACCGATTAAAAATGATCAGTAAGAAAAACATTCAACAAAACAGACAATTTTGCTCTACTCAAATGTTTACACATCCATTTGAACATCAGAGATGGCAAGTGTGGTACAATTGTACATTTCTTGGTTCAACTTCTTCGATAGAATGATTCGCGAATGTAAAGGGTGGTTAAATTGTAAGGGCCGATGTTGAATGTGAACCACACCTAAACGCCAAGTTTTTTTTCCGAATTTTATTTGACATTTCTCTATTTCAGACTTATTCAATTTGAACCATGGAGAGATACACAATCCAACAACGTGCTAAAGTTATCCACACTTATTATGACAATGGGCGTTCAAATCAAAATGCATATCGTGCACTTCGTAATTTTTTTTTTTTGTCAATTTGATCACAAAAATCGTGTAAAAGGTCGAGCAAACCGGTTCTGTAGAAGATGTGAGAACACCAGTGCATGCTCGTACTGCTCGTACTGCAGAAAATATTGGTGCTGTTCGCGATAGTGTGGCTGAAGAGCCGTCCACCTAAACTCGTCGTCGTGCCCTACAATTGCACATCTCACGCTCGTCGTTGATGAACATTATGCATAAAGACTTGCATTTACACGCTTACAAGGTGCAATAGGCTCAAGAACTAAAGCCTCTTGACCGTTCCAAAGGTCGTGAATGGGCAGAATGGTGGCAAGAAATGGCAACAGTGGATGATCAATTTTCGAAGAAAATCATCTTCAGTGATGAGGCACATTTTCACAATGAACAGAATTCCCGCATTTGGGCGAATGAGAATCCAAGAGTGATTGTCGAAAAACCAATGCACCAACAAAGAGTGACTGTTTGGTGAGGTTTATGGGCTGGCGGCATCATCGGGCCGTATTTTTTCCAAAATGAGGCTGGTCAGGCAGTTACTGTGAATGGTGTTCGCTATCGTGAGATGATAACGAAATTTTTATTGCCCGAATTGGAAGATATGGATGTGGACGATATGTGGTTTTAGCAGGACGGTGCCACTTGCCACACAGCTAAAGAAGCAATGGCTCTTTTACGCAACAAATTCAATGGCCGTGTTATCTCACGTAATGGCGATGTCAATTGGCCGCCAAGATCATATGATTTGACACCGTTGGACTTTCTTCTTTAGGGTTATTTGAAAGAAGAGGTGTACATCGATAAGCCAGCAACAATTCAAGAGCTAAAGGATGAGATAATTCGGCACATTAACGGCATATAAACTCCATTATTCCTCAGGGTCATCGAAAATTTGGACCATCGGATGGAGGTGTGCCGCCGTGGTCGCGGCGCCTATTTGGCCGATGTTTTGTTCCATACATAATTGAGTAATACCAATATATCATAATAAAATAAAATTACAATAATTTCCTAAATAGTTTGTGTTTTATTCAAAATCAACATCGGCCCTTGAAATTTAACCACCCGATACAAATGATACCAATTATTATGTATACAGAAACGATACTTTGCAGAAGTATATTCCGGTTGGTCCACTAGAACTACATCTCACTTAATGGGTTTTTTTTAACCGTTATATCTAACTATAAAAATATAATAGAGTAAACTCACTGAGAGGTTACTCATCACCGTTGTACAACAGTATACAACCCACGTGCAGCAAGAATGACATCTCTGTACATAACGGGTGCGCTTCATATCATACCACCTGATGCTATTAATTCTATTTTCTATATGCTACCTCTAATTTAACATCATTGGGATAAAAACTGCTGTTTCTGATTAAGAGTCCTATCGTAATTATACAAGTATACACGTTTTGGATCTAAGCACCATTGGTTTCAAAAGAAATTTTTTGATATTGGTTCTAGTTTTCGAGATGAACACATTTGTTTACAATATTTTTAACAATTGATCTCCATTTCTTAATAAAAAAGTTCTAAATTAGAAACAAAGAGCAGTCGAACTGAGTCGTTTGTGCCGTTTAGGATCTGTTACTTGGTCGTATTAGGATCTGTTACTTGGTCGTAGTAGTCGCTTATCTTGTCCTCGTC
Source organism: Stomorhina lunata (assembly GCA_933228675.1). Lineage (NCBI taxonomy): Eukaryota > Metazoa > Arthropoda > Insecta > Diptera > Rhiniidae > Stomorhina > Stomorhina lunata. The sequence continues at coordinate 54,138,438 of OW121742.1, forward strand.
CCAAAGTACAACAGTATATATATATTTAGTCCTTTAATTTCTTGTGGAACATAGGGCCTCAACAAATGTTTTTCATGTTTGTTTATTGGTAGTCAAGACTTTCGTCTTCTTCCACGATACTCCGAACTATCGTAACTTGTTCTCAGTTTGCCGCCTCCACGTGTTTGCAGGTCTATCAGACCTTTTGGAACCTTCAGGATTATATTCGATGGCTTGATGATTTATTTCAGTAGCTAGCTTTCTAAGTGTTTGTCCTAACCAACCATATTTCCTAGTACGAATAGTAGTTTGTAATGGTTCTTGTTTGGTGAGCAACCATAAATCTTGATTTGAAATTGTAACGGGCCAGAAAATTCTTAGAATGCGTCTGAGGCATCGATTGATAAATGCTTGTAGTCCGGTAATCTCTCGACTCGAAATATTCCATGTCTCACAGCCATATAAAAGCACGAATTTGACATTAGTGTTAAAAACTTTGAGTTTGGTGATAGTCGAGATATTTTGAGATCTCCAGAACTTATTGAGAGTACCAAAAGCTTGCTTTGCTTTGCATCTATAATCTATTTTGGATATCTTCTCTGCTGCCACCGCTTTTAGAGATTATACTTCCCAGGTAGCAGAAAGTTTCAACCTCGTCAATATATTGTCCATCAAGATAAATTTTGGAGTTGAATCGCAATGACTTAGTTTTCTTAATGTTAATTTGAAGGCCAGCTAAGGCAGCACGGGATGCAAATGTTTGGATTTTGAGCTGCATACTAGAGAAGCGGTGAGAAAAAGACATACGTCATCAGCGTAGTCGATGTCATCTAATCTATCATAAAGGCCCCACTTTATACCATGTTGGCCAGACATCGAATGACACAAAACAACATTGAGCACTCTGTTGAATAGCAGTGGAGACAGCACACAGCCTTGACGAACTCGTACCTTAACACTAATGGGTTTGCTCCGTGAACCTTCATGAAGAATACAGCAGAATGCATTGTTGTAAAGTTCCTTGACAAGTCGTATAATCTTTTCAGGGACTCCTTTACATCTTAGAGCTTCCCAGACCGCGCGGTATTTTAATGCGTCAAATGCGCGCTTGAAGTCTAAAAGTAGTAGATAGAGGGGGGATCTCCACTCAACTGAATGCTCCACAGTGACTCTTAAGCTGTTGATGTGATCAATACATGATTTGCTTGGTCTACACCTGCTTGTTCGCGTCATAGCTGTGGCTCGACAATGGTCGCTATACGACTGTGCAAAATATGGGCTATAACTTTGTTTACAATGTTAATTCGAACAGTCCTTGAAATTTTCTTTTTTTGGTACTTTAATACTTAGACCTTCTCGGAGAACATTTGGTAATCTTTCAGACCAATACTTCGTGATTAGAGGCTTTAACAATATTCCAACAGTAGTCGCTCATTATGCAATAGTCAAAAAATCCTTAATATTGTTTTCCGATTTTCAGCAAATCTTGATGCAGTCTCTCTTCTTGCTCGTCGCTTGTAACAAGCAGATTTTCAGAAAAATTCAAGATAGGAATGCAGAAAATCTATTTAAAAAGACATTTAAGCTCCAATCTTGCAATTATTTTTCAATAAACTGTCGATTATCTTATCTTGAAATTCAAAGGTTTGTGGTTACCGAGAAAGTTGTGAACAGTACAATGAAATTATAGCCATGCCGCTGCTTCATTGGGCGGTAAACATTTTGTAAAGTTTCCGCCGGCTTCTTTTGGTTTAAATAATGTTTCTGACAACGCCAATAACTGACTGTCATTATGATTACACAGGCTTTGGATTCGACACCTCAAATAACGTCCAGATTTGTTCTCATCTATTTTTATTAAGTTTCTAAATTCTGTCAGAACTCTGATTAGAAGGCATGAGATTAGGCTGATAAGTCTACAAAATATGCTTTATGGACTTGCCCTGCTCTGTCGTATATAAGAGAACTTATATTGGGCGATCCGGATGGTTCAACGGAGGAATATGCGTGATATTCTATTTGTGTGCTTCCGTGACTAAACTTTCAAAAAAATTTGGCATCACCAAGCTACAATCTTATAAAATTGCCGCCGATTACTCGGAGGAGTGTTCAAGGGCCTAAGCATTCAACTAATAATTTAAAACGTTTTAACTATGAAAATCTATGAAAAATCTAAGTCTGCGTCAACAATAAATATCTTCATCGGATGAGCCATGATCTGTATGAGTTATACGCACAGTAAAACATATTAAACAATAGCGGCTGATTGGTTGGGACATGCGTCAATAGATAAAAATACTCCAGCAAAAAAAGTATTCGAACACGATCCCGAGGGAACTCGTAAAAGAAGACGTCCGAAACTTCAATGGAAAGACCAAATATGTAATGGGTGTGTTTTTTAGAGGTATAGAACTTCGAATTGAAATAAAACACAAGAAAATCGTTTTAATGTCCATCAATTTGGCTTTATTGGAAGGATAATTTTATGCCATTAATGTTTAAATATGATTTCGGGCATGTGGCCGCCGCGGCTGGCTCGAATAAAGCCAATTCTACAGGTCCAATTTTCAACTACTTTTTCGAGCATATGTTGGCAATAACGCCACGAATGTTGGCTTCCAAGTCCCCTAACGTTTCTGGTTTGTTGGCGTAGACGAGCGACTTCACATATCCCCAAAGAAAATAATCCAGTGGTGTCAAATCGCACGATCTTGGTGGCCAATTGACAGGTCCATTCAGCGAAATTATGCGCTCATCGAATGTTTCGCCGTCTTGTTGGAACCACAACTCATCCACACTTATGCCATTCAATTGGGGAACAAAATAGTCGGTTATCATGGCTCTATACCGGTCTCCATTTATCGTAACTGACTCTCCAGCAATATTTCGGAAGAAGTATGGCCCAATGACTCCACCAGCCCATAGAGCACACCAAACAGTCAGTTTTTGTGGATGTAATGGCATCTCAAGGGTCTCATGTGGATTCTCTTCACTCCAAATGCGGCAATTTTGCTTGTTGACGTAGCCATTCAACCAAAAATGAGCCTCATTACTGAACAAAATTTTGCGATGAAAATCAGCATCGAGATCAATCTCATTTTCGGCCCATACACCAAAATCACAACGCATTGCATGGTCTCGCGGCTTTAATTCTTGCACAAGCTGGATCTTGTAAGGTCGCAAGCCAAGATCTTTGCGCAAAATCTTCCATAAAGTTGATGGACAAAGCTCCAATTGCTGTGCACGGTGGCGAATCGATTCATTCGGGTCCTCTTCAACACTTTGCTCTACAGCGGCAATTGTTTCTTCGGTGCGCACTGTTCGACGTCGCTGCGGATGCGTATTATCACATAGAGTAAACGTAGTGCGAAAACGATCCATGGTTAACCGAATTAATTGTTCTGATGGACGATTATGTCGACCATAAAATGGACGGAGCTTGCGGTAAACTTCGCGAACTGAACCATTATTTTCGAAATAAATTTGCACGATTTGCAAGCGTTGTTCTTTTGTCAACCTGTTCATGATGAAATGGCAAACCAAACTAAATATTAATCACTTGACAGCTGACAAAATGGCCGCCAGTTAAAAAAGTGATGCCAACTTAAAGTTCTATACCTCAATAAAAAACACCCGATATTGTTTTTTTTTTGTAGTTTAATACTTAGACCTTCTCTGTGATCATTTGGTAATCTTTCAGACCAATACTTCGTGATTAGAGGCTTTAAAAACATTCCAACAGTAGTCGCTCATTATGCAATAGTCAAAAAAATCCTTAATATTGTTTTCCGATTTTCAGCAAATCTTGATGCAGTCTCTCTTCTTGCTCGTCGCTTGTAACAAGCAGATTTTCAGAAAAATTCAAGATAGGAATGCAGAAAATCTATTTAAAAAGACATTTAAGCTCCAATCTTGCAATTATTTTTCAACAAACTGTCGATTATCTTATCTTGAAATTCAAAGGTTTGTGGTTACCGAGAAAGTTGTGAACAGTACAATGAAATTATAGCCGTGCCGCTGCTTCATTGGGCGGTAAACATTTTGTAAAGTTTCCGCCGGCTTCTTTTGGTTTAAATAATGTTTCTGGCAACGCCAATAACTGACTGTCATTATGATTACACAGGCTTTGAATTCGACACCTCAAATAACGTCCAGATTTGTTCTCATCTGTTTTTATTAAGTTTCTAAATTCTGTCAGAACTCTGATTAGAAGGCATGAGATTAGGCTGATAAGTCTAAAAAATATGCTTTATGCACTTGCCCTGCTCTGTCGTATATAAGATAACTAATATTGGGCGATCCGGATGGTTCAACGTGATATTCTATTTGTGTGCTTCCGTGACTAAACTTTCAAAAAAATTTGGCATCACCAAGCTACAATCTTATAAAATTGCCGCCGATTACTCGGAGGAAATAATTATAGTTCCAACAACATCAGCGCTCTATGGTAACATATTGCCAGCTGCATAATTTCTAATGGAGAGGCGTGTGTTCAAGGGCCTAAGCATTCAACTAATAATTTAAAACGTTTTAACTATGAAAATCTATGAAAAATCTAAGTCTGCGTCAACAATAAATATGATCTGTATGAGTTATACGCACAGTAAAACATATTAAACAAAAGCGGCTGATCGGTTGGGACATGCGTCAATAGATAAAAATACTCCAGCCAAAAAAGTATTCGAACGCGTTCCCTAGGGAACTCTTAAAAGAAGACGTCCGAAACTTCAATGGAAAGACCAAGTATGTAGAAGAAAATCTTTTAAAGCTTGGACTACGAAATTGGAGTATATGCTTGGCCTTTAACCTTAACCGGTTGTAAATATCAGCCATGTAAGTAAGACAAAAGCGATGTTAAAGGGGTTTCAAAATATGCATTTGAAGACAAAAAGTCGTTATGTTTCTAAAAGTTAAGAAATTTTTAACTTCATTATTTAAAAAGTACTTTTATTTTGGATATTGGTACAAAATTTCGACACCAATTTTCCATTCTTGCTGTACACCTTAATGCAGTCTATATAAATATATATATGGCTGGATGTAAATTTTATTTATTTTTATTTGCGTATAAAAAGTACAGAGATGGAAATTTGTAATATTTAATGGATTTTGGCATTTATCCAAAATGTCTTCATAAATTTTTCATATAGTGGACTTTTATTTATTAGTTTTTTTTATAGTTTGTCGTCTGTAAAACTGCAGTGATTGTACAGATCTCTAAGTCGAAATTCATATATGTATTAAATTATATACACCGGTCAATGACTACATACATATATATATGTATGTATGTATATAATTAATGCCCTTCACCTTGGCAGAGCTTATTTTTCATTGAAAATACTGTGACGCAATTTGAGGGTCATGGCTTGCGTGGATTTTTGAAATATGTGTAAAAAACAAAGAGTTTTTCGATATTAGGTGGAACTTTTGAAACTACGAAATATTAGTTTTAAATGAATTGGAATTACTGAAAATACATAAAGCGAGATTTAAGGGTCTAGTATCAAAAACTATCTATAACATATTAATTTTTCTTTTAAATATTTTTGACAGTAAACCTAAAAGAAACCACTTTCATGGAATTAAACTGGATGGACATTGTTAAATCGACTCAGAAAGTGATGCCACGTTGATTGGTATACTTAAAGGTGGTGTCGGACCAATATTTTTTTGCATTAAACTTATAAGAAAAATATAGCATTGCTTCAAAACATGTGTATGACATTGTATTTGAAGGGCTCAAATTCGTAAATCTACACGAATTACTCCAGAATGTGAACAGCAGGCGAGCGTATGGGTCTTTTAAGACAAGAAGAACTGATTTCAGGCTGAGTACAAACCATTAGTTTCCCAGATGTCTTCGAAAAAAATAGCGACTCGGTTAAGGAACTTAAATAAGTCTTGCGCCGTATATTCCTGATTTAGCATGCAATGAAAACGCATGAAGATTGGAGGACATTCAACGAAGAATAACCAGAGTTACTTCTGAATATTAACCTGCTTGGCAAGATATGAAACGGAAGTTTTGCGAAAGGAAAATACATCAAGTCCGAAGATAAAATGTTCGGCTACATTCATCAAAAGTGCATTTAATCCTACAATTTTTCTACGTAGAAAAAAGAAGCATTTGATAAGCTGTTCTATGAGTGGACATTACCATTAGAGGATATGTATACGATATTCTTATTAAGTCATTTATCGATACCCTAACATGAGTAGATTTGTTAGCGGGAGAACATCTCAAAATGGTATTCGAGCTCCCTATAGCTGCAATATCGCACTAAACAACATCTTGTACTTCCCTAGAGGTTGATGCGAGCAATTAGGGTGAGTTATCCAAGTATTTTCAAAGGCATTATTTTAAAGAGCCTATTTCATTATGTTGGATTTTAAATAAGACCAATTCTCGATGTTTGTAAAATAGTAAGTATGTGTAACTATTATTTTGTATTTATACTGTACCGATGGACCACCTCTAGATAGACCGAACGACTTTTACAATCGATTTAACGATATCCATATCGTCTACCTATCCTACATAGGAACACCTTTTCATATAAGAATGTTATTAATAAACATCAAATAAACTTACTAAAATTTTACTACTATAGATCAACTTCAACCCTGCTTCCCTTATATAAGTTAGTTTTTAAATTTTCAAAAATTAATAAAGGTTTTATGTTTGAAATGCGTATTTACCTGTTTTCGGTCCACATTTGACTAGTTTACATAATCAGCCTACTTCACAAATCCCAAAAATACTTACAAATTACACTCAAGAAATAAAACAAATCATACATTGCGCATTACATTCACATAGATCTTTCCCGGAATAATAACAATACTTAATATCGTTAGGTCCATATCTTATAGACTTAACCAATCACTATGAATTAACTTTTATATTACACATTATAAAGGGTGGTTAAATTGTAAGGGCCGATGTTGAATGTGAACCACACCTAAATGCCAAATTTTTTCCGAATTTTATTTGACATTTCTCTACTTCAGACTAACTTAATTTGAACCATGGAGAGATACACAATCCAACAACGTGCTAAAGTTATCCAGACTTATTATGAAAATGGGCGTTCAATTCAAAATGCATATCGTGCACTTCGTGATTTTTTTGGTCAATTTGATCGTCCAAATGTGCGTACAATCGTGGAAAAATTCGAGCAAACCGGTCTGTAGAAGATGTAAGAACACCAGTGCATGCTTGTACTGCAGAAAATATTGCTGCTGTTTGCGATAGTGTAGATGAAGAGCCGTCCACCTCAACTCATCGTGGTGCCCAACAATTGCACCTCTCACGCTCGTCGTTGATGAACGTTATGCATAAAGACTTGCATTTACACGCTTAAAAGGTGCAATTGGCTCAAAAACTAAAGCCTCTTGACCATTCCAAACGTCGTGAATGGGCAGAATTGTGACAAGAAATGGCAACAGAGAATGATCAATTTTCGAAGAAAATCATCTTCAGTGATGATGCACATTTTCACCTCAGTGGATTCGTCATTAAACAGAATGAGAATCCAAGAGTGATTGTCGAAAAACCAATGCACCCACAAGGAGTGACTGTTTGGTGCGGTTTATGGGCTGGCGGCATCATCGGACCGTATTTTTTCCAAAATGAGGCCGGTCAGGCAGTTACTGTGAATGGTGTTCGCTATCGTGAGATGATAACGAACTTTTTATGACCCGAATTGGAAGATATGGATGTAGACGATATGTGGTTTCAGCAGGACGGTGCCACTTGCCACACAGCTAACGAAACAATGGCTCTTTTGCGCAACAAATTCAATGGCCGTGTTATCTCATGTAATGGCGATGTCAATTGGCCGCCAAGATCATGTGATTTGACACCGTTGGACTTTTTTCTTTGGGGTTATTTGAAAGAAAAGGTGTACGTCGATAAGCCAGCAACAATTCAAGAGCTAAAGGATGAGATAATTCGTCACATTAACGGCATAGAACCTCCATTATGCCTCAGGGTCATCGAAAATTTGGACCATCGGATGAAGGTGTGCCGCCGTGGTTGCGGCACCCATTTGGCCGATATTTTGTTCAATACATAATTGAGTAATACCAATATATCATAATAAAATAAAATTACAATAATTTCCTAAATAGTTTGTGTTTAATTTAAAATCAACATCGGCCCTTGAAATTTAACCACCCGATATAAAACTCTTTTTTTAACATTTTTTTTCACTTAGTAATAAAAGGGTTCCAAAAGAAAACACCAATCCTTTAATAAACAATAACTTGAGTTTTACTCACTGACGATAGGGTTAGGTCTTGATATATTAAAAATAAAATACACTCCCGCAAATAAACCCTATAAATATTGGAAAAGTTTTCAAAAGAAATGAGAATTTTTACTTTGTCACTGAAAATATCTTAAACATACAAATATTATTTTCTTTTCTTACCACCATTTTTCTTATCCATCACATTTTATATTACACTTTGTACAAATTCCATCTCTGATCTTGCGTTTCTCTTGCTTTGCAAAAACTGTTGCTACTTTTGTATTCAATTCTAAATACTATTTCTCATTTAATTGATCTTTTCAGAGTCTTTCAACTTCGAAACATAGTTTGTGACTACGTCATCAGAAACACTGTTATCTTAACCTCAGGCAAAAGTAACCACCAAATTTCGCAAGTTGGCAAATGTTGAGAGAGTATTGAGTGATGTCAATTTGGCGATTTTAAAAATGTACATTTGTACATTTTTCTCAGAACAATATGCTATGAACATACAGCACAAACTAACTACAACGTCTGTGGACTTATGCGGCTCTTATGTGCTTAAACTCTTCGGTGCGGTTTTTTGGTATTAACTCAGCAATTCCTAAACTACTAGACACATTTTGACGAAACGTGAAACACCATTGGAAGAGGAGTTAGACACTAAGAGCAATTTTAAAGGATGTATCTATCTAAAGTATGTAAGGAAGTAAGTATCTATCGGTAGTACAGTGGGCTCTACAGAACAGGGCTGCCATATTTCGGGTTTTGGCTTCAAAGTTGGGGATATTCAAACAACAAATTTGGTTTGGGGCTTGGGGATTTTGTTGGGGTCTCACTCAAATTTGTTGGGGATTTTTTGGGGAAATTTTAACTTGTTTATTTAAAACTTCATATTTTATCAATAAAGGAAAGTATTTTATAAAAAAATTATGAGGATTCGTTTCATGTTGCATCCGATTATGTGTCAGAATTCGAAGAAAAACTACCAAACTAATTGTTTAAATTATTCGAAAAAATAACTAAATGAGATTGTATTACGTTTGCCTGAAAACTAAATATTTTCAAGAAACAAATACTTTGACATGCAAAAATGTAAACCCAATATCTAAACCAAAATTCAGTGTAGTTACTAATGGACGAGAATACTTCCAATTGGTGTCTACGAATCTTAATGGAATTAACTCCCCTTTAACAAATTGGAATACCACATTCGAAAAAATGCCGTCAAACTTAATTCAATTTTGGCCAAAAGTTTGTAAAAATTTCAAGATATTGTCGGTACACATCACTATATCATCAGTTCATTTTACTTAAATTTCATACAAATTTTCAAAATTTTCGTAAACTTGGAAGTACGTTTAGATTTATTATCACAATAAATTTCGTCAACTTTTTCTTATACAAACTAAAGACTTTATGAGCCAAACCTGACTGGTATGGAAGTTAACTAATGTATAGTTTTTACCTTATCTAGTTGTCAAGAATTTCATGATTCTAAAATTTATGAAATACTAGATTTCTAATATTTTATTATTTAAATATGTATTATATTTATTGCAAGCATACAAAACTATTTTTTTTATGCTAATAAATAGATCTTTTCATTTATTTGAATAAAAAGAAAAATATTTGCTAAATTTTGCTATCATACAAATATTTTCTCAAAATTTATATCGGGTGGTTAAATTTCAAGGGCCGATGTTGATTTTGAATAAAACACAAACTATTTAGGAAATTATTGTTATTTTATTTTATTATGATATATTGGTATCACTCAATTATGTATGGAACAAAATATCGGCCAAATGGGAGCCGCGATCACGGCGGCACACCTCCATCCGATGGTCCAAATTTTCGATGATCCTGAGGCATAATGGAGGTTCTATGCCGTTAATGTGCCGAACTATCTCATCCTTTAGCTCTTGAATTGTTGCTGGCTTATCAACGTACACCTTTTCTTTCAAATAACCCCAAAGAAAAAAGTTCAACGGTGTCAAATCAGATGATCTTGGCGGCCAATTGACATCGCCATTATGTGAGATAACACGGCCATTGAATTTGTTGCGCAAATGAGCCATTGTTTCGTTAGCTGTGTGGCAAGTGGCACCGTCCTGCTGAAACCACATATCGTCCACATCCATATCTTCCTATTCGTGCCATAGACAGTTCGTTATCATCTCACAATAGCGAACACCATTCACAGTAAGTGCCTGACCGGCCTCATTTTGGAAAAAAATTTGGCCCGATGATGCCGCCAGCCCATAAACCGCACTCTTTGTGGGTGCATTGGTTTTTCGACAATCACTCTTGGATTCTCATTCGCCCAAATGCGGCAATTCTGTTTATTGACGAATCCACTGAGGTGAAAATGTGCCTCATCACTGAAGATGATTTTCTTCGAAAATTGATCATCCACTGTTGCCATTTCTTGCCACCATTCTGACCATTCACGACGTTTAGAATGGTCAAGAGGCTTTAGTTCTTGAGCCAATTGCACCTTGTAAGCGTGTAAATGCAAGTCTTTATGCATAATGTTCATCAATGACGAGCGTGAGAGGTGCAATTGTTGGGAACGACGACGAGTTGAGGTGGACGGCTCTTCAGCCACACTATCGCGAACAGCAGCAATATTTTCTGCAGTACGAGCTGTGCGAGCATGCACTGGTGTTCTCACATCTTCTACAGACCCGGTTTGCTCGAATTTTTCTACGATTTTTGCGATTGTACGTACATTTGGACGATCAAATTGACTAAAAAACTCACGAAGTGCACGATATGCATTTTGATTTGAACGCCCATTTTCATAATAAGTCTGGATAACTTTAGCACGTTGTTGGATTGTGTATCTCTCCATGGTTCAAATTGAGTAAGTCTGAAATAGAGAAATGTCAAAAAAAAATTCGGAAAAAAACTTGGAGTTTAGGTGTGGTTCACATTCAACATCGGCCCTTACAATTTAACAACCCTTTATATTTAAGCTGTTTCCGTCATTTGGACTTATATGAGAGTTAGAGTCAAATGTGGACCGATTATCTCGAAATTTGAAAAATTGATTACAGTGTTAACAAAAGTTACTTATGCAAAAACAATTCTCATTATCTTCAGATTTACGAGCGTTGTAGTGATTTTTGTCCCATTTAGTGCGTTTTGACAGAAGAGTTTGTATGGGAGCTATGGTCAAATGTGGACCGATTATCTCAAAATTTGGTACAGTGATTTTGATTTCTTGAAAAAATATTGATATTTGTGGCCAAAACATCAATTCCGGGAAGTGGGACCTATGGGAGGTACCATAAATAATGGACTGATTTTGACGAATTTCAATAACAAATTTTAATGTCAGATTAGAGTTGACACTTCAAAACATGTAATCCCAAAATACTGCATTGTCTACTAAGGCTGTAATAGTTCCTCAAAGTTCGAATATTTATTTATATGTTCTTAATAAAATTATTTGTCTATTTGAACCTATATATAAAATTCGCTTAATTTTGGAATGCGTGTAAAATTTTCACTTTTTATTTTTTGGATAAACCTTTTACCTAGAATTCGAGCAGTTAAACCAACTATAAAAAATTATAAAAAAAATGTAAATACAAAGTTTGATAGACCGCGATTTTTTTTAGAGATTTTTAGAGGTTGAAGCACAACATCCTCTAATAGCTGAATTGAATCATTAATAAGCTCTATGAATTTCATATCCCTCTACATCCCATTTTAAGAATTATAACGTTTTTAGTAACACCCCTTTTTCGCAATTTTATGCTTGAAGTGAAATATAGGCCTGATGTAATATTTTTATGCCATTTTCTTTAGTTTTCCTTCTAATTCTGTTCAAAATGTATATATAAAGATAATAATCGCCAGCAAAGATTTTTTAGCATGTTTAGTTGTCCAGTTTTAAATGACCACACCCTTTATATTTTCTTAAGAAAACTATTTCAGTTTAACTAAAGGTACATATGTATGTATATTATTTATATACACTGAAAATTTCAAGAACAAAAGTCAAGAAATGACCAAGTTATTGAGCTTTGGCCGTATTTTCCCACTGTGCTATGGTGGTGAGGTATAAAAAAGTGTTCTTTTCTGTACTAAAAAATGTTTATTAAATTTCAAAACTCATTCCAATAACATAATAAAAAAAAAACAACGAAAGCATCAGCTCATTTCGTTTTTTATATTTTATTTAAATTAGCTGATCAGAAATGTACCATCCCAAACGCATGCATGTGGGTGACAATTTTTTGGTGAAGGAAAATGATTTTTCGAATTTTATAACTTTTTCTACGGAATATTGTGAGACTAGGTCTAAAATTTTAGATCTGAAAATTTGAGACAAATCGGACAACGTTCTATGGGCGCGCATCGGGTCCTAAGTTTAAGAACCCATTTGTATGGGGAAAAATGAATTATTATTTTGTTTTTGCGAAATTAAGGCCAAAAATAAATAATTTTTACGGGAAGAATATTTAAGAGAAATTCTTAAATTTTTAGTCGCAGGTACGGTGAAACTGTTTAAGATATCGACCTAAATTTTTGAGTTTTATTCTCCCATTTGTCTGTTTTAACTCACCAGTGTAAGTAAATTTTAAATTAGTAATATTTGTTCAACAAAATTTTAGAAAAATTAAAAATTGATTTTTGAAACCGACCTAAGAAAACTGTACCATTTTCCAACATGAAAAAAAAAACTAAGTATATTTGATTATATTTAAACAAAGCTGAACTTTTACTAGTAACAAGCAATTAAATGATAAGTCATGTCTAACTTTCTAACTTTCTTTATTAGCAACATACAATTTTTGGTGCATATCCTTAGGCGCGTTTTCGTGGACATGAATTTTCGGTGGAAAACTGTAATAACTTTTAAATTACCTCATGGATTTTCGGCTTTCATAATTTAAAATAAAGCTGTATTAGTTCTCTTTAATATTCTATTATTTTTTCTTGAAAAAATATTTATTTTTGGCCTAAATTTTGTAAAAACAAAAAATAACCCATTTTTCCCATACAAACTTTGGACCCGATGCGCACCCATAGAACGTTGTTCGATTTGGCTCAAATTTTCAGATCTAAATTTTTAGACATAGTGTCACAATATTCCCTAGAAAAACATTTGAAAAACATTCAAAGAAAAAAAATTCCTGTCACCCTAATGTAGGTCAAATTGTAATAAAATCAATCCTAGGAGTTATTACAAATTAAAACAAGTAAGAAAGCGCTATAGTAGGTCAAGCCCGACCATACGATACCCTTCACCTCTAAGGTCAAAGGTGTTATTTTTCCTGTATAAATACAAATATTTGCTAAATTTTGCCATCATATAAACATTTTTTTCAAAACTTATATATTTAACCTGTTTCCGTCATTTCGACTTATATGAGAGCTAGGGTTAATTGTGGACCGATTATCTCAAAATTTGGCAAATTTATTACAGTTATTACAAAAATTATGTATGCGAAAAATATACTCAAAATTTTTATTATCTTTAGATTTACGAGCGTTTTAGTGATTTTTTGTCTCATTTAGTGCGTTTTTAAAGAAAAGTTTGTATGGGAGCTATGGTCAAATGTGGACCGATTTCAACGAAATATGGTACAGTGGTTTTGATTTACGTAAGAAGTATTTGTTTTAAATTTCATGAAAAAATATTGATATTTGTGGCCAATATATCAATTCCGGGAAGTGGGACCTATGGGAGGTACCAGAAATAATGGACCGATTTTGACCAATTTCAATAGCAATGGTCCCATTATCAAACAAATGATCTGTGCCAAATTTCATCAAATTATCTTTAGAATTGCGACCTGTAGTTTGATTACAAGGTTTACATGGGGGTCCAGCCAGCCAGCCGGCCAGCCAGCCGTCCAACCAGCCAGACGGACGGACGGACATCGCTAAATCGACTCAGAAAGTGATTCTAAGCCTATTGGTATACTAAAAGGTGGGTCTAAGACAAATATTTCTATGCGTTACATACATCAGCACAAACTTATAATACCCTTTCCACCTATGGTGGTGAAGGGTATAAAAAATCGATAAAATTGAAACATTATTAACAAATATTGAGGAAAAAAAACAGCGCATTTTAAAATATTTTTAATCACAGAGAATTTATTGGGGTTTTCTGTAAAGTGAATCTTTATGTAATGAAAAATCTTAAACTTAAGTTAAAAGCTTAATATATTTAAGAAACTTTTTAATCATGTCTTAGCAATTAATTATTGTCTGATACTATAGTTCTTCAATTAATTTATGCGTGATCAAAACTGTTTAAATACTATTCAAACAAAAATTTATAAACTAGATTATATTGCCGGTAAAAGTTCAAAGAACTTAAATTCTTAACTTTTAATTCCCCCAAAAAAGTAAATAATCATAGCAATTACGAACTCTAGTAGTTATTAATTTTAAAATACCAATTATTTACAAACACTTGATATTCACGAGAAATATTATTTATAGCTAATTTAATAAATACCGAAAAAAAATCCACATCATACCTCTTCGCCTTAAGTGTAAAGAGGCACTTGTTTTTAGCATTAAGTCAATAAATTCATTTTGAAAAAGGCATTATTTACAAGCTGACACACACCCAAAATCATACCGAGACAATTCCATGAATATTGTACACTTTTCGTCATTATCGCTTTTCAATGAATTGTTATCGTCAGAAGAGCAAAATAAAAGGTATTATTTTATATTATAAAAATGTCTGGTACTTGAGCACATTAAATCGTTGCCGAATTAGTCACATTAAAAATCGATTGTCATAAATTTACCTGAACATGGTCGAACAATCAAAATACTCGTTAAAGGTATTGAATTTAATAGAAAAGTATGTCTTAACGATTTTGTTATACCCTTTAAGGAAAGGTGTGAACTGAAAAGTTTATATTGGGTTTCTGTTTATGTTTTTAACGCCTGGAAATGTTAGTCTGACTTCCTCTTTTAAGTTTACCGATCGACTAAGAATCAATTTATGAGTTGATTTAACTATGGCCGCCTGGCTGGTTAATTCCTACGATTCTCTTCAAATCGAGGTTTTGAAAAATAACTTTAATAGCCCAAAAATCATAAAAACGCCTTAAATTTAAAAAATAGAAGTTTTTTGCTAAAACTTTGGAAAGGTAATTGCTCCATATTTGACCCTAGTTTCTATATCGGATTCCTAAAAATTATTATTTCGAATTTGATATAAGTGGATAAAGGTATCCAATAGTCGGATTTGAACCACTATATCACTTTCATACTACCGTTTTTTAATTCTTTGTAACATATATGAGTTTTATAGATTCGAACATTTGAAAAACATATATTTATATGTATACTAGCTGTTTATACCCGGCGTTGCCCGGGTTGATAGTAAACGATTTTTACTTATTGCTGTGTCACCCATTTCTTTAAACATGAACAATTATGAAATATTTTTTTATTTTATTTTTTAACTGAATCCTTTGTTAGTGTATTTGCATCATAGTCCGAAAAAATACTCTAAAATACTGTATTTTAAGGTACCGTACTGTACCTAGGCAAGTTCGGTACAAAGTCACATACGCAACAAAGTGTTCAGTTTGAGTATAGGTACCTTAACATTTTAGAGTACATGTTAAAATACACAACCTTTATTATAACGAACTTTCACGAAGTACTCTAAAAATAACGTACTTTGTTGAGTACCTTAACGTACTCTGTACCTTAACTTTAATGAACTCTTATGAAACTGACAACAATGATAATAACAGTATTGTCAAAAGTGAAATTTAAATTTTGTCTAACTATTATCCACAATAGGAAAATAATTCAGCAATCTTACTTTTTTAATTATTTTTAAAGGGATATTTAAACGTTTTTTAAATTGTAGTACGCATAAACTTTTATATTAAGTAAAAACCCATTGCTAATGATAAAAAGTATTGTACTTTAGTATGAATATATCAATTCTAACTTTTGCGACAAAATTGGAGTGATCGGCAACAAAGTTGATTTCTAGATTTCATTGGGTTTAGTTGATGAGATTTGACGATACTACTTTTATGTGTTTAGAAATATTTTTAAGGAATAGTAAAATATACAAAACATATTTATAAATTGCTACTACATTTTATTCCATATACGTTAGTGTAAACTATAAATTTATAACGGCTATCGAACAACATCGGCAACACTTTCTTATATTTGTGTGAATATCATAAAAAACTTTGTCACCAATACAAACACAATTGGCATGCTATGCGTGTATATGCATGTTTACGAATTTACCAGCAGTTCAAAATTGATGAACTTTTTCCAAGTTGGTAAAATGCTTGAAGATTTTAAGATATACTTTTGATTAGAGTAGGTTGATAACCGCTTTTACATTAGCAATGAGCTAGCACTTCGATATTACCAAGTAATTTATTTACCAAAAAGTACATGCTCAAATCGCTGCTCATTTTATCAACTTGGAACTGTTGGGTTTTTTATGAAAATATACTAGTTATTTATAAATGCACAAGAACAAAACTTTGTCAAAATATTACGAACGCAGCCACAAGAAAGTTATCTAAAGATTCGTAACTAAGTACTTTAAAGTACTCTAAAGTTAACTAAAAAATACTCTAAAATCCCAAAGAACGGTACCTAATTTTAACGTACCGTTCTTTTTTTATTATATCTTTGTGTACCTAACTCTGTTTCCGACTTAGTTAGGTACCTACAAAATAAATAACTTTTGTGTGTTCATAAGTTCAGTACAATCTAATAAGGTACTGTTTTTTTTTCGAACTATGATTTGCATATGTATTTAATTGATTTTAGTGATTGGCATAAATGCCCATAAATGTTAAACAACATACAACAACGCACGCGAATATTTTTTTATATTTATAGATTATCAAACCATCTTCAAATAGTAATCAAATAATCGTCAAACAATTGTCAGTTTCACGATTCAATTATCGAAAAATCATAAAAAATCATTGAACAGTCGTCAGTCAATCATCAATCAACCATCAAACAATCGACAAAAAAATCACCAAACTACCGTCATAAAATCCAGCCAGGTAATCGTGAAACAATTATCAAACAATTATTACAAATCTTTAAACAGTCATCAGTCAATCAATCATCGAACAACTGTCAAACAATCGTCAAACAACCATCAAGTAATCATGAAAAATCTTCAAACAATCGTTAGTCAAGCTATTACCAAATCATATTTCCAATATCCGTGCAGCCGTTTTCCGATTATAGATAAATCAAAAAAAGAGGGCGTAAAAGTGGGCATTGTAAATTTTTCTTTATGTAGAATCCTAACTTGGACTTAAAAAAAAACATGTAGAAAACAATGTCTTCATCGGTCCAGCCGTTCTGAAGTGATGCAATTTTAAAGAAAAAGGAAATTATATTTTAATTTTTCGATTTCCAGGTTATTCTTGGTCCATTTTAAAAAATTTCAAAAAGTGAAAAACTATCCTATAGTATGGAAATATTCACATTTAAAACTTTAATTAATTCGATTAAATCGTTTTGATCTTATCATCCATATTTGAAATTTTTATATTTGGCTTATATGGGAGGGTTCACGCCCACTTGAGTTAAAAAAACGACCTGGTCTATTTTAACCATTGGTCACACCTTAAAAAAAGATCGGTCATCTATATTTGTCATTTTTAATATATAAGTTGTATGGGAGGGGTCACACCCACTTGAGATTTAAAAAAAAAAACTAGCCTATTTTAACCACCGGTCACACCTTAACATACTGTCAAAATTTCAGAAAACTCGGGCCTCTCGGTCACCTATATTTGTCATTTTTAAAATATGAGTTAAATGGGAGCTGTCACGCCCACTTGAGATTTAAAACAAATTTTGCCTATTTTAACCACCGGTCACCCCTTACCATATTGTCTAAATTTAAAAAAAAAAACTGTCAGTTCGGTCTTCCATATTTGTCATTTTCAATATTTGACTTATATGGAAGGGGTTACGCCCACTTGAGATTTCAAAATAAAATCTAGCGTATTTTATCCATCCGTCACACCTTAACATACTGTCAAAATTTCAGAAAAATCGGGCTTCTTGGTCACCTATATTTGTAATTTTTAATATATGAGTTATATGGGAGGGATCACGCCCCCTTGAGATTTAAAAAAAAACTAGCCTATCTTAACCACCGGTCACACCATAACTCACTGTCAAAATTTCAGGAATGTTAGTATAACTTTATCTACATTTCGAAAATCATCCAAATCAATTTACCCAGTTACAGATATTGTATTTGTAATGGGGAAGGGGTCATCCCCTGCTCCGATCCTTTTAATTTTTTTCTGAGGTACGGCCATTGGTAATGAATTTACTTTTGTTAACTTTGAAGTTTCCAACTTTTATGGTTTTGATAAATACTAAATTTTGCATCATTTGGTCCACTATTTACCCTATTTGGGCCCTTTCTGGACCAAGTTTTTAAACAAAACATATCCTAAAATTATCACCCTAAGGGAATGTTCTATCTAATTTCAAAATTTCATCAAAATCGGTCGAATAAATAAACAAACAAACTTACAAACACATTTATAATATATATATAGATATATAGATTCGACTACATCAGTATTCACCTCTATATACAGGCAAAGCCGGTTATAACGAATCTCGATTTAATGAAAATTGGATATAACAAATGCTATAATTTTTTCCATTTAATACCTTATATAGCGAATATTAAGCAAATTTTATACGCGATCTAACGAATAATAAAAAAGTTGAAAAGAAATTACATAAACTTAAACGTTATATAATTGAGTTTTTTAAAATCAAGTAAAAAGAAAGTTTAAAGACAAGTAAAAAGTATTTTAGTCTGTCAAGTCGATTGGTCAGTGCAAAAAATAAGCATACAATTGTCATTATCGTTAAATTTACGAGCTGTTTTGCACTTATTGAAGTTGCTTTTGACCGATTCCAATGAAAATTTCGTAAATATGCTAAAATTTGAGGACAAAATCTAAATTCCGGGAAGCCAACCCTATGAAAGGTACCAGAAATAACGAACCGATTTCAGTATCATAGTCTCCCTATAAAGAAAGTTTCTGTACAAACTTTTGTCAAAAAATTTGAAAAATTGTGACTTCGATAAAAAGATCGGAGTGACATCCTTAAATCGACTCAGTTATTGATTTTGAGTAGATCACTATACTTAATATAAAAACTTTGCTATATAACGAATGAGCCTGACATTATATCATTCGTTATACCGGGAATTGCCTGTATTCTATTTGAATATTTAGTTCCTATTGTTTATTTTAATTCTTTGATTCCCAAATGATTTCTCTGCTATTCATTTAAATTTCTTTTTGTCTTCTTAGTGAAATAATGGAATATGGTTTGAAAATAATAAATCAATTGAATATCGTATTTTTTATAAATTTATTTAGTTGATTTCTTTATGTGATCTGTAAATAATTATTATTAATATTGAGCGTAAATTGTTTTCACGACTCATCATCATTTTTGTTGTCTATTGTTTTGCAATTTAACTTTCAATTGAAAATGTCATCACAATTTGTATATATAAGAATTATTTTCATAATAGCACGAGACCTAAGAATTAATTGAAGTGGATGCAAGCATATGACTTTTACTTGGGTACGCTAATTTAGATAAAAGGGTCTTTACTTGCTATACTCGGCTATACTATATACTCGTAAACTGAAAAATTATTTATCCACTATTCTGATAGGTCAGTTCCCAAGTAAGCCCTATAGACGAACAATATATTCAAAACTAGCTGGGCCCACGATAATAAATTTGATCATGCCTGATACTATCAAGTTCATCCTATGTATAACACATTTTTATACCCACCATCAAAAAGAAGATTGTTAATCCGTTTGTAATTTCCTTAATATTGGCTCAAAAACCAAAAACGATATATATTCTGAATTCGTATGAAATTCTAAGACGACTGAGCGATGTCTGTCTGTCTGTCTATCTGTCTGCTGTCTGTCTGCTGTCTGTCTGTCTGTCTGTCTGTCTGTCTGTCTGTCTGTCTGTCTGTCTGTCTGTCTGTCTTTCTGTCTGTCTGTCTGTCTGTCTGTCTACTTGTCTGTCTGTCTGTATGTCCGTCTGTCTGTCTGTTGAAATCACGATAACGTCTAAACGAAAGGAGCTAGCTCACTAAAACTTAGTAAAAATATTCTTCATCTCTGAGAAAATGTTGATATTGAAATTTGGCAAAATCGGCTCGCATTTGACCATAGCTCCCGTATAACCTCGTCTAGGCTAATCGCTTATTTGTTAATAAATGACAAAGTATAGCAGCTATGACTAAAAAATTTGGTATATAGAAGTTTTACATTATCCCTAGGCAGCGTATAAAATTGCATCAAAATCGGTTCACATTTAGCCATAGCTCCCATACAAAAAACTTACGAAAACAGCCTAAATTTCACCTAAAATAGACTTAAATGCCAATAAATCTAAAAGTATAAAAGATATAACCACTAAATTTGGCACAAGAAAGTCTTATATATTATAATGCCAGTCAGTGTGCAAAATTTTGTCGCAATCGATCACCATTTGACCTAGCTCCCATATAAAAAACTTACGAAAACACAAAAATTCAAAAAGAAAAGGGGATTTATGTCCGTCTGTCCGTCATATAAAATCGTGATAGCTCCTTAACTACAAAAGCTAGGAAGACTAAATTAAGCACAATGAAATCTTCAAGTCAATGCCAGCCAGTGTGCAAAATTTTGTCATAATCGGTCACCATTTGACCATAGCTCCCATATAGAAAAAACTTATGGAAACACAAAAATACATAAAGAAAAGGTTGTTTATGTCCGTCTGTGCGTCAGATAAAAGCACGATAGCGCCTTAACGAAACGAGTTAGAGGGACAAAATTATACAAAAGTATTTTGGATATCTTGAAAAAGATGTGTGTTGAAAATGGACGAAATCGGTTCAAATTTAGTTAGAGCTCCCATATAACCCCGCCCCGGGAAACACATTAATGCTGATAAATTGAATACAATTGTAATAGCTTTAAAATAAGAAAGTTTTATGCAATTTTTGATCAGTTTATCAAATTTTATAGGAATCCATCCATATTTCACTTTAGTTTTCTTATAAAAAACACTCACGGAAACCAAAAATTTTAGCAAAGGCCAGTTAAAAAATATGAAATTAGAAACTATGATAGCTATGGCCACTAAGTTTTGCAAGAATAAGCTCTATATATATATACCAGCCAGTGTGTAAAATTTTGTTACAATCGGTCAACATTTGGCTATAATTCTTATATATATAACATATATCTACAATCAAAAAGATTTGGAGGTACATTCATTATATTGAGATTGCACCTATTAAATTAGATAGGCATCAATCAATGTTCAGCCCATACTTTATATATGATGAATGCATTAGGAACTCCTAATGAAATATATGGACCTGCCGTATTACTATCAACGTGTTTAGCCTAACTTTTAAATGTTAAACTATAAAGCTACGGCAACCGAATTTATTACAAAGGTTTTACCAATACCAAGTATACACGGTCTGTTTTTCTAAGAAAAAAAACTCAAATTTTTGAAAAGCGTACTCTTCTGTGTTCAAGAATGTTAATTAATTTATATTCTCAAATTTCTAAGATACTGGTAAATATTGTGTCCAAAAAAAGTCATAATTCCTTGTTCAGTTTTAGAGATTTTTGCGAAAAAGTTACAAAATAAAAAATTACATAAATTTATTGCAAAAAGTATACCTTCCCAGCAAAACTTTGGTAATGGCAAGTACTCTGATAACTGGTTACCTTGTAACGACTACAACATACCATCCGAATAAATAATAAGTTATTACAGAAGTACTTATTTGTAATTAAGATGGTAATTTAAACTGAATGGCCCCGGTTCAAATCCCACCAAGGGCAACAATTTTTTTTAGTTTTTTTTTTATTAAAAGAGTCTTTTTAAATGATTTTTGAATTTTAAGAACATAAATATTATCTTTTGTAAAAAAAATTTGTAAAACTAACTCACGTTAATGAAAAAATACCATCATGAGTCAATTTTGATTATATAGGGGATGTTGAATACCAAACACGATTCTAATTGGTCTAAACTTGGTAAGCCCAACTTATCTGGGTCATCCTTCATCTCAACTGTGGACACACACCTCCTCATGATATCACCCGGAGAGCTAGTTTAACACCCATTAATATTGTGAGTTAACAGGTTCCGAGAGTTGTCCCATAAGATCGATAAAAATGGGTTAGGATTACGGGCTAGTAACCCTCTCTTGAAAAAAATACAATGAAGAGGATAAAATTAGAATTGAAATGTCCCACTACCTAATGTTAGAGGAGAATGTCCGAAACTTCGATAGAAGGACCAAGTAGAGGAACATTTTTCAAAGCTTGGCCCATAAAATTGGAGAATATTCGCACAAGATCGAAATCCATGGAATTCTAAAATATGCTCGGACTTTGACCTTAACAGGTTGTAACATTTAAGTAAGTAAAAGTCAATCTTATGTAAAAACTTATACAAAAAAGAAGAATTAAATTGTTTAAGTTTTCAAATAATTTTAAAAAAGTTTTAAAATAATTACAAAAAATCGTATAAAAATATTTTTCCAAAAATTACAACAAAGCAAAAAAAAGCAGGGAAAAACAAAGTTATTTTCACATGATTTTGGATCTAAAAATAAAAATTGTTTATATTAATTATGAGCTGCTAAGTTTTCAACATATGAAGTAGCTCAGTGGAAGAGTCTCTGCCTAGCAGTCGGAGGGTCTGGATTCAAGCCCCCATGGGATCATAAAAAAATTTTTTTATTTCGTTTAAAAATATATGTTTTTAATAAAACAACAACAAAAAAGTTGTTGCTGTTGTTGTTGTTGCTTTCAAATTGCTTACCCAAGTCATTACTTTTCTGCAATTGGTAAGACTTGCCTCCAATGACATCCCCATGTTAATGTAATGACTAAAACAGCGAATGAGTAAGTAGTTCGTGTTCAATAGTTTAACTGTTTAATGAAAAGTTTTACTGGGTTTCTGTATTCAAAAATGTTTATTAAAATTTTAGAACTCGTTCTGAAATTAATATTTCTGGATTTCTAATATATTGTTCTATACTGTTTCCAAAAATCATTCTAATACCATCCCAGTAAAACTTTTCATTACCAAATATTGAGTTAAACAGTTAAACTATTGAACACGAACTATTTACTCATTCGCTGTTTAAGTCATTACATTAACATGGGGATGTCATTGGAGGCAAGTACTTACCAATTGCAGAAAAGTAATGACTTGGGTAAGCAATTTGAAAGCAACAACAACAACAGCAACAACTTTTTTGTTGTTGTTTTATTAAAAACATATATTTTTAAACGAAATACAAAATTTTTTTTTATGATCCCATGGGGGCTCGAACCCAGACCCTCCGACTGCTGGGCAGAGATTCATCCACTGAGCTACTTCATATGTTGAAAACTTAGCAGCTTATAATTAATATAAACAATTTTTATTTTTAGATCCAAAATCATGTGAAAATAACTTTGTTTTTCCCTGATTTTTTTTGCTTTATTGTAATTTTTGGAAAAATATTTTAATACGATTTTTTGTAATTATTTTAAAACTTTTTTAAAATTATTTAAAAACTTAAACAATTTAAATCTTCTTTTTTGTATAAGTTTTTACATAAGATTGACTCTTACTTATTTAAATGTTACAACCTGTTAAGGTCAAAGTCCGAGCATATTTTAGAATTCCATGGATTTCGATCTTGTGCGAATATTCTCCAATTTTATAGGCCAAGCTTTGAAAAATGTTCCTCTACTTGGTCTTTCTATCGAAGTTTCGGACATCCTCCTCTAACATTAGGTAGTGGGACATTTCAATTCTAATTTTATCCTCTTCATTGTATTTTTTTTCAAGAGCCCGTAATCCTAACCCATTTTTATCGATCTTATGGGACAACTCTCGGAACATGTTAACTCACAATATTTATGGGTGTTAAACTAGCTCCTCGGGTGATACCATGAGGAGGTGTGTGTCTACAGTTGAGATGAAGGATGACCCAGATAAGTTGGGCTTACCAAGTTAAGACCAATTAGAATCGTGTTTGGTATTCAACATCCCCTACATAATCAAAATTGACTCATGATGGTATTTTTTCATTAACGTGAGTTAGTTTTACAAATTTTTTTTACAGAAGGTAATGTTTAAGCTCTAAAAATTCAAAAATCATTTAAAAAGACTCTTTTAATAAAAAACAAAAACTAAAAAAATTGTTGCCCTTGGTGGGATTTGAACCGGGGCCATTCAGTTTAAATTACCATCTTAATTACAAATAAGTACTTCTGTAATAACTTATTATTTATTCGGATGATATGTTGTAGTCGTTACAAGGTAACCAGTTATCAGAGTACTTGCCATTACCAAAGTTTTGCTGGGTAGTTACAGCAAATTAACCGTAATAAACTGTTACTGTTTTAGAACCAAGGTTTCTTGGTCAAACCTTCTTAGAATTCGTCATAATTTACAATTTTGACAACTGCCTGGTCCAGCACAAATTTGACCCACTCTTATATACATGATAAATACATAAATTTTTTTACACTCAGAATTTTATGAAAGCTCTTTTTAAGCAATTTTTATGCGGTTATTAAAATTGAATTATAAAAAAAAATTAAATATGTGATCGTTTATAAGAGTAATATAATCTGTGAACTTTGTGATAAACAGGCATTTCAAAAATCAATCAAATTTAACACTTTGATTTCTGAAAACGATATCGGAACAGATTTTTTATATCCTTCTTTTTATTGATTTGCAAAAATTACTTATCCAAGTAATAAATTCTTGTGCACACGAGTATATTCCCGATAAATGGGTAATTTACAATTTATTGCTTAAGTATTAAGAAATCATTGTTGATTTAAAAGAAATTAGTATCAATATTTGGACAGGTGTTTGGTACTTTTTTGAAACTATGTCCGATAAGGGGTAAAAAAGGGTGAAAATAGTTTTTTTGGTACCTTTTTAACCCACTCTTATATTTTAAACTAAAGAATATAGAAAGAAACTTTGTACTGCAATCAATAGATGTGAAAGAAATATTGAACACGTATTTGGTACTTTTTGGATTTTGTGGCCAAAATGTGTAAAAAAGGGATAAACTGATAACTTAACATCTACAAAAGTAATATGAATAGGAAAATTATGTTAACTGCTTTCTAATAAAATGTACCGAATTCAATTGGTACCAAAGAAGTACCAATTATGCATATGGAACTTTTTGAAATTAGGGGATAAAAAGGGGAAACAATTAGTAATGTTATAACTTTAAAACAAATGAATGTTTGTCTGTATGTATGTTCTTTATAGAATAGTAAACTGTGCATTTGATCACAGTTTACTATGATGTTGCGCAATGATGTTGCGGATAAGCCGGCGGAGGTTTTTAAGGTGGTAAACCGAATTTCCGACAGATGGCGCCACTGAAAATTACTAAAAATTAATTAAATCGTAAACTGTACATTTGATTATACTATGATCTTTTGCAAAGTTGTAGCGCATGAGCCGGCGAATGCTTTTTAAATGGTGTGAATAATTTCCGACAGGTGGCGCTACTGAAAATTACTCAAAGTCAATTTAATCGTAAGCTGTACATATAATCATGCTATAATCTTTAGCAATGTTGTTGCAGATGAGCCGACGAAGGTTTCTTAGTTGGTATGAAGAAATTTCGACAGGTGGCGCCACTGAAATTTACTTAAAGTCAATTTAATCGTTAACTGTACATTTAATTATGCTATAATTTTAGCAAAGTCCGACAGGTGGCGCCACTAAAAATTACTGAAAATGAATTAAATCGTAAACTGTGCATTTGATCAGACTATAAGTGAATTAAATCATAAACTGTGCATTTAATCATGTTATGATCATAAGGAAAGTTGTTACGCATAAGCAGATGAAGGTTTTTTAGTGGTATGAACGATTTCAGGCGGCGCCACTGAAAACTACTCAAAATGAATTAAAAAAAATTGTTGCGCATGAGTCGACGGAGGTTTCTGTTGGTATGACCAATTTTCAAAATTATTTAAAATGAGTTAAACTGTAACTGTATAAAATAAAATATATAAAAACTTTAAAATTTGCCTCAAAATGCTTATCATAAAGCCCCGAGTAAGGCTCGGTCAACCAGGTACTATATTTTTATACCCACCATCAAAAAGAATGGGGGTATATAGAGTTTGTCATTCCGTTGGTAATTTTCTTAATATTGGCTCAAAAATCAAAATTGAAGTATATTCTGAATCCTTATGAAATTCTAAGACGATTGAGCGATGTCAGTCTGTCTGTCTGTCCGTCTGTCTGTCTGTTTGTCTGTCCGTCTATCTGTATGTTGTCGCCACGATAAAATCTTAACAAAAGGATATAGGGTAAATGAAATCGGGTAAAATCGGTTCACATTTGACCATAGCTCCCGTATAACCTCGTCTAGGATAATCGCTTATTTGCTAATAAATGACAAATTATAACAGCTATGATAACAAACTTTGGTATCTAGAGGTTCTACATAGGCAGCACACAAAATTTCATCGAAATCGGTTTACATTTAACCATAGCTCTCATACAAAAAGCTTACAGAAACAGCCTAAATTTCACCTGAAATACACTTAAATGCTAACAAATGATAAGCACAAGGAAGTCTTATATGAATACCAGCCAGTGTGCAAAATTTTGTAACAATCGGTCCCATATAAAAAACTTACGGAAACACAAAAATACAAAAGGAAAAGGGGGTTTATGTCCGTCTGTCCGTCAAATAAAAGGTATAACGAATTAACGAAAAGGACTACAGCAACAAAATTTTACAAAAGGAAGTCTTATGTGAATGCCAGCCAGTGTGCAAAATTTTGTTACAATCGGTCACCATTTGACCATAGCTCCCATATAAAAAACTTATAATAGAAACACAAAAATACAAAAAGGAGATTTATGTCGTCTGCCCGTCAGATAAAAGCTAGATAGCTCATTAACTACAAGAGCTAGAGTGACAAAATTGTACAAAAGTATTTTTGATATTTAACATGATATGTAATATGTGTACTGAAAATGGGCGAAATCGGTTAACATTTAGTTAGAGCTCCCATATAACCCCGCCCCTGGAAACACGTGAATGCTGACAAACTGAATACAATTGTAATAGCTGTGACGACTCAATTTAGAATAGAGAAGTTTTATGCAACTATTGATCAGCATATCGGTCGGTCCATACTTGACTATAGCTTTCATAAAAGAAACACTCCCGGAAACCAAAACAAATTTAGCAAAGGCCAGTTAAAAGCTATTAAATTAGAAACTTTATATAAATACCAGTCAGTGTGTGAAATTTTGTTAGAATCGGTCAACATTTGGCTATAATTCTTATATATATATATTACATCCCCTTTTTATATCTAGAATCAAAAAGATTAGAAATGTCAAAATCCAAATGGATTCTATGAACTCCCATATTTTTCATATGCAAAATCATGCCATGCAACAATAACTGACAGATATGGAAAAATTTTGTGATCGTTAAATTTTTTAGCATATCATCTTTTCAGTATCACAAAATACCTACTTGTATTTCTAATGATAACGATAACAAAAATTTAAAATACCTTTCTAAATACGAGTATTTGCGTATCTATTTCGAATCTAATTTGTTGCCTATTTTCATGTCAATTAACATCTGTCCGTTAATTATGATTAAACAAAATATCACCCCATTCAGTTCAAAACAAGATTATTTTTAATCCAAAATTTCCTAAAAATAGCAAAATTAGGAAAAATTTGATCAATTACACAAATTTTTTGTGGTGCTCGTTTTCAATGGAGGATTAAATTAAATGCAAATTGATGGAAATATTTAACAAATAAATAAATAATTAACAACTTAATACAATAATAATTTGTGTGTGACAGCAAATGACTTAATTTAATTTTGACACATTTATTTAATGTGTCAAAAATATGTGAAAATTTAGCGGTTTGTAATTTATCCAAATAATTTGTACGTTTTTTTTTTCGTTTTGACCATAATTGATTTATTTTTTGGACCGCATAAAGTTATCGATATTAGAATGTGGAATTTTTTTTTTATTAGAATGAAAATTAAAAGAAACCATAATGTATTCAGTCGGTATAAGGTAGTAGACCAATAGTCAATAAATTTAATAGTTTATTTTTAATGTTTACCGACATATATTTGGTAAATTTTGACAGTTTCGGCATTGGATCTTATGTAGGTGCTTGGGTAACATAAAGACCGATATAATAGAAATTTTATGCAGTCACTCAAAACCAAAATATTTTAAGCAAATCATTGTGTAAGGCATACGCATTATATGTATCTCTAAACATCCTAAAGGAAAATATGTCGAAAGTCCACTTTTATGGAAGTGAGTCTAGAGTTTTAATTTCAGGCCATTTAAGACTCAATTGAGAAATGTAACCTATTATTGGCCTCCACCATAAAACGCATCCATTTTTATAAATCCATCATCATCTAACAATGCAAATATGTACATATATTGTTTTATCGATTAAAATAAAGATTTAATGCGTTTCTCTATTTTTGTGATTTTTTTTCTTTTTTAAACCAAATTAGAAAATGTGTTAACTAAAACGTTATTCTATTCCTTTAATGCAGATGTGATAACACAGTAAGTACTTCGGAATGACAAAGAAAAACGCCGAGACACCTTAACTTAATTTTGGGCGCCAGAATACGGTGGTTAAAAGATTAGGTCAAAATCAAAATATAATGCATTTTTAAATTTGTATTGTCTCACAAGCTATTTTGATTCTACTCGATTTTTTTATATCCGAATTCGATTAAATTTTGTATATGTATTCTCCTAGGTCATGCAACATTTAAAATTCTTCCAAAATTTGAATTTAGCATTGGTTCAGATTTTATAGCAGGGAACATAACTGTTATAACTTTTATCGTAAAAGTCAGAAAATAAAAGTTAGTTTTTGGCTTTTATTTTTTCGATAAAAAATAACAGTAATTTTTTACTTTTATTTTTTCATGCAAAAATAAAAGTTAAATAAAAGTTATCAAGTAGATAGTCTTGGACCAAATTTTCAAAAATACGATGCTTTTTAAAAATCTGATTTTTATTTTTTAGAAAAAAAAATAATAGTTTTTTTTCGATTTTTATTTTATTGAGCAAAAATAAAAGTTATTTTTTAACTTTTTTTTCGAGCAAAAATAACAGTTATTTTTGAATTTTATTTTTTCGAGCACAAATAAAAGTTATTTTTTGACTTTTATTTTTTTGAGCAAAAATAACAGTTATTTTTTACTTTTATTATTTCGAGCAGAAATAAAAGTTATTTTTTTTAAATTCATGATAAATTCATTAAAAAAAAATTTAAAATTGCATATCCCAAAAATTAATGAAGTTGAGTTTTGCAAACATAATTACGGTTAAAAACACAAAAATAACTTTTATTTCAGCTTGAAAAAATAAAAGTAAAAAAATAACTTTTATTTCTGCTCGAAAAATAAAAGTCAAAAAATAACTTTTATTTATGCTCGAAAAAATAAAAGTAAAAAAATAACTGTTATTTTTGCTCGAAAAAAAAGTTAAAAAATAACTTTTATTTTTGCTCAATAAAATAAAAATCGAAAAAAAACTATTATTTTTTTTTTCTAAAAAATAAAAATCAGATTTTTAAAAAGCATCGTATTTTTGAAAATTTGGTCCAAGACTATCTACTTGATTTTATTCACCGACATTTCCTTTAGGTTGCTTTTTTAAATCAAAAATTCAAAAATAACAGTAATTTTCGGTCTCTGTTTTATAGTCGTCTAAAGTAAGTTTGTTTTCAAGATGTTTTTAAGTTATTAGAAAGCCCACCCCTTCTATGCTCATCGCCCTCCAGGCAAGCAGAGTAAAGAAATACAGTATTTTTGCACTGAACTTTCCATCTTGCATCTTGCACCACCAGCAAATCAATTTTATAACGCAACATTTCTCGACTTAGCTGTTCTAATTTGCCAGTTTCGTATTACGTGCTCACTTTCCATGTCGCAAATTTTAAACTTTCCTTCATGTCTATAGTAGGTTTTATAGTGCGATATCTAGAACCGCCGTGATAAAGAAGGTTGGGCAGACCCACTTGAAAAAAAAATTAATATTTAAAAAAAAAACGGTTTACCTCATAACTCAGCTAGCCACCGGGTAATAAGTATTATTCTATGTAAAACTTCTCTAACTTATGCATTTGCTGTTCGGTGCCGGAGTTGAAACGTAGGTCCCTTTCAATGAGTCTAAAAATCGGATAGGATGTAGCTTATTGCCTAAGAGAAGTACCCCTTGTTGGGATGTTGTGTGGGAACTATATATATATATATATATATATATATATATGCACAATGTACTTACATAGATTAGGCACCTCCAAAATCCTTATGCTATCAGCCATAGCAGGGGGATTTCTCGCATGTTCACCCCTTGGAGTAGTATATTCTGTAATGTTGTTTCTTTCTATGCTTAAAACGTCGTAAGTGCTAAGTCGATGGGACACGAGCCACATTTGTATATCGAGCCGCTCGATCCGAGACAGACGCCCGCTTGCAGCCGCAATTTACTTGTTGAACAGACGCTTCATTTCTCTTAGACCAAATACGTTGGAATGGCTCTAAGATAACTCCCTCTCATATTAGCCCTGACCTAGAATAACACACTGATTGCCGCCTCTTAAACTAGGTTGCTCATGTTACAAGGATGTGCCACGAGAAGTTTAGAGAAGGAATTAGATACAGCTCTTGCCTGGTAGCTGGAGACGCCATTCAACAGCTGCATCCTATTACTTTTTGCGAAATTCTTCGATTTCAAATTGCAGGTGCGGCGAAACAGTTAAAGATATACCTCATATTTTAAGATTTTATTCTCCCATTTATTTGTTTTGTGATGCTGGAACGCAAATTTATTATTTGTAATATTTGTTGAACAAAATTTTTAAAAAATTAAAAAAATGATTTTTGAAACCTGCCTGAGTAGTATAATTTTCTAATATGGAAAAAAGTAAGTAAATTCTGTTATATTTTAACAAAGCTCGATTACTTAGTATATACGGGTCATAGAATTGTTAAACATTATTTACTTTGAAATTTACTTATCCTTAAGTACATTTTTTGGCTGCATATCCTTAGGCGTATTTTCGGGAAAAAAATCAAGTTTCTGAAGCCCCTGGAGGATGGACCTACATAAATTATATATCAGATTTTAGAAAATTCTCCCGCAATGAACGCTATTTCATCTAAATCGGTTTATACACACCCGAAATATCGAAAAAATACCAAAAATCTACAAATTTTTAAATTTTTTGATTGAAAAACATTTTTAAATAACAAAAGAAAAAAGATACTCATGGTATAGAAGTGATAATATATTATATATCAGATTGTAAGCACAAATTTTATCAAAATCGGTCCATTAACAACTGAGATATCGCCAAAACACTAAATTTAATGTATTGCAAATTGCCCAAAGTAGGTATTAGAGAAAGTTTGTAGAAAAAATGAAATGCAAAAATAGGAAAAACCATCCTTCTGAAGCACGGACATACATACATTTTTTATCAGATCGGTCTTTTTATCAAAAGCGGTCCATAAACAACTGAGATATCGCCAAAACACTTCTTGTGATGTACAGCAAATTGCCCAAAGTACGTGTCTAAGAAATTTTCTTTACATTTTGTAAATATTGTTTCAGCGATATCTCAGGTGTTTCTGGACCGATTGTGATGAAATTTGACAGCGTTCTGATATATAAATTCCACAAATCTGATTATGAATACCATTCAAATTGTATCGATCGACTCAGAATCGGCAGGAGAATCGATTTCGCGACTTTCGTCCGTCTGTCTATTTGTATGTCTATCCGTCCGTCTGTCTACCTGTCTATCCGTCCGTCCGTCTGTCTACCTGTCTGTCCGTTTGTCTGTTGTAGTCAAGTTTTTGGAACTCCTGTTTTGTCTATATCTCAGATGTTTATTTTGATGAAATTTAATAGCGTTCTTCGCAGGGGACTATCTAAATTCTGATGCATTCGGTAAATTCAGGGTGGGACAATATTCTAAAATTGTATGTAAAATGCATGTGGGTATAAATTCCAGGAGCTCCACAAATCTGATTTTAGCTGACAGACTGACTTTTGAACATTATGATAATAATTGACAATGTATTACATATCAAATTATAGGGAATCTTCCTAGGAAGTACGAAAAATGCAGCTAAGTACATGATTGCATTCAAATTTAAATTTTTTAATTGCAATTGGGAGAAATCCGTTCACGTTTGACAATTGTTCCAGTAAAACATTTCCTAAGGCAATCTCTTAGTAGCTAATAAATGACAAATTATTTATACAATATCTTATCGCGATAGCGCTGACAACATTTGGCAAAAGTATTTCTGATCTCTAGTAAAGTTCGGTATTCACATTTAGTGAAGTCTCCCATATAACCCCGACCGGGAATCACTTTAATGCTGATAAATTAAATCACATTATAATTGCACAAAGAACTAGAGCAAAACTTTCCATTCAGATTAATAAGTATATCTTCTTCTTCTTCTTTTGAGTTGCATGCCAATCTTGATCAAATTCAAAATCGAATCTTCGAAAATCGAGAACTCAAGAGACGCTGCCTTCGACATCAGCCACCTTTCCAACTTAACCTTTGGGTCCATAACTAGTCGAACGAAAAGCTTTCCGTTTTCCAACTCTTAATTTTAAAGACTCTTTGCATATAATACTAGTATAAGCAAATATTGCTCGGACTTATATTTGGTATGAACAAAAGAAAATTGATATACATATCAAGCATTTGTGTGGGGCTCAACTAAGTCAGTAATCAGAAACTATATAATTATCAATATATTCTTACGATTTTATACTTTAATTTAGGAAAACCATTGGTGAAGGGTATCCAAGATTCGGCACAGCCCGAATATATCACTCTTACTTGTTTTTTTTTTAATAATTTAATCCTAAGCGGTTAAAATTTTGGCGAAAATACTTCAATTTTTTCCCACACAAAAAAGTTTAACACTTTTTGCTTGGATGCGGCACGTTCCCTTTAGTGAATTTTGAAAAAAAAAAATTTACAGCATGCTTTTATGTTACGTAAAACATTTCTGGGGGAATAACTGTTCAATTTCGCACTTTCGTAAAATAACTTGCACCCTAATGAACATACATACATATGTATATAGGTCACCATAACTCCGTGTTTTATACCTGTATTGATGTATAATTTAAACTCAAAAAAGATAAGATCACCATTGAATGAATTATCTTCTTTCCACAATAAAGAAGGAGTTCTTTTTTCACTTTTATTCCCAAATTTGATAACCAAATAAAAAAATTGCAAAATTTTCTCCCCAGCATCAGAATAAAAATAATGTGTGACTATTTAGTAATTGAAATGATTATTACTTTTTTTGTTATTATGTTTTGACGTAGTAAAAGTATAAACATTCCATAGCCTATCCCAAGTTTTAGCACAAAAAATTCGAGTGACGTAAAGAAATTTTCTGAAAACGAAGAATTTTTTTATTTTTGTTAAAAACTTTCCAACGAAGGCTAAGTGTAATATTTATACCCTTCACCACCTTTGGTGGAAAGGGCATTATAAGTTTGTGCTGATGTATGTAATGCAAAGAAATATTTGTTTTAGACCTACCTTTTAGTATACCAATAGACTTAGAATCACTTTCTGAATCGTTTTAGCGACGTCAGTCAGTCCGTCCAGCCGTCTGGCTGGCTGACTGGACCCCCTGTTAACTATGTAATCAATCTACAATAGCAATTCTGAAGATAATTTGAGTAAATTTGGCACAGATCATTTTTTTAGTAGTGGTATTTGATGAAATTTGGCTCAGAGAGGGACCATTTCTATTGAAATTCGTCAAAATCGGTCAATTATTTATGGTACCTCCCATAGGTCCCACTTCCCGGAACTGATATTTCGGCCACCAAAACCAATATTTTTTCATGAAATTTTAAACATATACTGCTTATGTAAACTAAAATTACTGTACCAAAGTTCGTTACAATCGGTTCACATTTGACCATAGCTCTAGATAGTAAGAATTTTGAGTTTATATTTTGCATACATAATTTTTGTTAAAACGGTAATCAATATGCCAAATTTCGAGATAGTCGGTCCACATTTGAACCAAATGACATTTGAGTCCAAATGACGGAAACAGCTTAAATATATAAGTTTTGAGAAAATGTTTGTATGATGGCAAAACTTAGCAAATATTTGTCTTTATACAGGAAAAAGAACACCTTGGGCCTTAATGGTGAAGGGTATCGTATGGTCAGTCTAGACCGACTATAGCACTTTCTTACTTGTTTATTATTTATATTATTACTTGTTTACTATTTATTTTATTAAATAAAACGTATTTATTATTTATATTCAGGTATGTGATGGAAAACGATCGTTTTCAAATCGATCGATTTCAGATATATTTTTGAGGTAATTTTCGGTTATTTCCCCAGTAAAAGTGAACATTTAGGCTTTGATCCCTTTGACTGATATTTTATCTTTCATTTGGTTTGAATTTTTTGGAAAAATAAGCGAAAATTATCTCAAAAATACATCTGAAATCGATCGATTTGAAAACGATCGTTTTCCATCACATACCTGATTATTAAATAATTAAAAGTAAAATTTTCTATATTTTGCAAATGAAAATTTTAATTTTTTTGGGGAGATTTTTTATTTATTTCCTTAACCCATTTTAGTCCACTGGGTATTTAAATACCCAAAAAAGTTAAAGTAGTAAAAAAATTCCTACGATGGTCTGATAATAGATAACGGATGTAAGTTGCTTTTTTGTTAAATACTAAAGATTGATTAATGTGGGAAAAATTAAAAAAAAAAAATTTTCAATTTTACTTTTAGTTTTAGGATTGGAAAAAATGCGTTTTTTTGTTTGCCAAAAAATTATCAGGAAAGGGTTTGTCAAATAAAGGATAATGCGAGGAATAAAAAATGCCTGCACAATCTAAATAGCCTTAGATGTCGCAATTGTAATTTGAAAAAAATAAAAGTGATTTATCAACACAATTGGTCGTCACACGCTAAAAGTGAAAATGGGTATTTAAATACCCAACGGCCCATAAAGAGTTCTAAAATCAACTATTTTCTCTATATTGAAATAATTCATTTTGCCGTAAATAGAAGGAAATTTTATATTTTTTTTAAATTTATTTGAAGATAATTAGAGGTTATTTAGACTTTGCAATTTTAGATTTATCTGGTGTGACATTTCTGTGGTAGTCCAGGAAGCATGGTGCTGGATGCAAATTCTCCTCGCACTTCAAACATCCATATTCTGTTTTGCCACCGCACTGCCGGCAGCGACGACGTGCTGGGAGTTTTCCAATTAAATGAACGACGCGATCATATCTAACTTCCATTTGTGCCCCGGAAATCATAATCTTACCGACATTTTGTCGGTTAAAATTCGTCATTATCATCTCGCATACTTCCACTCTAAAATCAAATTGAGAAATTTGGGGTTTTTTTCATATTTGCGACAAAGGCAGTGCAGTTTCCATGCATTCACCATAGCGGCATATAAAGCGTTTGTAATCAATGGCCAGTACCACTTTTTGCCCGAACTCGAATGCGATAATTGTTCATGGCGTTGTCGAAAAGGTCCACACCTCCCATGTGTTTATTATATTGATTGACTAAATGGGGTTGTTCAATTGCAACCATTTTTCGTTGTTTTCGATCATATCGCCTTGCGTGAGTCATTGGTGTATGGCTTAGAGAATTCGATAATAATGTTACGACCTAAAAAAATAATAACGAAAGCAAATTTAATAATTAATTATGTAAAATATTTCGGTGTATAGTGTACCGAATTATCGTTCCAGCGTACAGCAATTATAGAATTGTCCACATCAAAACAAAAGTCTGAAGCCCCACGGGTCTATTTACGCATTTTCTTGACATCCATCAGTGGAGCATTATTAGTCCGATTTTCACGAACAGTTCCCAAGGCGAAAAATCCATCACCCGATAAACGTGTTAATAGTTTATGGCTTGTAAAAAAGTTGTCAAACGTTACGGTATGCTTCGCTGGGTCATCAAGATGAGAAAGAAGGGAAAGTACCACCCTTTCTCCTAATTGTAACTGCGAGTTTTCCTGTTCCGATGCACCTGCTTATGGCATAAACTGATACAAGTAGCCTTCATCAGAAGCCAAACACCAATATTTGTAACCGAACCTAATTGGCTTTCCTCTGATGAACATTTTGCAAGAATGTCTGCCATAGTAGGCCATCATTTGCTCATCAATTGAAAGTTTTAAATATTTGTAACGCTCTTCGGAGCAACCCTGTACATTTTAAATGGTGCAGTATGCTGTACCGGAACTTTGTGTGGTCAAAAAAAGTTAATAACTTTGTAAGTAAATAACAGACTTTTTATTTAAACTTAAATAAGAAAAACAAAATTGTTCAAAAATAAAAAAAATATATATCGTTAAAGACCGTTGGGTATTTAAATACTTATGTCCTATCTCAGGAGAAGGGGGAGGTAATATTTTTTTTTTTATACCAAGCATATCCTATGGACCTCCAGGTATAATTATAAAAGTTTCGTCAAAATCGTACGAGCGGTCTATGAGCGGTCTTTAATGGGTTAAAAATATTTCAAAATAATCGTACTATCTTAATTCGAATTAAAATAAACGTTACAAATGTTTTAGTGTGTTTTGAAACGCCCTGTCTTAAATAAGTCGATAAAAGTATTTTCATAGATAACACAGTTTCTAAACTGTTACGTCAATAAAATAAATACCATAGAGTATAAATACTGGTAAATAGAAGTGTTGCCATACTTTTCTTTTCATTTTAATTATAATCAAAAACTTAAGTATACTTTCAGGCGGCTATTTTTCATTTCAGTTATATCTGGTATTTAAATTTAATAAAAATTAATGAAAAATGTATAATTCTCTATTAAAATTATTAAAAATTAGAAAAACGTAAATAAAATTCATTCATAAATAATAACTTCTCACTGATTGTGGTAGGTCACTTACAACAAAAAAGCTCAAGCTTTACCAAATGATTCACATTACAAAACCATAATCCTACGATTATAATGCTCTGAGCTTAAGGACCTGCGCCTTACCAATTCACCAGTGTGTCAGAAACATAAAATAAACTCAATTGTCCCAAAAGGTGTCTACATGTGTTCGAATGTCTGAGTGCGTTTCGGGGACTATTATTACACACCGAAATAAATGTGTCATTTATTTTTACAACTGTATTTTGGTTTAGCATTTATCATAAGCTCCGAATGAATGTGTTCTTACATGATTATTGGTTTGTTTGGAACGTATGTATGTATGCATGTACACACATCTTAACATAAAGAAGAATTGTTTGCTTGAAATTGATTCTATATATTTATTAAAGTAATTGACAAGTTTCTTAGAAAATCCCTTTAAGTAGTACTTCATTTACATATGTATTGACTTATTAGTAAATTAAACAAAAACCAAGAAAAAGTAAAAAAAAAGTGAAATATTCTAATCAATTTTTCCGATACCAAACACTTAGTTTTTTGTTATTGTTTTCTCTTTTGAAACATAAGAAATAGGCTCGACATTAGATGAGTGAATAAGTTTAGGTGTAAATTTACCTTAAAATTGTCGATAATAAAGTAAATTATGAGGTTTTCATATATGTATGTATGTAAATAATTCTTAATATAAATTTTTTTTGTATATTTTCCAAATTGGATACAAAATTGTATCTTAGCTAATCCTTAATTACCAATAAATGTCGAATTAATTAATTTGGTGCTATAGTTTTTTATAGAATAATTAATACTCTATGTATTTACCTATTACATTGTAATTGAATACAAATGTGTTAAGATGTATGTAAATCTTACACAGATGGTAAGAGGACAAACTAATTACCGGTAGTTTTGAAAGGATTATTTAAAGCTTTATATGTATGTATGTATATGATATTGATTGTATCTTAAATTATTGAAGGGTTGATTTCAGTCACAATTTCTTGAGGTTGTCCTAATATGTTTTTGGAAATGGGCAAATTTAACCTTAGGAATTTTGTGATACAATTAGTTATTTTGATACCAATCTTATATTCTTAAACGAGCAATAATTGTATATATATATATATATATATATATATATATATATATATAGAATGGCTATCTCGAAAACGGCTCTAACGATTTTGATAAAATTTGGACAGTGGGTATCTTTTTTGATGTAAAGGTCGAAGAAGAAGGGACTTTTGGAACTTTTACCTCTAAGAGGGTAAAAAGGGGAAAAAATCGAAAACGCTATGTCTCCTAAAGTAATAGGTATAGAAACAAAATTAAAATTACGTTTTAAACAGCTTTAAAAATAAGCGGACAGGTGTTTGGTACTTTTTTGAAACTATGTCCGATAGGGGGTAAAAAAGGGTGAAAATAGTTTTTTTTGGCACCTTTTTAACCCACTCTTATATTTTAAACTAAAGAATATAGAAAGAAACTTGGTACTGCAATCAATAGATATAAAAAAAAACATGAAACACGTATTTGGTACTTTTTTGATTTTGGAGCCAAAATGGGTAAAAAAGGGATAAAATGATAACTTAACATCTCCAAAGTAATATGAATAGGAACATTATACATTATGCTGAATGCGTTTTAAAAAAATGTACCGAATTCAATTGGCACCAAAAAAGTACCAAATATACATATGGAACTTTTAGAAATTAGGGAATAAAAAGGGGGAAAAATTAGTATTATTTTAAGCAAATGAATGTTTGTCTGTATGTATGTTCTTTATAGAAAAGTAAACTGTGAATTTGATTGTGTTATGCTCTTTAGCGAAGATGTTGCGGATAAGCCGGCGAAGGTTTTAAAGTTGATAATACTAATTTCCGACAGATGGCGCCACTGAAAATTACTAAAAATTAATTAAATCGTAAACTGTACATTTGATCATGCTATGATCTTTAGCAAAGTTGTAGCGCATGAGCCGACGAAGGCTTTTTAGTTGGTATGAATAATTTCCGACAGGTGGCGCTACAGAAACTTACTGAAAGTCAATTTAAGCGTAATCTGTACATTTAATCATGCTACAATCTTTAGCAAAGTTGTTGCACATGAGCCGACGAAGGTTTCTTGGTTGGTATGAAGAAATTTCGACAGGTGGCGCTACTGAAATTTACTTAAAGTCAATTTAATCGTATGCTGTACATTTAATCATGCTATAATCTTCAGCAAAGTTGTTACGGATAAGCCGAAGAAGGTTTATGAATTGGAATAAGCAAAGTCCGACAGGTGGCGCCACAGAAAACTACTCAAAATGAATTAAATCGTAAACTGTGCATTTGATCAGACTATAATATTTAGCAAAGTTGTTGCGCATGAGTCGACAGAGGTTTCTGTTGATATGAATAATTTCCAAAATTATTCAAAATGAGTTAAACTGTAAACTATGCAAACTATGTGTTGGTCGGACAAAATAAATCAATTAATTCAAAATTAACTGAATATTTCTACAATGTCTTTCCTCCAAATTTATTTTAGCACTTTACAATATAAAATATATAAAAACTTTAAAATTTTCCTCAAAATGCTTATCATAAATCTCCGAGCAAGGCTCGGTCTACCAGGTACTAAGTTGTTAAATACTTTTCGTTGTGCTTAATATGTAGTTAGGCTAAACACGTTAATAGTAATACCGCAGGTCCATATATTTCGTTAGGAGTTCCTAATGCATTCATCATATATAAAGTCAGGGCTGAACATTGATGGATGCCTATCTAATTTCATAGGTGCAATCTTAATATATTGAATGTACCTCCAAATGTTTTTGATTGTAGATATAAAAAAGGGGATATTATACATATAAAAATTATATCCAAATGTTGACCGATTGTAATAAAATTTCACACGCTGTCTGGTATATATATCGAGCTTATTCTTGCAAAATTTAGTGGCCATAGCTATCATAGTTTCTAAATTAATAGCTTTTAACTGGCCTTTGCTAAAATTTTTGGTTTCCGTGAGTGTTTTTTATATGAAAGCTAAAGTCAAATATGGACTGATTCCTATAAAATTTGATAAACTGATCAAAAATTGCATAAAACTTCCTTATTTTAAATTTAATTGTCATAGCTATTAAAATTGTATTCAATTTATCAACATTAATGTGTTTCCCGGGGCGGGGTTATATGGGAGCTCTAACTAAATTTGAACCGATTTTGTCCATTTTCAACACACTTCTTTTTAAAGATATCCAAAATACTTTTGTGAAATTTTGTCAATCTAGCTCTTTTCGTTAAGGCTCTATCGTGCTTTTATCTGACGGACATAAACAACCTTTTCTTTATGTGTTTTTGTGTTTCCATAAGTTTTTTATATGGGAGCTATGGTCAAATGGTCAATATCCCACTTCCTCTGTCATTGCCCAGCACTTGCGGAACTTTGAACACTCCATCTAGGATTCCCATTTCTGCACGATCTGTCAGAGATCTCGAACATCAATATTCGTAAAATAGGCTCTTTCATCGGTGCATCTGGCTGGCTCTAACTGAGCCTCTTACACTCGGTAGTTTTAAGAATTTAATTTTCTCTATCCTTGCAGGAATTACAAAGGGACCTCTTTATGGACCCAAGTGAAGTGGACCTTAGAGTCTGCATCCTGCCTAACCTAACCTAACCTAACCTAACCTATGGTCAAATGGTGACCGATTGTGACAAAATTTTGCACACTGACTGGCATTGACATAAGGCTTCCTTGTGCTTAATTTAGTCTTACTAGCTCTTATAGTTAAGGAGCTATGATTTTATCTGATGGACAGACGGACATAAATCCCCTTTTCTTTTTGAATTTTTGTGTTTTCGTAAGTTTTTTATATGGTAGCTAGGTCAAATATTGACCGATTGCGACAAAATTTGGCACACTGGCTGGCATTGACAGCCAGTTGTGCCAAACTTAGTGGTTATATCTGTTATACTGTTAGATTTATTGGCATTTAAGTGTATTTTAGGTGAAATTTAGGCTGTTTTCGTAAGTTTTTTTGTATGGGAGCTATAGCTAAATGTAAACCGATTTTGATGAAATTTCATACGCTGCCTAGGGCTAATGTAGAACTTCTATATATTTTATTAACAAATAAGCGATTAGCCCAGACGAGATTATACGGGAGCTATGGTCAAATGTTAACCGATTTTGCCCAATTTAAATTTTTTTTTTTTAGAGATGAAGAATATTTCTACAAAATTTCAGTAAGCTAGCTCCTTTCGTTTAGGCGTTATCGTGATTTCAACAGACAGACAGACACACAGACAGACGGACAGACAGACGGACATCGCTCAATCGTCTTAGAATTTCATAAGAATTCAGAATATATATCATTTTTGGTTTTTGAGCCAATATTAAGGAAATTACAAACGGAATGACAATCTCAATATACCCCCCATTATTTTTGATGGTGGGTATAACAAGAAAGAAAAGCTATAGTCGGTCAAGCCCGATTATATGATACTCTTCATTACAAATGTCATATACGAGTATGGACTAACAATTTAACACTTATATGAGTTTTTTATACCCTTCACCTCCATAGGTGGAAAGGATATTATAAGTTTGTGCTGATGTATGTAACGAATAGAACTATTTGTCTTAGACCCACTTTTTAGTATAACAATAGGCTTAGAATCACTTTCTGAGTCGATTTAGAGATGTCCGTC
This sequence comes from Stomorhina lunata, assembly GCA_933228675.1. NCBI lineage: Eukaryota > Metazoa > Arthropoda > Insecta > Diptera > Rhiniidae > Stomorhina > Stomorhina lunata. The sequence goes on from OW121742.1 coordinate 54,180,497, forward strand.
CGTCTGGCTGGCCGGCTGGACCCCCATGTAAACCTTGTAATCAAACTACAGGTCGCAATTCTTAAGATAATTTTATGATAGTCGGGACCATGGCTATTGAAATTCGTCAAAATTGGTCCATTATTTATGGTACCCCCATAGGTCCTAGTTCCCGGAATTGATATATTGGCCACAAATATCAATATTTTTTCATGAAATTTAAAAAAATTTTTATGTAAACTTGAATCAGTGTACCAAATTTCATTGAAATCGGTCCACATTTGACCATAGCTCCCATACAAATTCTTCTTTAAAAACGCACTAAATGAGACAAAAATCACTAAAACGCTCGTAAATCTAAAATAATAAAAATTGTGAGTATATTTTTTGCATACATAATTTCTGTAATAACTGTAATCAATTTTAAAAATTTCGAGATAATCGGTCTACATTTAACCCTAGCTCTCATATAAGTCCAAATGACGGAAACAGCTTATATATATAAGTTTTGAGAAAATGTTTGTATGATGGCAAAATTTAGCAAATATTTGTCTTTATACAAGAAAAATAACACCTTTGACCTTTGTGCTGAAGGGTATCGTATGGTCGGCCTTGACCAACTATAGCACTTTCTTACTTGTTTTTTTTTTTGTTAATTTCGAGACTTAAGTAGATTTTTGTCATTTCCGGCTGAGGGCCTTATATGGGAGCTAGGGTTAATTGTGGATCGATTATTACCAAGTTTCGGTTATCGGTTTACATTTATAAAATATTTAACTGTGCAAAGTTTTAGTAATAAAATACAATTATCTTTAGATTTATAAGCGTTTTTACAAATTTTGAGAATGTGTCTTGTATGGGAGGCATGGTCAAATATAGGCGGATTCCTATAAAATTATTTACACTAATTATCATGAGCAATATTTATGCAGAATATTATTAAAATTCAATAAAAAAAAACTATTTCTGGAAAGGCATTCCTATGGAAGGTACCAAAAATAAGTTTCTGATTTTACCATTGGACCAAAAGCTTTTAGTTATACCTTTAAAAGAAAGCTGGAATGAAACCACAATTCACTGGGTATAGAGATTTACACTGATGCACAGTGTGTTGGGTAGAACATGCTAGGTGGACAAAATTCATGTTGTAATTTCATTTCTTTGCAAAACATAAACTACACTTCCAAACCCCGAATTCTGAGAAAAGGTTGTTTGTCAAATTCGGAATAGATGAGTTAAATCGGTCTTAAGTCTTATTTTTCATATAACTTTTTCAAACACTCAATTTGAATTTAGTGACTTAGAAGCAAATTGTAGCAGCATTGTGTAATATTTTAAACATTTTTGTGATAGATATTAATAAATAGGGTAAGAATTATTTTTTAATGTATTTTTTTAATCAAACTTTTGATAAAAAGGCATTAAGTAAATATTTTACACTAAGATTAAGTTTATTTATTAAAAAATATTAATCCTAAAAATTTATGGCGACCATATTGTCCCCATAAATTTTTAATTTTTGCTCCCAAGTCTTTAAAGGGTTAAAATATTTTTATAAAAAAAATGAATCTTGGTGTCAAATAATAACATTAATGGTTATTTATCAAAATTTAATCAAAATAATAACATTAATGGTTTTTAATCAAAATTTGCTGAAAAAAGTGCAAAGAAAAAAACTTGGGTCATTTTTGACCCCATGTCTAAAAAGGGTTAAAATATTTTTTTTTAATAGAAAAGACTTTGTCTTAGTGTAAATTATTACTTTTAAGTATATTCAAAAAATAAAAAGAAATACAAAAGATCAAATTTTTCATCTTTGACTCCAGAAAAAAGGGGTTAATTTACCCAATTTTAAAAACTAAGAACCTGTTTATATTTTCCATAGTATGGATAATTTTATTTCATATAAACATTATTAAAATTGAACATAAATAAGATTTATGAAGGATTTACTCAAATTATGAGCAAAAAATTACTTTTTTGCGAAATTCGTCGAATTCGAACACAAGGTACGGGAAAATAGTTTGAGATATCGACCTAAGTTTTTTTTGATTTTTATTGTCTTTTTTAACTTTTTTAACACACCGATGAGAGAAATTCAAATTTGTAATATTGGTTTAACAAAATTTTCAAAAAATTAAAAAATGCGTTTTGAAACCCACCTGAGAAAAATTACCCATTTTCGATTATGAAAAAAGCTAAGTAAAAATTGTTATATTTTAAAAATTTAACTATAAAATAGCTACAAGTCTTAAAATGATAAATCATGTCCTACTTTGCGAGATTTTGTCCAAAGTAGTTTTTTCTAGCGGTGTATCCTTAGGCGTTTTGTTAAGGACACAAATTTTTGGGGGAAAATCGCAATAACTTCAAAACTGTTTCATGGATTTCAAATATTGATGACTTTAGTTAAAGCTGTATTAGTTCACTTTTAGATTCCATTATTTTGTTTCTTTAAAATAAATTGTGAATGGACGAAATGTAGCAAAAACTGCAAATACACTCAGTTTTCCCCATACAAATGGGCTCAAAAACTTTGGGCCCGTTGTGCGGGCTCGTATCCTAAAAATAAATCAACAATATTTACCACACTTCCGATTAACATAATTTGGCCATATAATGTCTCTATTAGAAGTCGATCAGAGACAAAAGTCTAAAAACGACCCACCCTAATATGCATGTATTTTAGTTTTTGAAATGTATTTATCTAATTTAACATAAAATTAAACAAAAACTGTCAATAATAACTCAAAATGACTACCACCATCTATAATCATCTTTACATAACATAAAATAATTTTGTCCACGTAGCATGTTCTACGCGACACACTGTGTGATGGTATAAAGAAGGAACAAGGTACTGGTAGTGGAATTTTTTGTGAAAAATTAGGAATAAGTAGTAGTTTTACATTAAATACTGATTGTAGCATCTTCCAAGCAGAGATGTTTTGCAAAGCAATATGCAATATAATTATTAGGTCAAAGGTAGTTAGCCGTTGTCGCAGAGAGCTACAGGTTCTCAACGAACAACACTTTTTAAAACTGTGCTGGGTAGCAGGCCATAATAATATACTGGGCAATGAGAAAGCAGATGAATTGGCACGCACTGGGGCAGACTTGACCTGGGCTCTGCTCAATTTACCAGAATATGAGAAACAAATTTTAATCTGATTCAAATGCATTGTGGAATAACTCAACGCAATGTACTCAAACGGAAGCTCTATGTCAGACAAGATATATTAATACACAAAAAACTATATTAAATATGGACAAATAATAACATAATAAGGGGTGTCATAGAAACCAAGTCGGTTTTTAAATTTCTCGGTTTTGAAAACCAATACTGGTATTATTTGGTGTTATGAAACCAAGTCGATTTTGTTATTATTGGTTTGAAATCAAACAAAATGTTCGAATCAATTGTTTATTATTTCATTTGAATTTTTTGTTAAAACATCAAAAATCAAATAAAAAATAAAATAAAATTTCAGAGACCGGAGATCGTTTTATTTTTTAAATCCATCAAGTATAAATATCATTGCCGATGAAAATTTATTTTCATTTCGATCGAAAAATAAACAAGTAAGAGTGTTATAGTTGTTAAATTTAGAAACATATCTCATATATCTACAAGGGTGCAGCTAATTCAAAATCTGCACCAAAACTGGAAAAATCGCTAAGCTATTTGGTATTGTTGGTAAAACCTTTGGACCAAATTAGGTTTCCGTAGCTTTATAGTTCAACATTCAAAAATATTTTAGTGGTTTCCCCAGTATTTACTTTGATCAAAATTCGGTCTCATAACCAGGTATAGTTTTACATTAATAAGTTGTTAAATACTTTTCGTTGTGATTAATATGTAGTTAGGCTAAACACGTTAATAGTAATACGACAGGTCCATATATTTCGTTATGAGTTCCTAATGCATTCATCATATATAAAGTCTGGGCTGAACATTGATTGATGCCTATATAATTTCATAGGTGCAATCTTAATATAATGAATGTACCTCCAAATCTTTTTGATTGTAGATATAAAAAGGGGATGTTATATATATAAGAATTATAGCCAAATGTTGACCGATTATAACAAAATTTTACACACTGGCTAGTATATATAGAGAGCTTATTCTTGCAAAATTTAGTGACCATAGCTATCATAGTTTCTAATTTAATAGCTTTTAACTGGCCTTTGCTAAAATTTTTGGTTTCCGTGAGTGTTTTTTATATGAATGCTAAAGTCAAATATGGACTGATTCCTATAAAATTTGATAAACTGATCAAAAATTGCATAAAACTTCCCTATTTAAAATTTAATCGTCATAGCTATTACAATTGTATTCAATTTATCAGCATTAATGTGTTTCCCGGGGCGGGGTTATATGGGAGCTCTAACTAAATTTGAACCGATTTTGTCCATTTTCAACACACATCTTTTTCAAGATATCCAAAATACTTTTGTAAAATTTTGTCCCTCTAGCTCTTTTCGTTAAGGCGCTATCGTGCTTTTATCTGACGGACAGACGGACATAAACAACCTTTTCTTTATGTATTTTTGTGTTTCCATAAGTTTTTTTATATGGGAGCTATGGTCAAATGGTGACCGATTGTGACGAAATTTTGCACACTGGCTGGCATTGACATAAGACTTCCTTGTGCTTAATTTAGTCTTACTAGCTCTTATAGTTAAGGAGCTATCACGATTTTATCTGACGAACAGACGGACATAAATCCCCTTTTCTTTTTGAATTTTTGTGTTTTCGTAAGTTTTTTATATGGGAGCTAGGTCAAATAGTGACCGATTGTGACAACATTTTGCACACTGGCTGGCATTGACATAAGACTTTCTTGTGCCAAATTTAGTGGTTATATCTGTTATACTTTTAGATTTATTGGCATTTAAGTGTATTTTGGGTGAAATTTAGCCTGTTTTCGTAAGTTTTTTGTATGGGAACTATGGCTAAATGTGAACCGATGAAATTTTATATGCTGCCTAGTGCTTATCTAAAACTTTTAGATACCAAATTTTGTCATCATAACTGTCATAATTTGTCATTTATTAGCAAATAAGCGATTAGCCTAGACGAGGTTATACGGGAGCTATGGTCAAATGTTAACCGATTTTGCCCAATTTCAATACCAAAATTTTCTCATAAATGAAGAATGTTTTTGCTAAGTTTCAGCGAGCTAGCTCCTTTCGTTTAGGCGTTATCGTGATTTCAACAGACAGACAGACGGACAGACAGACGGACATCGCTCAATCGTCTTAGAATTTCATAAGGATTCAGAATATATATCGTTTTTGATTTTTGAGCCAATATTAAGGAAATTACAAACGGAATGACAATCTCAATATACCCCCCATTCTTTTTGATGGTGGGTATAAAAAAGAGGGATTTATATTTGAAATATAAATATCCCTCATGATGAAAATTTTAAATATCTAGTATAACGATAAATATCCGAACAGAAAAATATTAAATTGATTGTTTTATTTTTGAACTTCTGTTTTGACTTTGAAAAAATAAAATATTTATGAAATTTCAAAATTTTCAACAATGAATGTATGAATGTTTTCAATTTATTGCAATGTTTTGGGACATCGAAGTTAAAGATAATAGTTCTAATCGGAATTATTGGTGGTTTCTTTAATTCGCGTCGCTATTTCTAAAACAAATTAACTTTTGAACGTTTAAAACGCACTTAGACAACGACCATTTGTTGCCCAAACCCATTTCAATATTAAATTTGCAACAATAATTGAATTTATCGCTATTTAAACGTCCTAAAGATTCCTTATACCCGGACAAATACAGAAATAAAATTTGAATTTTTTCTATCAAAATTTATTTTCATCGGATGAAAAAAGATGAAAATTATTTTGAACTGTACTGATAAATATCCCAAACGATTTTTTTATACATATTTTATTTTCATCGGATTGAAAAAAGAAACAAAATTTTTGAACGAATAAAAATCATGAGGGATTTTTAATATTTTTTTAAACTTCAATGATTGCTTTTTTATGGATTTAAACATGAAAATATTGTTTTAAAAGTACTAAAATCCGGTCTCTGTAAAAATTATTAAAAAAAATAATTTGAAGAAAAATTTTCATTTTTTTGCGATGTTTGTGGTATAGGTATAAAAAAAACGCTGCTATTTGGACAATTGAAGCTTGTATACCCCAACATAATGGAATGACCGAATTGCGGACTGAAAAAAATGTAATCTACCTATACCAAGAAACAAACCACAGCCAATCAAAGGACGATTGTCACTTACATGGGATATCCTTTAAATTGATATGCATTTGCTTCGCCAGTACCTTTACACAAAGAATATTCTAGCCTTACAATTTTCCCCATTTTTGAAATTTTTTATGTTTGTCGATAAGGTTCATTGATTAAAAAGACACAAAAAAAGTACCAAAACTTGCTTTTATCTTATTACATGATAAAAAATTATATGTAAACTTTTTACCTATCTCTTTTTAGTTGAAAGTTAAAGCTAAAAAGTACCAAAAATAATTTTTCTCTTTTTCTCCCCTTTTTTCGAAAATTACTTACCACTGGTACTGTTATTTTTGTAGCTGATCCAAACTCGATTTAAATTTAGTTTTATTGTTTTTTTTTTAGTTTGGGAATCATATCGTTACTGAATTTACCCTTTTTTATCCCCCATAAGGCCGAATTATCAAAAATCCGTTCTTAGTGGACCTTCAAATCGAAAAAGGCACCAGCTGGCCAGTAACGCCTTTGTTTTAAATAGATATACTAATTTTGAAATGAAATCTGTTAACTGTAAGTTGCTTGGTTTATTTCCAATACTAGTCCAATAATATTATTTTCTGTGACACATAAAACCAATAGAAAATGTAGTTCGAACATTAATATGGGAATTCATCACACCAATTTAATTTTTTTGTCGTTTTCAAAACCAATACCAATGAAATTGGTTTCTATGACACCCCTGAATAACTTAAGGTACTTTTTGAAAAAATACTTTTAAGAAAAGACGATATGTGTAGATGGTGTAGCGATGGTGTATCTAACAATCGATTTAAATGTTTTGATTCTTACTCTTTTCAGAATCTAGAAGATCTAAGATCTGCATCCTCTATAGATGATAAAATATATCAAATTGTCGAAGCTTTATGTGAACTGATAAAGGAGGAATAAAATGTGCTAACTATTAGTAACGCTTTTGCAAATGAAGCTACTTAATTGATGATGGATGATGAACATCCATGGTCTTGTGCATAATCCAGAGGTGCTCATTTCATACAGCAATTGATTACTGGCGACACCCACCACTTTGTTATGCTCTTTGAATTCAGTTGTCTTTCAGACGGCAAACATGACACATGCTTAGCGGATGCTTTTTAAAAAACAGTGAGTAACAAAACATGTTACCATTTCGTGATAAATAATGGATTTGGTAATCCTCAATGCCTTTTGTGTATAAAAACATTTAAAGGGCACTGGGATTAGGTTATCAAAAGACATTATAGTGTTTTTCATAGCGATATGCAAAAATATAATGAAGATGACAAAAATTAGATTTCTTCCGAAAAGAAAAATATATATTTGAAAAAATTTAAATAATGGATAAAAGAGGAAATACATAATAATTAAAAATTTGATAAGATTCTTTAAAATAAAAAATATTCTTATTTTAAACAAGTTTTTTTTTAATTACAATTTTATCAAAACTTTTTCGTAACCTTTTGCGTTTTACTGTATCTTTAAATTTGTTTTATTTTCTCACCAACACAAAAGCATTTTGATTTTGGGCACCAATGGCATAATCTCACAGTTTTATGTAAGGTCCTCTTATCTAATCTATGCCCTTCTCTTCATTCCCCTTGTAGTTTTCTTGATGTTGACTCAAAAACCAAAAGGGATATATACATATTGTTACGTTTTTCCTTTAAAAACGTGGAAGGAATTCTTTTTGCAAACAACCGTAATCAAATTAAAACACTTTATGTAGTTTTACAAAGTAATACTTTTATTAACTTTAGAGTTAATCACTTAAAACACACTTTCACAAAAACTGTAAGCAAACTTCACAAAACTGTTTTACGAATATTCTTAGTCACACTGTTTTCTTACACGCGTTTCAAGTAAAACTGTTCCCACAATACTCGCCCATCGGCCTTATATAGTAGAGAAGAGAGTTTCTAGCAATTTCTGCAGACGTAAACAAAGAGCAGCTGTAGTTGATTACACTAACAATGTGGCTTACGAAAGTTCATGTGTGTTCCACTACATTCTCACATGATCAAGAACACACTCACACATACGTTGTACAAACAGATTATCTGAAGTTAACAGTAACAGAGAGAGAGAGAATGTAGATAAAAGAGAAACATGTTGCTATGCTCTTTACTGTACATAAGAGAAACATGTTGCTCTGCTTATTGACATAAACATAATAACAACAACACCAACAAAACCATCTAAAAAGCGAGAGGAAGAATTATAAGCAGTGAACTTTGCACAATGGGACGGATAAGTTTAAAATTCGTCACAATTTATTCTTAATCCACATGAAATTCTAAGATGATGACCGTCTGTCTGTCTGAAGGCACGATAGGGCCTAAGCGAAATGAAATAGGTCTTAATTTTGAACAGGATATTAATTTCTTGAAGAAATTTTGCTATTGAAATTGGAAGAAATCGGTTTACATTTGACTACAGCTCCCGTATAACTTCGCCTAGGATAATCGCTTATTTGCTAATAAATAACCAATTATAGCAGGTATGGTGATAAAAATACGCAAGCACTAGGAAGCATATAAAATTAGTTCAAAATCGGTACATTTAACCATAGCTCCCATACAAAACACATACGGAAACAGCCCAAATTCCACCTAAAATACACTTAAATGCCAATAAATGATAAACTGTAACACCTATGGCCACTCAATTTAGCACATGAAAGTTTGTCAAATGTTATTACATATAAAAACTTACGGAAACACAAAATATCAAATGGAAAGGGGGTTAATTTCCGTCTGTCCGTAAAATGAAAGCGCGATAACGCCTTAACTGTAAGAGCTAGAGAGACAAAATTTTACATAAGTATTTTCGATATTATATTAAGCGCAACGATAACTATTTAATGTTAAAACCGGTTATGAAACTAAATTTTGTGTAATGTAAATACTAGGGAAACCACTTAGATACTTTTAAATGTTGAACTATATAGCAACTATAACCGAATTTAGTCCAAATATTTTACCTATAATACCAACAAGAGTAACAATTTTTTTTTCCGAATATAGTCCACATTTTGAATAAGCTGCACTCTTGTAGATATGTGAGATATGTTACCAAATTAAACACAATTTGCTGGTAGATATATAAGGTTCGGCACAGCCGAATAGAACACTCTTATGTGTTTTATTTATTTTGATTTACAATACAAAATAAATTTATATTCCAAGTTTTTTAAACGAAATAAAGAATATCAAATGCTCGCTGTACTGTAATGGACGAGAGGGTGTGGTGGGAATCGAACCCACAAACCCCCAAACAAAATTAAAAACAGCTACTTATCCAAGCCTTTAAACATCTCCTAAATATGATTACAATTGCTTCTTATTTACACTCAGTGCATGAAGTACTTTCTTACATCTTTTAAATTGACCTTCTCCTAGATATTGTCTAGAAAACATTAAGCAAATTTTTGTAATTATGCATATGAGAAGCTCTTTTATAACACTTGTATGTGTGTTAATAGGTATTTCATCTGTTTTTTAATTATGAATATCGAACATTAAGTGTTTAAAGTGAATAAAATTCTGTGCAAATTTTAGTAATTTTCAAAAATTCAAATCTAAGTTCGACTCATTTCCAATTGTAAGTGTTTATTTTTCATTTTACCTCAATCTATTTCGTTTTATTGAAAGTTGTAAAATACATTTACAGTTTTTGACAAACTAAAAGTTTTTGATTCCCAATAGAGTTCAATTAAAAATGAATAACTGTATAAACAGATTTGCAATCAAAATCCCAGATGTGTTTGTTTTTCGAAATCTAACAGGATATGATGCAAGATTATCCTTTGTAAGGAAAATAAAAAATTTCAACTTTCACATACACATACACATACTTACATTTATACTACTTTATATACACAAACACCGATACACTCATAAAAACCATTAAATAATCTACGTTCAGAAGAAACTCTTTGGCAAACATTCTTACGAAATATGATCATCTCCTTTGTGGAAAATTTATTTTCTTACTCAACAACAAAAAAACTCATTCTGTGTATATTCGTAATTTAAGGATACCGAAAACTTTGCCTAAACACAAACCAGGGAGGGGGAAGAAACAATAGTAAATGTTTAAGGCAACTCAAAAAGAGCAACTAACTCATCATCATGGTCATTGCTTATGCATACGCATTGTTTCCAAAGTACTTTCAACTAAAACTTGTTGTACTTTGTCTTTGGAGTTAAGAGCAGCAGTGGCGATGATGATGATGATAGGAGCTGGTTGGTGGTGCTTTTGTTGGTAGTTACAGTGGTGTTCAAGGAACCTCTTGGTAAGTAAAAAAAATCCTTCAACTTAAGGTTGTTTATTTATTATTCGATTTTAAAAATTAAAAAAACTTGTGAAAAATTTAAGAAACTAAAAGCTTTTTATTCCATTAAAGTAAAATTAGGAAATTTTTGAAAAATTTCCTATAAAAGTATTAAATTTTTCAAAAAATTTCTATAAAAATGGGAAAATTTTGAAAAATTTCCTACAAAAATTGGAAATTTTTGAAAAATTTCCAATACAAATAGGAAATTTTTGAAACATTTCCTATAAAAATGGGAAATTTTTGAAAAATTTCCTATAAAAATAAGAAATTTTTGAAAAATTTTCTATATAAATAGGAAATTTTTGAAAAATTTCCTATAAAAGTATGAAATTTTTGAAAAATTTCCTATAAAATAGGAAATTTTTGAAAAATTTTCTATAAAAAAAGTAAATTTTTGAAAAATTTCCCATCAAAATAAAAAATTTTTGAAAATTTTCCTATTAAAGTAGGAAATTTTTTGAAAAATTTCCTATAAAAATGGGAAATTTTTAAAAAATTTTCCTATAAAAATAGGAATTTTTTGCAAAAGTTTCCTATAAAAATAGGAATTTTTTGCAAAAATTTCCTATAAAAATAGGAATTTTTTGCAAAAATTTCCTATAAAAATAGGAATTTTTTGCAAAAATTTCCTATAAAAATAGGAATTTTTTTGCAAAAATTTCCTATAAAAATAGGAATTTTTTGCAAAAATTTCCTATAAAAATAGGAATTTTTTGCAAAAGTTTCCTATAAAAATAGGAATTTTTTGCAAAAGTTTCCTATAAAAATAGGAATTTTTTGCAAAAATTTCCTATAAAAATAGGAATTTTTTGCAAAAATTTCCTATAAAAATAGGAATTTTTTGCAAAAATTTCCTATAAAAATAGGAATTTTTTGCAAAAATTTCCTATAAAAATAGGAATTTTTTGCAAAAATTTCCTATAAAAATAGGAATTTTTTGCAAAAATTTCCTATAAAAATAGGAATTTTTTGCAAAAATTTCCTATAAAAATTGGAATTTTTTGCAAAAATTTCCTATAAAAATAGGAATTTTTTGCAAAAATTTCCTATAAAAATAGGATTTTTTTGCAAAAATTTCCTATAGAAATAGGAATTTTTTGCAAAAATTTCCAATAGAAATATGAATTTTTTGCAAAAATTTCCAATAGAAATATGAATTTTTTGCAAAAATTTCCTATAAAAATATGAAAAAAAATTTCCTATAAAAATAGGAATTTTTTGCAAAAATTTCCTATAAAAATAGGAATTTTTTGCAAAAATTTCCTATAAAAATAGGAATTTTTTGCAAAAATTTCCTATAAAAATAGGAATTTTTTGCAAAAATTTCCTATAAAAATAGGAATTTTTTGCAAAAATTTCCTATAAAAATAGGAATTTTTTGCAAAAATTTCCTATAAAAATAGGAATTTTTTGCAAAAATTTCCTATAAAAATAGGAATTTTTTGCAAAAATTTCCTATAAAAATAGGAATTTTTTGCAAAAATTTCCTATAAAAATAGGAATTTTTTGCAAAAATTTCCTATAAAAATAGGAATTTTTTGCAAAAATTTCCTATAAAAATAGGAATTTTTTGCAAAAATTTCCTATAAAAATAGGAATTTTTTGCAAAAATTTCCTATAAAAATAGGAATTTTTTGCAAAAATTTCCTATAAAAATAGGAATTTTTTGCAAAAAATTCCTATAAAAATAGAAATTTTTTGCAAAAATTTCCTATAAAAATAGGAATTTTTTGCAAAAATTTCCTAAAAAATAGGAATTTTTTGCAAAAATTTCCTATAAAAATAGGAATTTTTTGCAAAAATTTCCTATAAAAATAGGAATTTTTTGCAAAAATTTCCTATAAAAATAGGAATTTTTTGCAAACATTTCCTATAAAAATAGGAATTTTTTGCAAAAATTTCCTATAAAAATAGGAATTTTTTGCAAAAATTTCCTACCAAAATAGGAATTTTTTGCAAAAATTTCCTATAAAAATAGGAATTTTTTCCAAAAATTTCTTATAAAAATAGGAATTTTTTCCAAAAATTTCCTATGAAAATAGGAATTTTTTGCAAAATTCCTATGAAAATAGGAATTTTTTGCAAAAATTTCCTATGAAAATAGAATTTTTTGCAAAAATTTCCTATAAAAATAGGAATTTTTTGCAAAAATTTCCTATAAAATAGGAATTTTTTGCAAAAATTTCCTATAAAAATAGGAATTTTTTGCAAAAATTTCCTATAAAAATAGGAATTTTTTGCAAAAATTTCCTATAAAAAAAAGGAATTTTTGGCAAAAATTTCCTATAGAAATAGGAATTTTTTCAAAAATTTCCTATAGAAATAGGAATTCTTTGCAAAA